>CM031238.1:84062841-84663995 GCA_018340775.1 Taxus wallichiana var. yunnanensis
ATCCTTGTTGAGGCACCTTTATGCACTTATTCCAGTGCAATCAGTAGTGAAGAAAGTCGCAGCGCCACTTCTGAGGCAGATTACCATTGGAAGAGGTATGCGGAGAGACACCAACACGGTATGTCCTCTCATTTTTGGAGTTCAGAGAAGGTGAAGGCAAAACATCGACATCCATTTGACTGGTTATATCCTTATGCCATGCGAGTGGAAATGGGGACACCATTTCCATGGATTTCATTAATGGGGATACCTACGTCGATATACCACCATGATGACATCATGGTCATAGTGGATGGGTTGTGCGAAAATGGCTCATTTTTACTCGTGATAAAAACCACCTATCTTCTTTGAGTGCGGTAGCACAGTATATCTGCATGAGATTTTTAGAATTTGTCTAGATTCCACGAGAGAGATAATTTGTGACCATGATCCTTGTACACCTCTCACTTTTGGACTATCACGCAAATGCATGCTGCTCGAAGAAAAGATCAACTTGATCTGACCTATAATGTTGAGACATATGGAAAAATAAGCGGTGAATCGGATTTTAGAGGACATGATTCGGATGTATGTATGAACCATCGAGTTGATGTGGGAGGAGTATTTATACTTAGTAGATTTTTCCTACAACAATATTTTTAGAGTTTGATTGGTATGACTTCATTCCAAGAATTGTATGGTAAAGTGAAAGACAACTTTGTTGAGTTGGGACAAGTTATAAGGCAGGGTATCTCTTGGGAAAATTTTACTACAGGATATTGAGTAGTAGGTTGTCATTATTAGGTAGAGATTATAGGAGGCTCGGGATAGATAGAAGAAGTATGCGGATCATAGAAGGACATACTGCACTTTTTGAGGTGGGCCCCAAAGGTGTTTCTTCGTGTCGCCTCATAAAATCCCTCTACCCATTACGAGAAAGGATATAAGCTAGCTCCTAGGCTTGTGGGTACCTTTGAGATCTTGGAGGGGATCATTCCTTTGGCCTACCGCCTAACATTTCCACCCATATTGTCTCACATCCACAATGTATTTCATGTTTTTGTTGTTAGGAGGAACATTATAGATCCTTCTCATGTATTGGATTGGACCGCATTGTAAGTGCAGGATCATGGGCGTAGTGATGGCGGATCCCATGTGCATTTTAGAGTATAGGAACCTTTGCCTTTGAGGTCGATAGATTGATCAGGTTTGTATCTAGTGGGATCGATACGATGAGACAACAACTACATGGGAGGACACCACACCTTTGAGAGCACAGTTCCCACACTTTTTCCAGTGACTTCCGGAAGAAGTCAAGTCTAAGGGGAGGGGGATGTAGTTCCCACTCAACGTTATACATTATTCTTACTATGATTTTGTTTACTTTGGATTGGATCCATAGATATTGTTATCATATTTGATCTTTAGACATTGATAGATGGACATTACTATATCTGATTAGCCCATTTGATAGACAATATGGATGTTTTAGACTTTTGACATAATGCGATACATATGATGGATTGCATGCGTGGATTAACATATCAATATTGGATGATGATATAGAGTTCTTTACTTTATATATGTACCGACTCATTGGATTTTGGTATATGTTAAATGATGTAGTTAATCTTGTGATATTATTGTTAATTGATGAATTGATAGAATCAAAATATTTGAAATTTTGAACAATTGGTGAAATTACTTTATTTTAGTGATGGTTTAGTTATGATATTTGATGATGTGAATTGATATGTATATGTGTGTTTTATTATCTCGATGTTGTTAATATGGCCACGAGGCCAAAAAGGTATTGTTTTGATTTTTGTAGGAAATTATAACACACAAACAAAAAGGGGATAAGAGACCAACAATGAAGGAATTTGGGGTATTGTAATAGGTCACCTTAAGCAACTTGTGTATTTGTATGTTGTTTGTTGTTGATATATTGTTAGGGGTCCCCATTGGGGGTGGCCTCAAATGTGACCTTGGGTAAATGTATTGTTTTTCTTTTTTGCTTTAATTATTTTGTGAGTATGTGAATTATTTTAGTAATGTGATTCACCTTTATTTTTTTTAGTTAATGTACCCCATTTAAGTTGATTAAACTTGATTAATTAGTGTAATTTGAGATGTGACCAAGGGGGGTATTTAATTTTGGTAGATGGTCCTTGATTTATGTTGGATTTGAAAGGATTTTATTACTTTTAAGTGTTGTGTACTCAACCTTGCATGTCAAATTCGGATTTGGGCTTAAGGGCCATTTTGGAGGCTTGTGGGACAAGTTAAGCTTGTCCCACACCTCTTAATTTCACCTACCAACTACCCCTATGGGTTAAGGGTCAAAAAGAGACCCCATTATGCAATTTGTAAGGAAAAAAGGTAATATTTATTGCACTTTCTTACATGATATTTTAATTTTTTCCTTTAGAGGTGTGGGTTTGATTTTGTGTGTGTAAGAGGTTTGTCATTTCTCAACCACCAATTTATTGAGCTTTAGGTTTAGGGTTTGACCATGTGATGTGGAGTTGAGGAAAAGTGATTTGACATCCTACATGGAGCCACCTCACCCTCCTCTTCTATTTTTCTATTTATTCAAGTTTGTTTGATGATTTTGGGGTTACATGTTTTATTTGGACTCTTTTATTTTAGAGATCCATCTTTTGGGAGTACTTTTTTAGGCTTTAGAGTTTGCTTGTGCTTGATTTGGACTTGGAAAGGATTGGAGCTTGTTCTTGTGGATTGGATACTCTTGCAATGGTAAGGTAGGGAATTCACCCATGTATTCTTATTGTTATTTTGTTGTGCAAATGATTGTGAATGGATGATTGTTGTATGTTTATGATTTTAGGAAATAGAATGGCCTTTAGGTTGTGTAGGAGAAAAGGAAATGGGGATATTTTGGAGGAGGAATAAAATTATTATTTTGTATCTTGGGAGGGAGTTGGGTTTGGGTGTACCACCTTTGTAGATAAGATAAATTTGTTCTTACCTTGGATCTATATTTTGCAAAACTACAGAGGTTTAGATCCTAATCCTATTCTAACTTGTAAGGAGACAGGGGTAGAAGTGCAAAAATTGAAACTAACTAAAGATGGTGATGCACCAAAAGGAGTGGTGAAACATATTTGTCATGCAAATAGACACAGACCAAAGTTCATAACATAAGACATACACAGACTGATAATGTATAATCTATTATCTGAAATCAAGCAAATAATACAAACAGAGGATTGAAACCCATTCACAGAGCTTGCATTATCATTTCAATGTCAAAAACACGCATTACACCCTCAGAGAGGTAAAAGAAAACTGTTACAATCCTTGGAGAGGTCTGATCCTTGCATCAATCACTTGCTGGAGGTGAAAGAAGAAGTCTGCTATGCCCAAAAAATGTTTCCCATTTGGAATGAGCCAAATCTGGCTTTTAACATGCATGGGTCGAACCCAGGGGACAGGAAACGTACAAAGGCATGGGAGCCCATTCTTTCTTACTGCAGGTGCATTAAAATGGCATGGGGACCTTACAAGCCCATACCTGTCACTTTGACCGGATTACGGGAGAATGCGACCCATTACGCATTAAATGCAGTCATTTGGAATGTCATTTACGGCCATGAACACGTGTCGAGCCGTTTCTCAATTTTCATCCTCTAGACTACTCCAAAACACAAGATTGACCACGGAATCGTGTAGAAATTTCACCAGCTTTCCGTTGATATAAGGAACGTGCAAATCCGAGCTCTGGATCGAAAGTTATGGCGCGAAAGAATTAGGGCACAAAAGCAGGCGCGTGTTTTGAAATCTTTCCGCGCTCTGCCACTGGATGACACGTGTTTTGGACGATGAAATTCTCTCTCCTCTCTTCCACCTTTTTGATGATTTTGACATTTTCCACTGTGGCACTTGATGATACGTGGCATGATCTGGTTGGAGGACAGGGCGCGGGGTCAACCTTGTCTTTTAAACTTTGGGCCCAAGACATTTTGCAAAATTTCTAAGTCCTCCCCGAACTCTGCACTTCCCTACTCCATTGGACACGTGTCCAATTCCTATTGGCTCGGGCCAGCGCTTCAAATCTTGCCCCTTTGACTTTTGGAATTTTCCCTTGTGACATGTGTCATCCCCTGGATGGTCCACGGGTCTGCCGGCTCTTTTGCGTCCTTCACGTCTTTTCATCCCGGATGTCCCAAATGTTTAGTGCTCCTTGTGCTGATTTCACGCGAACCGGCCGGTTCGCGTCCTTGCGTCCCACTTGTCCCACTTTGCTTTGGATATGACCTCTTTCCACTCGGTTCACACCTTTGATGTCCCACTTGGCGAACCGGTTGCGTTTCGGACTTTTTCTCTCGATTTCCCATTTGTCCCGAATTTTGTCCCGGATGTCCCAAAGGCGACCCTAGCGTGATTAGCCATTTTTCCCTTTTGGCGGACCGGCATTTCGCGCCCATCTTTTTCCCTAGATGTCCCAAATGCTATTTGGGCCGCCTGGAGGCTTTTCGGCCGATCCGCGCATTTTGTCCCAAATGTCCCAATTGCTCCTAGGACTAGGACTTAGCCGATTTTCACAATTTTTTCTGGATCAACCTACTTGCCTTCTGCAACCCTTTTCCGCATTTTCTCAGAGCTTGTTCCTTTCAGCCTGGACAGGAGAGTTAGAAAATATCTGAGAGAACCTCCGAAACATGATGTTTGCTCTGAATCAATCAATGTGCCTGGGACTTGAATATTCTGATGCATGTTATCAAAATTACCCTGGGGGGTGAATTTTGGATAACAATTTGGCGACTCAGTGGGGATCATCTTCCTGCTGGATGAAAAGACCAGTTGCCTGAAGCAATCCATTGGGCATGGAGTCATCAAATATTCTGTTAGAATCCAAACTGACTCAGAATGTGCAAGGAGGAAGATGGAATGTGACCTGATGAAAGCAAAGACATGCTAAACATCTCCATGGACAGCAAGCTGTGCCAAGGCACTTAGGGAAAACAAACTAACCTACAGCAAAACAATGTGCACAAGCACTTGGAGGAAAGAAAATCTAATCTAATATTTACAGATGTAGTGAACCTCCCTCTAGAAGCAATGCTTGAGATAGATTCCATTTACTGGAATCTGCAGTTCTTCACCATCCAATGAGGCCAATTGGAAAGCATTGTTGTTCTTGCACTTTGTGACCATGTATGGGCCACTCCAAATGGCATCAAATTTTGAATGCCTTCCTGGTTTTGCTCTGTCCACATCCCATTTCAACACTAGATCTCCTACTTGAAAAGATCTATCTTTGGCCTTCCTATCAAAGGTCTTCTTGATCAAAGCCTGATCCTTTTCCATTGCTTGGAATGCCTGATCTCTGATTTCTTGCAGCTCCATCAATTCTGCATACCTCACCTCCATGGGCTCAAACTCTAGCAACTCCAGCTGTTTCATGAGTTCCAACGTTGGCAACTCAAGTGACATGGGCAAGATTGCCTCTCTTCCGTAGACAAGCCTAAATGGAGAGTTACCTGTGGATCTTTTGGGAGTTATCCTATCAGCCCATAAGGCTGATTTCAGTTTGGTATGCCAAGCCCTCTGATTCTCATCAAGAGTCCTCCTAATGATCTTCAGCAAGTTTTTGTTTGTAGACTCGGCCTGGCCATTACCTTGAGGGTAATAATTTGATGAAGTGCTCAGGTAAATCCCGTTCTTGACAGCCCACTCAGTCACCTTAGATCCAATGAATGCCAATGCATTATCAGAGACCATTGTGGTAGGTACACCAAATCTGGTAGTTATCCCTCGTAAAAGTCCAAGATGCTAGACTCATTCGCCTCTTTGAGTGCTACTGCTTCTGTCCATCTGGTGAAGTAGTCTGTGGCTGTCAAAATCCATTTGTGCCCTTGGCTCGAATTGGGATTGATGACTCCAATGAAGTCCAAACCCCATTGCATGAATGGCTGGTCAACTGAGATTGGATGTAATGGGAGGGCTGCAAGTCTCTCTTTTCCTGTGAAGAATGCACAATTCTTACACCTCTTGATCCATGCATAGCAATCACTGAAGATTTTAGGCCAATAATAACCAGCCTTCATGATTTTCAGAGCTGTCACTCTTGGTGCAAAATGGCCACCAGCTGGTCCATCATGAAACTCTTTTAATACCCTTTGGATCTGACCTGTGTTAATGCATCTCAGCAGCACTCCATTCACGTCCTTCTTGAACAAAACTCCATCAATGATGGTATATGGAATAGCCTGCAACCTGAAGTATCTTCTTTTTGCTTTGCTCATTTCTAGAGGGCACATGCCCGTCTGTAGGAAATGTATCATATTCTGAGTCCAACAGGGAGTGGACACATCATCATTTTCCTATTTTTGATCATCTTGTAATAGCAGGACAGCGTCTTCTTCATCTTCTGGGTTGTTTGGTTGGTTGGAAGCGAGCTGCTCACACAAACCTTTGCCTCTTACTAGCTTGGTGATCTTGATCTCAATGTCATACTCCATAACACGGGTGATCCAACCTACCCTTTTCTCATTCAAATCCTTGTTGAGGAGGAAGTCCTTAACCCCAGCATGTGAGACCATCAACTGGACCTTGTTATTTGAGACTAAATGCTTGAATTTCTTCAAGCTCTTGATTACTGCAAGCACATGTTTTTCAATAAAAGAATACCTTACTTCGCAGTCATCTAGGATCTGGCTGAAGAAGGCAATCGGTTGTTCATCATTATCTTTGTTCTGCTGTACCAGAATGGTAGAAATAGTGTCATCACCTCCAAATGCATAGAGGATGAAATCCTTGGAAAAGTCTGGGTTGATGAGAGTGGGTGCTTGGGAGATGGCTTCCTTGATTGCTTCAAAACTCTCCTTGCCTTCTGCCGTCCATTTGAAAGCCATGCTTTTTCTTAACATTTTGGTGATGGGCTTGACAAGGGCTGCAAAATCTGGGACAAACCTCCGAACAAAGTTTATCCTTCCCAAGAAACTTTGAAGAGCCTTCTTGTGACTTGGCAATGGTAGAGCTCTTATGGCTTCAACCCTTTCTGGATCAATTGCTAGTCCTTCCTTGGAGACAATATGGCCAAGGAGCTTCCCTTCATGTGCAAGAAAGATGCACTTTTTGGGATTCAATGATACCCCAAATCTTCTACACCTCTGAAATACCTACCTCAAATGACAGAGGTGATCCGCTGCATTTTTTGAGAATACAGTGATGTCGTCAAGATATATCAAAACTATTTTATTGATCAACCCCTTGAATGCCATATCCATTGCCCTTTGGAAGGTGGCTCCAGCATTTGATAGCCCAAATGGCATTTTCTTGTAGGCATAGGTCCCCCATTTGGTGGTGAAAGCCATCTTGAATTGGTCATCTTCTTTCACCATCACCTGATTATACCCTGAGTAGCCATCTAGGAGAGAGAATCTCTCTGAACCGGATACTACTTGCAATATTTGCTCCATAGAAGGGAGTGGATAATGGTCTTTGAGAGAGGCTCTATTCAAATCTCTGAAATCAACACATAACCTGATTTCTCCGCTCTTCTTTCTGACCGGAACCAAGTTCGCAACCCAGCTTGAATGCTTGATAGGGAATATAATGCTTGCCTCGATTAGCTTGTTAAGCTCTTTCTTCATTAGAGGCTCAATATGAGGGTTGACTGGTCTCTACTTCTGCCTGATGGGCTTAGCATCTGGATCCAATTCTATGGTATGTTGCGCCAAATTTGGATCGAATCCTCTTAAGTCTTCATAGCTCCAAGCGAAGACATCTGGAAATTCTTGGCAAAGTTGTATGAAATCTGATTTCTCTCGCTCAGTGGCCACTTTACCAATTTGAAGTGTCTTGCCTTCCCCAACCAGAATTGGCCCTGAATCCTCTTTCTTGACCTGTATGTTAGCCTTTTCCTTACGAAACTGGTCGTTAGGGTTAAAGATAGACTCCAATGTTACCAAACCCTTAGGAAGCTTGTTTGTCCGCAGTTGCACTACTTGATCCCCATACTGCTGCTCTAGCCTATCCTGATTTCTAGCTGAGAATTCAGCCTCTTCTTGCAAGAAATTGATGATCTGTTGATCGTTCTCAAATACCTGCCAGCTTGCGTTATTATCTGGGACTGCTGGCCTTACAACCACATGGATATGTGGCTGTGTTTTTCCTTCTGATGTTGTCAACCACATCAAACGTTGCTCCAACTGCTGCGAGCCTATCTGCGGCTTCATTTTTCTTCCTGGGTATGGACACAATGTTGAAAGCTTCGAAATCCTCAATGAGGTCCCATACCCTATTCTTGTAGCTCCTCAGCAAGTCGTTCTTTGTAGCATGTTGCCCCCTAACTTGGTTGACGATTAGCTCGCTATCTCCAAACACCTGCAAATTTTTTATGCCCTTTTTCCTGGCCCAATGAAGTCCATGAATCAATGCTTCATATTCAGCCGTGTTGTTTGAACAAGAAAACTGGAAACGAAAAGCTGAAAAATATTTGATGTCTTGTGGTGAAATCAACATTGCACCACCTCCAGCACCTTGTCTGCTTCTCGAACCATCGAAGAATAATCTCCAGACTTTGTTTTCATCTTTTTGTTTAGGCTGAAAGATGTCGGGAATGGGTGAATTTTCCTCGTGTATACAATACACGCCCAATTCAGATTCTTCAATTTCCTTGTATGGGTCAAATTCATGACTCTTGTTTGCCCATTCATCCAACGTTAAATCAGGAATTCCCTCGACCTTAGTACCTGTTTCTAGATCACTTGAACACTCCTCCTGATCAAAGGATGAGCAATTTGCATTAATAGGAGCTGGTACATAAGGCTCAATATGGAAATTGGCAATTGGTTCTGACCTGATTGTTGCTTTGGCTCCATACCTTGTCCTAAAAATCATGTGTGACCAATCTGCAGATAAATATCCACCGATTTTTGCAGTGAAGTCTCTTGATAGACACAACGCAAAGAGTGGCGGAAGGTCAATCACAGACACATCTTGCAAAACTGTAACATTAGGACAGGAATGTAGTGTTAGGCTTAACCCCTTGATGACTCCAACAGTTCCTACTACCGTTCCATCTAGCTGTACTACTCCTTTCAGCACTGGCTCATATTTCAAACCCAGCTGATCCGCTATTTGCTTCGGCATCACTGAACTACTTGCCCCTGAATCTATCATGCAGTTGTGTACCAAGTGGTTTCCAACAATCAACGAAACATAGAATGGTGGAGGCTTCAAATTTTTTCTTGTCTGCCCCCATCATGTTGCACTGCATTAGTGAGAACTTTCTCATGTCCCTGGTTTGATACATTCGTGGCAGACCAATTAGTCATTGCAGCTTGCAATAAATCTCGTTGTCCTGGGATCGCCAGTGATTCCCACATGGAAATGTTCACATGTGTCTTCTTCATTTGATCGATGATGTTGAAAGGGGGTGCACTCTCTTTTTGCTGCCCCTTACTTGGTACAACCTTTTCTGGAGCTTGAGCATGTGCGTGTGTTGCTACAACAGGGACCTTGGGTTGATTTTGCACATTTGGAGTTGCGTTTGGTCTACTGACCCCTTGTTGTGTAAGAGTGGGTTGAGAAACAACTGGATTGGGTGGTTGTTCCTCTACTATGCCTCTCTTCTTTGACCGTGTATTGGCAGCCATGCCTTGAAAAGGCTGTTGGTTAACTCCACAGAAGTCTTCCGTTTGCCAATTTGCCAATGTGGTTTCTGTTGGAGGTCCTTCTTGTTGCGTTTGTTGCTGTTGATTCTCCTCCTGGCTTGGATCTTGAGCAACACCAATGGTTTGCACCATCAAGGCCTGATTTAGTGCACCATTGAAACATGCTGACTGATTGTGAGGTAGATTGCAAGGGTAACACCAGTCGTACTCTTGTGCCATGTTATTTTGTGCTGGTACTAATGCCTTAGAGGTAGATATGGCATTTGGATTATAGGGCTGGAATGGTCTATTGACAGGAGGCCTTGTTTGATTCATATTTGCAGCTGGATTAGGTGGTCTTTGAGGCTGATATGGCTGCCTATTTGGTTGAGCTTGAGGCTGATACGAAGGTCTAAAACCTTGAGCTTGCTGTCTCTTGAGTGTGACCAGCTCATTCCCTAAATTTTGGAGTTGTTTCATAACTTCTTGAAGCTCATTTGGGGCACTTGGAGATGAAGTAGAAGCTTCATTTGAACTCTGATTCCTAGGAGTGGGAATAGGAGCTAAGACAGGTGCTTGACTAGTACTTGGGCTCTCTAAACTTGGATATAATGGCATTGGAGGCCTAGGAGCTAGCTTGCCAGCTTGAATCAGACAATTTTCAGCTCTAATGGCAATACTATAAGCAGCAGGGATAGTTGTGCCTCCCATAGATTGAACCAACATAGAAATATCGAATTTAAAGCTTTAAGGTAGTATAGAAAAGCACCTTCTGCTTTGGCCTGAATCCTACTTTGGAATTCTATCCCAAGACCTTTGAAATCTGAAGTTGAAGTCAGTTAGCTGCTCATTGGAAGCTCTCTTGATGGTTGTCAGCTGCTCCAAAAGAGACAAGTTGTCTCCCTTCTCTCCAAATTGATCATGAAGTGCAATACACAGCTGATTCCAGTTTGTGATAGAGCCAGCTCCAAGGCTCCTAAACCATTGCAATGCTTTCCCCTTGAATGAAGACGCCAACAATTTGACAGCTACTTGCATCTCATTAATCTCATGGATTGCACAAATGTTAGCAATGTCCTTGACATGATCACCAGGAGTGGTCTGGTTTTCTCCAGTGAAGTATGGAATGTTCTTCAATGCTGCAACTGGGATTGGATTTTGTGCATTGAGAGCAAGTGGGCTGCTGCCTGTGAAGTTGACATAGGGGTTCACTGGTTGCGCCATTCTGATTGGTCTTAAAACCCTTGTATATTGAAAGAAAGGCCTGTCAGGTGGAGGAGTTGAGAGAGTTCTATTTGGTGGAGATGGAGACCTTTGAATCCTTCTTCCTCTTTGCCTTCTTCTTGGAGATAATTGCAGGTATTCAAACAGCACTTCCTCTTCTCCAACTCTTGACCTTGTGATTCTTCTCATAAGCTTTTAGGCCTGTCTGCTGAAACCAGTTGATTCTTCCCCTTGGAGTCACCAGATATGCAAATAATAGCTCTTTTCAAGCAAGAAAATTGCAGCAGATGCACATCAACTTTGCTGCAATAAAAAAATGAGACCTCTGTGTCCCACCGGGTGTGCCAAAACTGTTAGTGCAAAATCACAGCACCCCTGGATGCACATCAGGCTTCTAGGTTGATGTTCAGGCATCCAGTGTGATTGCACAACATGGAAACCTCTCTCCAAGTGTGGGGACTTGTGAAACTGAGAGAGGAATCTCCAGATTAGAGGCTGGTTCCTCAAACTCCTCTGATTTAGATCTATATTTTGCAAAACTACAGAGGTTTAGATCCTAATCCTATTCTAACTTGCAAGGAGACAGGGGTAGAAGTGCAAAAATTGAAACTAACTAAAGATGGTGATGCACCAAAAGGAGTGGTGAAACATATTTGTCATGCAAATAGACACAGACCAAAGTTCATAACATAAGACATACACAAACTGATAATGTATAATCTATTATCTGAAATCAAGCAAATAATACAAACAGAGGATTGAAACCCATTCACAGAGCTTGCATTATCATTTCAATGTCAAAACACGCATTACACCCTCAGAGAGGTAAAAGAAAACTGTTACAATCCTTGGAGAGGTCTGATCCTTCATCAATCACTTGCTGGAGGTGAAAGAAGAAGTCTGCTATGCCCAAAAATGTTCCCCGCTTTGAATGAGCCAAATCTGGCTTTTAACATTGCATGGGTCGAACCCGGGGACGAAACGTACAAAGGCATGGGAGCCCATTCTTTCTTGACTGCAGGTGCATTAAAATGGCATGGGGGACCTTACAAACCCATACCCTGTCACTTTGACCGGATTACAGGAGAATGCGACCCATTCTGCATTAAATGCAGTGTTTGGAATGTCATTTCGGCCATGAACATGCGTCAGAGCCGTTTCTCAATTTTCATCCTCCACTGCTCCAAAACACAAGATTGACCCCGGAATCGTGTAGAGAATTTCACCAGCTTTCCGTTGATATAAGGAACGTGCAAATCCGAGCTCTGGATCGAAAGTTATGGCGATCTGAAGAATTAGGGCACAAAACAGGTGAAAGCGTGTTTTGAAATTTTCCGTGCTCTGCCACTTGGATGACACGTGGCACGTGAAATGAAAATTCTCTCTCCTCTGCTCACCCACGGGTTTTCCTTGAATTTTGACCTTTTTGATGATTTTAAAACATTTTCCACTTTTTTCCGCTCCCCCGCCACTTGGATGATACGTGGCATGATCTGGTTGGAGGACAGGGCGCGGGGTCAACCTTGTCTTTTAAACTTTGGGCCCAAGACTTTTTTAAAATTTCTAAGTCCTCCCCGAACTCCGCACTTCCTTGCTCCATTGGACACGTGTCCTAATTCCTATTGGCTCGGGCCAGCGCTTCAAATCTTGCCCCTTTGACTTTTGGACTTTTCCCTTGTGACACGTGTCATCCCCTGGATGGTCCACGGGTCTGCCTGCTCTTTCGCGTCCTTCGCGTCTTTTCGTCCCGGATGTCCCAAATGTTTAGTGCTCCTTGTGCTGATTTCGCGAACCGGCCGGTTCACATCCTCTCATCACTTGTCCCACTTTGCTTTGGGTATGCCTGTGCTCATTTCCGGTGGTTCGCGCCTTTGTGTCCCATTTTCCCGTCTGTCCATTGTGTTTAGTCAATTTTCTTTGTGATCCCATTTGTCTTCTTGTCCCAAATGTCCCAGTTAGCGGTTAGCCAATTTTTCTCTCTCGATAGGCCGGATCGCATTTCGCGCCCACCGCGTACTTTTGTCCCAGATGTCCCAAATGCTATTTGGGCCGCCTGGAGGCTTTTCGGCCGATCCGCGCATTTCTGTCCCAAATGTCCCAATTGCTCCTAGGACTAGGACTTAGCCGATTTTCACAATTTTTTGTGGATCAACCTACTTGCCTTCTGCTGACCCTTTTTCCATTTTCATTTTCTCGGAGCTTGTTCTTTCATGATGCTCAATCAATGGACAGGAGAGTTAGAAAATATGTTGAAATTTGTTTGAATGATGTTGTTGAAGCCATGTAAAGTTGCCTTGGTTGTCTTATACCTCTTATTGCTCCATTGTTGGGGGTCGGGGCAAATGGGGACAAAGGCTTCTCCTTCTCATTGGATTATTTTTTTAGTGGAGAGCGTCGCATACTCCCCTATTTTTTGTTGTGTTGGGTATTGAATAAGTTGGTGGAGCTCAAGTGAAGTTACTGGTCACAGTGGCACCTTGAAAAAACAAGGAGAAATCCTACCTTTGTAAAAAAAAATTCCATGTTGTTTCCACTTAAAGTGGAAGGCTTGTAATCTTGCATTTTAAAAGAGAAGTTCTTGGATATTCTATTTATCAAATTTGTAATGTTAGCCCCTTGGTTGTAAAATGAAATTTGAGAAGCTTGTAATTTATTCTTTTATATTTTTTGAAAAGAGGGACTATTATATTGTAAAGAATAAACCAAGTTATTGAGAAAAGTTTGTATTGTTATCTAGTTATAATTGTAACATTGTAATGGTTGAAAGGAAGGAATTGAAAGTTGTATTCAAATAAGAAATGCATTTCTTTCAAAATTGAAAATAAATTCATACTTGCTTGTGTTTTCCTTTGGTGAAATGATTGAGTGGGAGTTAGGAGAAAGTATGTAAGTAATACTTGATTTTACTTATTGAAATAGATATCATTCTTGTTGTGAAAAGAAAAGAGATACATTTTCATTTTGATAGTAAAAGTAAACATATTGAAATGTTGGAAATTATAGTCAATCTCATACTAAGTTATAAGAAAAAGGAAATAGACGTTTAGTGGTTTAAAAATGAATATATTCCCTTCATTAGTAAATCTTGGGTTGGATAAAAAAAGCTATTAGTATATCTTTTCACCTATAAATAAATAGATAGAAATTTTACAATCTTCTTGCCTATATTGCACTATAGAAATGAATTGAGAGAATGTTTAAATTTTAGGTAGAAAAATTATACTTTGGAAATTATAAGTATATGTACAAATATAATATCATATATATATACTTAAGTAAATGTATAATTATTTGTACATATACTTAACAATAATTATATTTATATATTATAAAACTTATATAAAAATACATATAAATAAAATTAACTAAGGCCGAAGACCATGGCCATTGTATTGGTTATAAAACAAAAGTTTGGGGGTGCGAGGCGCGAACCCACCCCCCAACCCATATGGGGTGGGAAATTGGGTCAACGACCTCCCCAAACCAATATAAAGAAAGCCACTAATACAAAAAGTGGTCACTTACATCTTTAACCACTGCACATTTGTTTTATTCATGTCCTGGCACATTTAAATTCGGGCTCGCGCATTATTTGGGATATATATATGTATGTATGTATGTATGTATATTTGTATATATAAATCCATATATATGTATATATACATACATACATACATATATATATATATACACACATATATACACATATATACATACATTTGTATATATGGATTTATATGTACATACATACATACATACATACGTGTGTGTGTGTGTATAATGTAAAAGGACACACACACATGTATGTATGTATATAATGTATATGTATATGTACATATACATATACATACATATATATGTATATATATATATATATATGTATGTATGTATGTATACGCCTACATGTGTATGTATAGGTAAATATTCAAAACCCTTTTCTTGTATATACACCATTTAAACCATATCTAAAAATAGGACAAAAATGCCCATACCCAAATAGGGAAAATGCAAATAAAATACACAATAAAAAATAATAATATGAACAAACCCTAGGAGAGGGTTACAAATGAAATAAGCAACAAAAAATGTGTATATCCATCCATTCATGGCCTCCATTCTCCTTCTCCTCCCAAACATGCAAAATGAAAATGAGAAAATAGGGCAAAAGAAAGAATAAGAACTCCTCATAAGGATGTTTAGGGTTAGATTGAATACCTAAGATCCAAGGGCTCTAAATGGATCCATCTAAGGGTTGGGAATCAATCCTATAATTTTTAGGTGAGGATATTTTGGTGGGAATATGTTTTTAAATTAAATGTATGTGTAACTTGTGAATGGGGCCACAAAAAGGGTGTTAGAATGTTAGGATTAAAGTGTGACCTTTATTGCCTTAGTTAAGTGAATTTTATAAAGGAATTCACTTAAAGAATTAATTAAATTAATTTTATACATGGATAACTAGGTAATGCTATAATAGGGATTAAAATTAATTGAACTTAATTATATGGTTAAGGTAAGTGAGACCTTAGCCTTAGGGTATTAGGTAAATAAATGACATTTGAATTGTAAGGATAAGTTAAATAAAATAAAAGGGGATTATAGCTTGAAATGACCAAAATAAAATAATACTAATTAATTTCTAATTTTAATTATGAAAACCTTATGATTAGGAGGAATTTATTAATCGTGAATTAATTAAATCTAGTTGAGGTTATCTCATCAGAACCTTACCTATTTAAAAAGAAAATATTCCATAAATTTCCTAACTAATTATTGGGTTTTATCTTGGGTTTTGTGTGGGAAAAATGTGGGAGTTACACCTTCCCAAAAAATTGGAGGACAATTTGCTAGTCTTTGAAGTTACATTTTCAGGGTAAATTGGAATAATAATAATAATAACAAACTCAACAATTCCAAATTTCTAAAATAAGCCAAGATACACAGCTTAAGGTTCTTTATTAGAGGTCAAAATCCTGATTAACAAAGACTGGCTGCATGCCACCTTCAAAATAATATATGCAGACCCATATTATTTAGCACAAATATATAATATTGTTTTATGGTTTTTTTTGCATAAGCTTATTGGAAGATTAGGACTGATGGAACCAAGATTAGAATGTCATCTTGATAAATACAAAAATGACTGACTGGACAATAAATCAAGAATAATTCAAGCTAGCACCACTACAGTTTATTGTTCTCTCAGACCTTCCACCTAATTCCAAAATCAGAGCCTTCAAAATAACCAACATTTGCATGATTATCATAATGATTGTGCTCATTAGCAAAGCCTCTGACATGTGCAAATTTATTAAAAGGTCTCAACACCTCTGGTTGCTTTCGCCATGCACCTGACTTTATATTAGTTCTCATAAAAGTGCTAGAGGGATGCTTGGGAACCTCCCTTCCCATTTCCCTACAAACAAGAGTTCACATAGATCAAACATATTTAGTTTGAAGAGCTTACTTTTTAAGGAAGGTAATTTTTCAAATAAAGATAAGCACATAATAATCTACTATAAGTCAAGTATAAATTTTACTTTCAGTTGCAAAAATTTGACTATACTCAGTTACTATTTTTTTGCTTTAATGTCGTTATCGATGCAGAAATCAACTAAATACTAAAATGGTTATTTAAATAAATTAGGACATATTCCAGCTTAATTGAGAATTTAGTATTTCAAGTATTGGAAGAAATCCATCTCCGTTTTTCCGTATATTTGATTCCATTATTACTATTATTAGAATCCAATAGTAGCAATATTAGATTCTAATATTATCATTATTGGAATTATTCTAGTTCCAATTTCACTATTATTGGATTCTAATTTGGCTAATATTGGATTCCAATAGTGCTATTATTGGATTCTAAGTTCACCACTATTGTAATCCAATTTATAAATCCCAATTTTTGGATTTTAGTTTCACTATTTTAGGATTTCTATTTTTTTATTATTTGAATCCTCCGGATAAGTCAAGTGGTTGCTATCTTCAATAAGCCTAGTCGTTGCTAACTTACATGATGAAAGCGCATGCTAAGTGAAATCAACCTAGCGGGGTCAAAGTTACATCTTTTTATTGAATGATTTGTACATGTGACTTGATTTTACTTGTGTTATTGTCTACATTTTTTCTAAATTTTTAGTATAAAATTTATAAATGTTGACTTCAATTTTTATTTCTATTGGTACCATACTACACATTACCACTCATAGTCATTGGCTTATGCACAATCATTGGCTTCTTTCCCCTATGGATTTCAAAAGTTGTATAGCCTAAAGTGGCCACTTATGACGTAGTTTTTTTTTCTTACACACTAAAATTTTAATATTGATTCCAATGGGTGGACAGAAGTTGGTGATCACACTTCAATTTACGAGCGAGCGTAATTTTAGGTTCGAAAACTCACACTGGACGTGACAGTGCTAGCTCATCGTAGTGTGAGAGAGTCGTGGCCTCGTACATCTACTAAGTGTGATCTATCGAATGAAGAAGTGTGATCCCTCTCTGTAATGCCCAAAAAATCGAAGTTCAAAACTACACCAAAGTTTATAAATTTATTAGGGAAAATTTTGTGGATTTTTTTTTCTTCTAAAAGTTCAAACATTACAAAATCAACTACATTTAATTAATTCCCTTTAATAATCTCTACACATAGAATTATTCATAACCAAATTAAGTAATTAATTATTATTAGTTTACTTCTCAAATCCATCTTGGACTATAATCCCCCTTCTAAGGTTCCCTTAATTTTTATTTAAATAATGACAACCTTAATCACATTGTTTTACCCCTTGATTCCTTCTTAAGTTCATGATTTAATCATTTCCTAAGTTGATTTAATTTTACTTTCCCTAACCACTTAACACCCCTATCCATTATTTAGTTATCTAACCATATATTTAAATTAAAAATAATTTAATTCCTTTATATTATTAACCAATTGACCATGCACAATATTATTGAATAAATCCCTAACTCAAATCATGTATTTATTTATCAAACTATAATAAAAGGGGTCACATCCTATATTAACCCACTAAAAATCCCCTTTTCCTTAATACCCATACTATTAATTTAAAACACTTTATCCCACAAAAGTCCCACAACTTAAAAAGTTGTAGGATTCATTCTCTACCATTAGATTGATTATTTTTGGGCCCTTAGATCTTAGGTATTTACTAAAACCCTAAAAATCCTTATGAGTTTCCCTTTTATTCTTTTCTTGCTCTATTCTTATCATTTTCTCTATTTTGTTTTACAGGTTAAGGAAGAATGAAGGCCATGAAGTCAAGGAGAGATTGTGAAGGATTTTTCCTTGTTTAGAAGGATATACACAAATTTTGGGTGCTTATTTTATTTGCATCCCTCTCCCGTGGTTTGCAGAATGTTATTTTACATTTTTTTGGGAGAATTTACCCTATTTGGGTATGGGCATTTTTGCCCCATTTTATTTCTGGTTTTAAATGAGGTATACACAGATCTAGGGTTGGAAATATATATATATATATATATATATATATATATATATATATATATATATATATACACCTGTGTCGCATTATTAAACCAGACCACAATATATATTAAATCTTGCATTTTAATTTGGTATTCCAAAAAAATGTAAAACAAATGTAATATATAAATGGATGCGTGTGTATATATATAGGGCATTTTTGCCCCATTTTGTTACAGTTTTACATGAGGTATAGATCTATGTGTATACCTCATTTAAAACCATAAATAAAATGCGGCAAAAATGCCCTCTATCTATCTATCTATCTATCTATCTATATATAACAAAGCTGGGTCAGCCGATTTAAAAAATACAAAGGTGCGAGTTATAGTGGCGCGATCATTGTTATATTGTGTGGGTCAGCGCACCCCACCTTATTATATTTTTTATATATAACAACCATATAGTATGGTGGCCCGATACTTGCTTCTTCTTTTTATTATAAAACTTTGTTTCATTACTCCACAGCAGCCGATTTCAATATGATCACAAAAAGATATTTTTATTATTTAATTATATATTATAAATTATATGTAATATATATAGGGTAGTTAGGCATATATGAAAATTTATAATAATATAATCAATTATATATGTGTGTATATATATACATATATATTTATATGTATATATATGTACACACATACATTGTTTTGTTATATTACTAACACTTTATCAATTCAATTTTATTACAAAGTAAGCTACGAAGGCATATACAATTATATATAATTTATAAATATTCAACTAAGTGATATAGGTGGACTTATCTCATTTGCAACAAATTGTAGAATTTGATTATAAAACCAACTCAAATCATTCCTTTTCACAATTTAGTTTAGGGAGAGTAAAAGGTATAACACACTTAAATAAATTCCCCCATTTTTAAATTTATTTTAAATTCAAATTTGTCAATAATACTACCAAAGGAATTCAACATACACTTTCCATACAAGAACACTATTCTTTTAAAATGAAACCATAATACACTTTTGAGTCAAATATTTAAATTTGAAAATACTTCTCCCATTCCAAATAAGGATAATTTCCATTAATAAATCAAATGCACTCTTGATATAAATTTACAAGTTGAAGGAGATATAATAACAAATAAATTGCAACTTCATATGTCTTTTTTCAAAATGTGTATTTCTTGGATACTCAATAAAAATCAGTTTTACATAATACATTACAAGAAGTTGAAACTTTAAAATGTAAGTTACAAAATCCCTCCACTTAGGTGGAGACAACATGGCAAAAATTTTACAAAAGTAGGATTCTTTCTTGTCTTCTACAAATGCAACTATGTCCAAGGCTTCAACTTGAGCTCCACAATTCTCTTCAACTTCAAAGCACAACAACAAGGAAGGGGGAGTAGGAAATGCTCTCTTGCCCAATAATATTCCAATGAGGAGAATAAGCTATCCTCCTCATTGGCCCTCGAGCCCCAACCATAGAGAAATAAGGAATGGATACAACCAATGGAAACTTTCAAAAAATGCTTCCACATTACAACACACATGCCAACAATATTTTAACACACATACAAGCACAAAACAACAATATCAATAAAATGTAACTTTTCCAAAACAAGGCTTGAAAACTCTAAGCCAAGGGAGAAAGGAAATATGGGGAAATCACTTATGCCTCCCAATGGGTTAAGCACCCACCTTAAAATCCTCCAAAATCATCATCCACACAAAAACCAAACTCTTATCCCTCCCTCAACTCTTATCACTCCCTCATACTCTTATCACTCCCTCAAGTATTTCATACAAAGATAAGTAAGAATCTCTTATCTTAAAAAGGTGGGACACCCAACCCAAAATCCCTCCAAAATATGCAAACAATACTCTTATCCCTCCCTCAAAAGATCCCCATATTCCTTCTCCTACACCATCCTTAAGGCCATACTACCCAAGTCCCAAACATGCACACACAAACATTCATTTTACATACAACATACATATAATAAAATAAAATTGCAAGGTTTAAGTCCCTACCTTGCCATTGCAAGAATCTTTGATCCAAAATCACAACTCTAAGCTCCTTCCAAGCTCAAGCCCAAATCCAAACAAGCTCCAAGACTCCAAGCAAGCAACTCAAGCCAAAAATCTCCAAAATGTAAGTGCACAACTAAATCAAGTAACCCCCAAAATATCAAAATAACTTGTATAAATAGAAAAAGAGGAGAGGAGGGTGAGGTGGCTCCATGTAGGATGCCACATCACTTCTCCTCAACTCCACATCACCAAGTCAAACATCAAAACCAAAGCTAATAAATTGGTGGGTGAGGATATGACAAATTCCTTCCACACACAAACTCTCACTCCATACCTCTAAGGATAAAAAATAAAAATAAAAATATCATGTAAGAAGTGCAATAAATTTCACCTTTTTACCTTCCAAATCACATAATGGGGTCTAATTTTTACCCCTTATACCATAGGTATAGTTTGTAGGTGAATTTAAGAGGTGTGGGACAAGCTTAACTTGTCCCACAAGCCTCCAAAAATGGATCCAAAGTCAAATTTTGGGATTTGAGGGATGGGTTGAGTGCACAACATCCAAATTCATATTTGGGAAGGATGATGGAGAATACACCACCTAAATACATTTAATTAAATTTACATCATGCACCAAAACAAGGACTATCTACCCAATTTATTACCTACAAGTCATATCTTCCCTTGAGTTTAAATTTAATCTAAATTAGTTAATTAAGATAGATTAGCAAGTGTTAATAAAGTAATAATATTTCCCCAATAATTAAACACATGAAAAAAATTAAAAGAAAGGAAACACATTACACCCATGGCCACATAAATGAGGTTATTGTACGCACATGATTTTTATGTGCTACATTGTCAAGAAATAGTTACAAAGTCCCGGTGATGATTAATATCTTTTGAAGGTTTTGAGTTCCTAAGCTCATTCACAAAGTATATATTTATAGCCTAGATGCTTGTACTTAGATTTTCCACGTTTTTTTTTTATTCTTGCTCCTTTCATGAATGTTTTGGATTTTAGTGTAAGAACCGCCGCTCTATGCAGGCGGCGATCCTATGAATTTTTCCAGAAATCTTCATGCATAATTTAAACATGCGTGATTTCACTTAACTTGACTTCTAGCATGTGTTAGTGAACCAAATTTCCTAAAAATAGTCTTGTTTGCATGTTTTCCTTCCCTCTTCTATTTTTAAATAGATTTAATTAGTTTGAACTACCTCTACACCTAAATATTTGGCACACCAAGGCTTCTTGTGCATAAAGGAACATCCCGACCAATTCCTATATATTCAATACTTGTATTCAAGCAAATGCTTGAGAATTTTTGTATATCTTGCATAGGATTGTTGCCACAATCCAAAGCTAAATATTTCATATTGAAGCTCGGATATCTTTTGATATCTCTTTCCTATTTTCATTACAAAAGAACCTAATGCCTTTAAGCTATCATTGCTCAAGCGCCTTCTCTTGTTGTTGCCCTTGCATTCACAATTCCTCGAACTCATATGGAAACATAGTGAAAGAAATGATAAAGTGAGGGGATAAGATAAGATACAACCAGATTTGTCAAAGCTCTTGCTTATCTATGTTGGAATTATTTGTTTGTTTACTTGATTTGTTAAAGTTATCAATTACGAGTTATTCATTTCAAATCCATATCAAATAGAGTAGTAAAATTGTTCATTTCAATCAATCGGGTAATTACAAATAGATCAAACCATTAGAAACCTTGCTCTTTGACATTATCGCAGAAGTTATGGGGAACAATAGCTCTTCTATTGTTATGATTTGTTCTCTACCCGTGAGGTAGGGTTAAAAGGGTTTTGATTAAATTAGTTCAACTTTTTTTAGGTCCATATTTGCTTGCTTGCACAAGTAGTTAACTACAATCGGCTGATTACTTGTATTTAATTAATTTATTAGATTAGAAGCATTGTTTAAAATCCCGAAAAGATAAAAAAAGATTTGTTAGTGTAGGTTATTATTTATCGTTTTATGTATTTACTAGGATAATTCTTACACTTGTGTTATCTCTACACTCTTTGGGTTAGTTTTCTTAGGCATACTAGTTGTGTGGAGTTATCTTACTAGTTGTGTTGAGTTAGCTTCTAAGTTATGTGGAGTTAGCTTACTAGTCTTCTGGAGTTAACTTAACTATCGTATCGATTAGTGGGAGTTATTCACTATTGATTTAGGTAGTATTTTCACTTCCCTCCTCCCGTATGTACATATTTATTATTGAATAATTCAAGTCATTATAGTGTAATGTATTGAGCATTATGGATTATGATGGATTTCCATATATAGTAATTTTAGCTCTTCTATTTTAAAAATCCAATGTGGTGTGTTATTATCATCATGAGATCATGGCTTGGAACAATATTCTTATCATTCATTTCATGGTATCAAACCAATACATGATGTAGACATCCATCTGTAAGTTTTTCTTTGCGGCGAGGGTTTATTATTTTCATGTATTTGGAATTTGTTAGCAATTTTCTACGACATGCATTTTTATGCAAAATGGAGTGCGGTTTTGGATGCATTTTTTATCCACTTGACACAAATATGTACCTTTTGGGTGCATTATTTTATCCATTGGATATAAGCATGTACCTTCCAAATGCATTCTTTTACCCTCTATATATTTCTGTTTTGGATGCATTCTTTTATCCACTTTGGACGTAGATCTATACCCTCTGGGTGTATTCTTTTATCCATTGGATATAAGCGTGTACCTTCCAAATGCATTCTTTTACCCTCTAGATATTTCTATTTTGGATGCATTCTTTTATCCACTGGATATAGATCTGTACCCTCTGGGTGCATTCTTTTATCCATTGGATATTGACGTGTACCCTCTGGATGCAATGATTTACCCTCTGGAAATTTTGGGTTTTAGATGCGAGTTTTATCCTTTGGTCACAATATTGTATCATGTGGATGCAATCTTTTTACCCTTTGGACATTTGGGTGTCACATGTACCTTTTAAAAAAATGATCAACATTAAAATATTATTTTAATAGCAAAACCTTCTAGAGCTCGTAACTTTTGATCTGTAGTTCGGATTAAGGTGATCATTGTTTTTAAATTGTGTATTTTTTTTGCGATCTACGCATTGGTGAGATTTTTAAACACATATTTCAAATTTAAAAGGTACTATTTCTCATTTTAATGTTTACACGCACTCAATTATAAAGTGCCAAATTTAGGAGGTATTGTAATCACTTGTGGATTTTAATTTTAAAGGTTGAGCCCGACGTCCTCAACTTTTGGGTGTTGAATTCTTATATCTATGGGTGGATGCATTTATATCTCTCTTTTTGTTGAGATATTCTCAATCATGTATTTTCGACACTTTATTTTTGGCATGTTAACAGGTCTTTCTTGTGGGGACTCATTCAGGTGAAGCCCAGTGTTAGTTTGTCAGTGTTCGAGTAGTTGATTTTGGAAACTCATACAAATCTGTGGTGTCACTCTACCCATTCAACAATATGGGAGGGTGTGGTGTTGATATTGATTCTTTGGGTTTCATGTCCTTACCTTGTTACATGTTGATACTGCTTCTTCGGGTTTCATGTCCTTACCTTGTTACCTTGGATTTTCTTGGATCGTGGCACTCCTATTTATTTGGATCTCATGTCCTTGTCTTGTTTCCTTGGTTATTCTTGGATCGTGGCACACCTATTTGTAGTAGTTGATCAAATTATGTTTGGTGTTTTTACACTTTTGACATCACTCCATTGATAGTATCCTTACATGGAGATATTTTGGTGAAGCCCAATGTCAGTTGTTTTTGAGTTCTATGATCGAGCAGTGGATTCATACAATGCGGTGCACACCACACGTCTTCATCATTATACGAGTTTTGGAGCTGATCTTCTTAGGATATCTTACAATGGGATTTTGCTCTCTCTACTTTGTTATTACTGGTTTTAGGTACCTTGCGGTGTCTAATTTTCCTAGTTATTGTACGTGGGTACCTCATTAGGCCTTTTTTCGGGACCCACCTTCTTTTTCGCCCACCTAAGCTATGCTTGCGAGATAATGTTAGTGTAGGTTATTATTTATCCTTTTATTTATTTATTAGGATAATTCTTACACTTGTGTTATCCTTACAATTCTGGGTTAGCTTGCTTAGGTGTACTATTTGTGTGGAGTTAGCTTACTAGTTGTGTTGAGTTAGCTTCTCAGTTATGTGGAGTTATCTTACTAGTCTTAGAGTTAACTTAACTATCGGTATTAGTTAATAGGAGTTCTTTACCATTGATATAGGTAGTAGTTGCACTTCCCTCTGCTATATGTACATCTTTCTTATTGAATAATTCAAGTCATTGTATTGCGATGTATTGAGCATTATGGATTATGTTGGATTTCCATATATGGTATTTTAGCTCTTTTGTTTTACAAATCTAATGTGGTGTGCTATTATCATCTAAGATCACATTGCAATAATCTTCTTATTGTTCCTTTCAATATTTAATTTTACTTCCATTGTTTTCTCGGATATACTCAAAATACCAAAAACATAGTTTAAATTTCCTTTGATAATTAGTTTACTTCGTTAGATCAATTCAATTCATTCCGTATGACAATCAAAGGTCCTGATAAGAGAAAACATTCAGTTGTGATCCATTTGTCTCATAACCCAACCGACTGAGTTGTTGACCGATATTTATATGGGTTTACGTTTTTCGAGTCTTACACACACTTCTTAGGTATTCTAAGAAAATAGAACAATTAAATACATCAAACATTGTAGCTGATCAAGCCTATGATTATTGGACTGCTCCTGGCAACAGGGCTTGATTACGCATATGACCATACAAATACCGCAGCCTCCACAAGTTCATGGTTGTGATCCCTATTTCCCATAACCCAATGGGCCTACTAACCAATTAAACATCGACATTGGTTTATGTACACTAGTATTTAGATCATCACCACTTCCACCTGACATTGTTGCACAACTTTTCATGTTGAACATAGTAGTCGATCAGGCTAAGGCTTTCTAGACTAGACCGGAGAATCTCCCATAGATCATGTGGTTCCATTACGCCTCTCATTCTCACTTCCATGACCTTTTCTGGAAATCTATAAGAGGCATCTACGAGTCACTTTCCCGTGTTCCACAACTAGTAGATGAAATCTTGGCAAAGATCGATATTGACCGGAGCCTCGTGTAAGCATTATATCCAACCATTCCATTATACCACTTCGGGTTAGGAGGGATTTTTTTCCTTAGACTCACAAATACGATATTGCATGTTGAACACATAAGGTTGCCTCGTTAGCTTATTCATCACTATCACACACACACATCCATTTCCATTCTACACCATTGTCTGACACGACCTCGGGAGGTCGGTGCGAAGAAGAATATGTGTTGATTTTATTTCGTACAAATTGGTGAACTCGACGTGAAGAGCTAGTCTCTAAACATTTCCACTTTCTTCATCCATATTCCTCTCTCCCATTATTCTACGGGTATTCTTATACCCCCGGATATGTCGGGATATGATGAATATGACCAACCCCTCTCGGGTTTTGATGTATACAACTATCAAACAAGTAGACAACAACAATTGCCTTCGCTCTCTACATGGGCAGATAACTATTCAACTTCTCAAGTTCAAAATAATCTTCCTCGGGGAGCCGATGTTGGTTCCTCCGTACGTATTGAGGAGATTGACAAAATCACACGGGCACATCCTCTTGAGAATTCAAGTTCTAACAAACCGATTTCACTAGAGAGTAGGCTCACTCATTAGGTTTTGTTCAAACAACCCATTAGCATGCAGTCGTACCAACTCCCACCTCTAGATGAGGATTACTTAGCACAGGGCACGAAGTGAACAACGCTTCCAGAATATAAACCGAGATTTTGATAGGTTACAAAGACATGTTGATGTCTTGCTCTAAAACATTAACACTACCCCTCCAACAATGGAAAACATTACCAACGAGGGGTGGCGAAAAAGCGAATCATTAATAGCGGGATAACAAACTCCCCAACAACCTCCAAAATTTCAACAACAAGCATTGAAAAAAATACCCCATCAACAAGTGACATCATCTCGACGTTAGTAGACAAAGTCAAGGAATTAGAGATTTCCCAAAACACGTAAAATTCAGATGTTTTGCAAGCAAGAGTTTCTCACTATTCGTAGAGCTATGGACAAATACCTACTACATAAAATCCTTAAGTTTATATGGGTGCTCCAACCCTGGAGATTTTCTAATGGGGACGAGGCAGCGTGGGGATGCCCCCACACCACATATGGATATCCACGATAGGCACTAACTTGAGAGGTTTGTTCTCAAATGCCATACCATATGGCAATGTAACGTTCCCATGATTTGTGCCTTAAACTCCATATCAAAACAGTCAACCCCCTTACATACACATGTATTCTAAATCACCATAGGGGATATGTACACTTACCCAAGTCCATATGGTCAGCCACAAGGGATGTCTTATGCCCCACCAAATGTATATACTACACCATTTCAAAAGCGATGCAACTTCCACCTCCCCAATAAAGATCTCCAATGGTTGAAACATATGCAATGTGGACCTATTTCGAATATTTTAAGGATCCTCTAGACTTCTCCATATAGACTATCATTCTCCCAAGACCCTTGCATAATATTCCAAAGTTCAAAAGGGAGGGAGATCTTAACACACATATTAAATATTATGTAACATCCATTTGAGAGTTGCTCCTTGGGATGCAATTGTTACTGAATATTTTCCTAAGACACATTAAGGTATCACTCTTGATTAGTACTACAGGGATACCGGAGGCTTGATAGATTCCTTTAAGAAACTCGTGTCGAGTTTATTAAGGATTTTGATATGAAAAAACTTTTAAGGACAAGAATAAGAGAATTCCTTCATATCGAGACAAGAGCACAACGAGTCCTTCGTCCATTTAATTCAAAGGTGGTGGCAGGTCCTCTATTCCCTTACAAGCGCTCCAAACATGGATCCAACGGAGCTTTGTGATTTATTCCTCCACTCCTTTAATAAATACACAAAGGAAGAAGTCCAAAAATTCTTGCTAAGGAGTTACGAAGAGGTACTAGAGAGTGCTCTCCGAATTGATCAAGAAGACATAGACAGTGGTCGTAAGACTTACAAAACAAATGGAAGGTTAGTCACTCCTAACCAAGGTAACTCTAGGTACTCCAACAATGCAATGCAAACAATAATCAAGGATCAAAAGTACTTAACAATAATCATGGGGTTACAACTAATGGTGTTACCGATCAACCAAAGAAACCTAATGTTGTTAGCTCTCCTAATACAAACACTACCAACAACAACAAAAACAATATGAATGGTAATAATCAAAGAAATAATATTTTTTTTTCTTCTTGATCAATCTTTGTGGATTTTAATCATCCTTAACGATAACATAAACTACAACAATCTCAACAACAAAGACAAGTACGGACCCGAGGCCCTAGTCGGTACCCGGATGGGTATCCAAACCAATTCCAAAATCAAGGGCACGGGTATCTAAATTTTAATTATAACAATTAACAAATGAACAGGTGATTGGAATTTTAGATCGCAACAAAAAAAAAAAACTAAAGAAATCGGGACTACAATCTTGATTTTTATTGCAGATTTCACAAGGTCCATTGGCATGACACTAGAACATTTTTCGATTACAACAAGT
The DNA here is from genome assembly GCA_018340775.1 of Taxus wallichiana var. yunnanensis. Taxonomy (NCBI): domain Eukaryota; kingdom Viridiplantae; phylum Streptophyta; class Pinopsida; order Cupressales; family Taxaceae; genus Taxus; species Taxus wallichiana. Next base: position 84,090,883 of record CM031238.1, read on the forward strand.
TCCTACAACATTTTCCGAAGATAAGAGACAACTCTTTGTAGACATATTTTTAGCAAACCCGAAAACACCAATGCAAAACACCTATGCAGGATTGATTTCTCCTCAAAACACACCACTGAGGATATTTAATGATCCTCTCCCTATACACCCAAAATATGGTAGAATAGATCCCAATGGTTCAAACAAAGGGATTGTGATAGGAACCAACGATCATGAAGCCTCAACTTCATCAAACCCACAAGTGGCACCTCCCTTGGATGGTTGTCAACAAACAAAAATTGTGGGGTTGGTAGAATTAGACACCGAACCTCAGATTAACGTTGCCACAAGAACTAAGGATTATTCATCATAGTTGATACCCATTTATCCACTAGTAGTAGATGACATCTAGCAAACTCTTTCCAAACCAAAGAGGTTCATACGACTTAATCATTAAATTAACAAAGAAATTTTCTCTCATTTACTTCTTGGATCTGTGAAGAAATCCTGACTCATAGATTTGTTTTGTTATAGGCATTGGGTCTTGGTCATTTGATCAATGTCACTCCTCCTCTAGAAGCACAAGTAAACCACATACACTTTGACATCTACCCTCTGGGTAGCCGAGAGAGAGGGATCTTTGGGTTTGTGTTCGACATAAGAAAAATGTCGACGGATGCTGAAATTACATGTAGAGGTGACCCAACCTTGCATTTGAAAGTGTGGATCTATAATAAATATGTTAAACGCATAATGGTTGACAATAGGGTGGCAATTAACATAGTCCCCTTCACTTTCCTTCAAAAAATAGGATATGGATAAATAAATTGTTCCTCAACACGAAATACACTAAGGGGTTATGATAGCCTCAAGGCAACTTCAATAGGGACTATAGTGTTACCAGTCACCTTAGGACCTAAGACAGTTCTCACTAAGTTCTATATTATAGATCGGAAAACCAATTATACTATGATTCTTGGCCACCCATGGATACATCGTATGAGGAGATCCCTCCACATTATTTCGGGAGGTAAGTTTCCTTCACTTAGGAAGGTCTTTGTAGCACAAGGTGACCCAAAATATTTTGATATAAACCTAGAAAATTTGAAGAAGAGTTAGGATTCCATTCCGAGTGAGAACCAAACAAATCAACTTAACAAGCCATTTGGTTCAAAACCGAAGTAATGGTGTTCCCACAACAGAGTTAGAAGTCATAGGCTTGATCGAGGGCATTCCAACGATCAAGGATGAAACCGTCATTATAGAGACAATGTCATTAGGAACCACAACAAATATTGTTGAGTTTTTGGAGAAGGATCTACCTATTCTCCTTCCATTTGATTCTATGGGTATGGGACATACCCTAGGACTCGGCTCTCTTCCAGCAGATGAATTTTGTATGGTGGAAGTAATAGAGGCAAAGGAAGAAGATACAAAGAATGATCCAACGTCCATTTTCCAAGTAATTGTTGGAATCTCCATTTCGATGGAGCTAGATGTTATTTTGGTGTGGAGGAAGGTGTGATCCTTACCTCTCCCAAGGGAAGGGTTATGTCATTCACCTTCAAGTTAAAATTCGAGTGTATGAATAATGGAGATGAGTATGAAGCCCTCCTTCTTGGTCTCATTGTAGCTAAAAGGATGGGTCTGCTAACATTAGAGTGCTAGGGGTTTCATAACTAGTCGTAAACTAAGTGTTTGAGGTATAAGAGACTAGGGAAGAGCACATACTGACTATAAAAAACAATAGTGCTTAATATAACAAAGGTGTTTGAATTCATATTGATCGAATCAATTCCATGAGAAAAAAACCTTCTCGTATATTTTGTAGCAACTTATTCTTATCACTTCACTTTGAATAATAAGTTGGAAGATAAAAAATTCATGGTGTCAGTTCATGCTAAACCTTTGGTTCAAAAAATACCGGTAACCCCGATGTTGACATACATAGAAGCCGAGAGTGAGTCTATCATCTGAAACCACGTTGACAATGATAAAACAACTCTTGGTTATTTAAGTGCATACTTGGAATTGCACCTTGTTCATCATAAGGTTAACATTTCCCTGATCCCACATTTTTCTTCCTACTTTGGAAATCCCATGATAGAGTCTCCCTCAGGGAAGGTCTTGAAATTTATGAGGTAGAAGAAGAGGTGGATTTAGAATTACCTCCATCCTTTCCTAAGTTTGAGGAAGGCAACACCTCCTTAATTGAGGAAACGATCGATATAAACATCGGGAAAAATGAAGAGCCAAGAATCCACGAAGATGGGATCTTCTCAAACTCTAGAAGAGATAGAGATACACACATAGATTCTCAAAGAAGACTTGAAATCTTTCACATTTAATTACATGGAGATGACGAGGATTTCTCCTGAGGTTACTGATCCATAACCTCATTACCAAGTTGGATGCCAAACCGATTAAACAAAATTCAAGGCATGTGAAGTCAAAAGTGGCTCTCATTGTGAAATAAGAAGTGATGAAACTATTACAAGTAGGGTTCATTAAACTGGTTGAATACTCCCGGTTGGTGTCCAATATCCTTCCTATTCTCAAAAATAATGAGAAGATTCACATTTGTATTAAATTTCAGGACATTAACAAACTGTGTCCCAAGGATGATTTCCCGCCACCCTTCATTGATGTTATTGTTGATGCAATAACTGGTTATGAGCTGTTGTCTCTCATGGAAGGATTTTTGGGATACAACCAAATTAGGATTTCTGAGGAGGATCAGACCAAGACAACTTTCATCACTCCTTGGGGAACCTATTGCTATGCGGTCATGCCATTTAGGCTAAAGAATGTTGGAGCAACTTACCAATGCTCCATGATGTATATCTTACATGATCTTATCCATGATATTGTAGAGTCTTGCGTTGATGATCTCCTAGCCAAAGATATAAAATGGTGCAATCACCCCGAGGTGCTTTGTGTCATTCTCTCTCAGTTATTTGAATACGACGTCACGTTAAATCCATAAAAATGCGTATTCGGTGTAATGAGATGTAAGTTGTTGGGATACATCATATCTTTGTGAGGGATTGATGTAGGTCCAGCCAAAATCCAAGCGATCTTGGAGTTGACCCCACCATTAGATGAATTTGGTGTAAGGTCTTTTCTAGGGAAACTTAACACAATTCAAAGGTTCATCCCTGATCTAACCTTTTCTATTCATCGATCAATAATTTATTAAAGAAGGATTGCTGCATTGAGTGGACGGAAGAGTGAAATGAGGTATTTGAATCAGTAAAATGATTCTTACTCTTTCCACCTACACTTATGCCTCCTAAATAAGCCCGGCCCTCATTCTATATTCAGGGAAAAAAATGTCCCGCTTAGCCTGCGCAGTTAGCTCAAGAATATGATGATAAGTGTGAAGGTGTATTTTATTTAATCATTCGAACATTTATTGACTATGAGAGGCGTTACACACGTAGAAAAGGAGTTCCTAGTTATAGTGTTTGCAACAAAGTGATTGAGACATTATATGTTGAACCAAGAAATAAGGGTGATTATCAAAACCAATCATTTGTAGACTTATCTAATTCAAGGTTTACTGTCTAAAAGGGTTGGGTACTTTATAACACTAATGGGTGAATTTGAGTTGACCTTCATTAATCAAAAGTCTATAAAAGGACAGTTATTGCGGATTGGTTAGTTGATAACCCAATGGAAAGAGGCAACCTAGTTGATTTAGAATTTCCTGATGAGTGTGTATACCATCTAGAGATTAAGCCCCCAATCACTATGTGCCCTTGGTACACTCGACATAGTCAATTTCATTGTGACAAGGTATACCCCTGAGGGAGATACGTATCAACAAAGGAGAAGATTACGCATTTTAGCCATAAGTATGTGATTATGAAATAATTTTTCTATTGCGAGCCTTTGATGGAATGTTTTTAAGATGCATTGATGAATAATAATGCGAGAAGATTATTTACCAATCGCATAGTGGAGTATGTGGAGGTCACTTCAGAGGCCACACCACTACTCGGAAGATACATTGAATGGGATACTTCTAGCCCATGTTAGAACATGATGTGGTAGATTTTGTGCATAAATGCCATAAATTCCAAGATTTCTCCCATGAGACTCACATATGACAGAGGATCTACAACCAATTGTGACACCATGGCCCTTTTCCATGCGGGGTTTAGGCTTGATAGGGATTTTTATCCTTCATCAACCAACATCCATAACTTTATAATCAAGGCCACAGTACTTCACAAAGTGGGTAGAGGCCATTCCTCTTACCACCGTACCAGGTTCCGTAATCGCTAAGTTCATTTTGAACTAAATCATTTGTAGGTGCGGTGTCCTGCAGGTCATTATCTTTGATAATGGAACGTCCTTGAAGAATGATAAGGTACATTAATTGTGTAATAAATTCAAGGTAAATCACCACACATCTTCTCTCGTATTACGCTCAAGCCAACGGATAGGATGAGGCAACAAAAAAATGTTGAAATCCATTCTCCTTAAAACAGTTAAGGAGAATAAACATGATTGGCATTTAAAGTTATACCGGACTTGTGGGCCTATAAGACGTCAATAAGAATGCCAACGGGAAACCCCCTTTTATTAGTATTTGGCACAAAATCAATTCTACCAATTGAAGTCGAAATACCTATTCTTTGTATCTCATTAAAGAGAATTTTTGGAGAAGAAGCCTATCGAGAGGCACGACTCTCTCAATTAGAAAGCCATGATGAGGCTAGGATAAACACCAAACAACGACACGAGCTTATCTTTGTTGGATGTCTTGTGATATAACAAGAGGGTTTATGAACGTGAAATATATGAGGGAGATATGGTATTAAGAATTGATATCTAGATAGAAAAAAATATAGGTGAAGGTAGGAATTTAAAGCCTCGGTGGTTGGGCCCATATTGAGTAATGGAAGACTACAAAAATGGGGCATTTCACCTGTGTACACTAGAAGGTGAAGATTTTAGTGAATCCGTTAAATCTTTTCACCTAAAGAGGTATTACGCATGATCCACCTACATTTCCATATGTACATTAGTGCATCTGCATTTCATTTTGTCTGCTCATCCATTTCATAATTTGTAATCAAGGGACTTTTTCTCATAATAATTTCTCAAAAAATTAAAACATTTGAAAAAATTCAAATCATATCTCTTCAAATCTTCATGGTATCACTAACTATTTCCAAATCATCTCCTCGGTTCAAACAAGAAAAGACAAGCTTTGACATTAACCATACCAATTCTTGCATACTTGGTTCTACTCATAGTTTATTCTAGATTATGTGTCTTTGCCCACGGTGCTGTACAGAAGCTTCATGGTCTCACATCTATCCCATATACATCTTTTTGTAAATAAGAACATTCTAAACATTACGCCTAGATAAACATGTCAACTTCAAATCAATGAAAAGTTTTATTTTACATTTCTTTTCCCTACCTTGGTGTTAATCATGCGTCACATTCTTAGTGGCGTAGGGTTGGGAAACGAGGAAGTGACGTTAAAAACCTATTCCTTGTCCATGGTGATAATCCCATGCGTCCTATCGGTAGCATGTAAAAAGGTGTAGCGGGTCTCTTTGAAAAATGAAAAATTTAAAAGCATTTCAATCAAATACGGTGAAATCATAAATCAAAACAAAGTTAGTTAGATGTCTAAAATTCCAAAAAGAGTTTAAAACCTCAAAACCAGATTAACATCGAACCAAGTGGCCATCTACAGATCTAAGTCTAGATAAACTGGAAATAAATTCACATTTTAAACTATGTAGCAAACTTGCGTAGAGTCGGTGGTAGGTTCTTAATTTGGTTTTTGTCAAATCCTTGTCTCTCTCTCTCATCATTTCCATTCAACAAATCTTTGTGACTTGTGCCCCTCTTAGCTCTTGGTGTTGAGCCCTCACATCTTACTATTTGTGTGGGGTTAGGAGTGGGGAAAGTTCAATCTTTCTATCACATCACTTTATCACCATGTTTTACCAAAACAATATGAAGTATCAAAAATTGCTTAGAGAAACTAAATTTTAACATTATAATGTGTTTGCATTATCATATATCAGCATTACAAAATACAAAAATAAATCATTACAAGCACTCATATCCATTGCATACATTAAGAAAAGCATTCAAAAATGGAATTTCTAAACATCTAGAGTACACATATGAAATGATCCAAGACCAAGTCAACTCGAGATACAATGAATTACTAAACTAGAAAGAATTGTATGTATATATCATAATAAATCGAGTTTGTGTACAATGCCTATTGTATACATCTTTCCCCAGTAGATATAGACAAGCGGAGAATGGAGAAATCAAAGAAGCTCAAATCACTGACATGCCCTTGGCGCACAGAAGTGGCGCATGAAAATGGATGTCGACAGAGAAAATGGTGCGCCCTTGGCGCACGAAAGAGGATGTCGACACACACACGGATGCGCCCTTGGCGCACCTTCAGGAGGCGCAACATTTTGGCGCCGACAGAAGCAGACCACAGTGCGGATATTCGAGATGGCCATAACTTTTGACTGGGAGCTCGAGATTCATGCAAGGTTGGAATTTTTGGAAAGCTTACGAGGTCCTCTGTCCAACTACAATTGGATATCTTTAATTAGGTGAGAAAAAATTCTTAAAAATGCAAAATACAGTTCGCCACTTTTGGGTTCGTTGGGTTCTCACCTACCATCATTATGAGATGAGTTAAGTGCATTCTGGAGGTGGTTGGGGTAGATTTCAATTTTCTCTCTTTTCTCTCTCATTCTTCCTATAAATTGTAAGGAGGGGCTTCTTTCTAAAGGTTGGACATTTCTGTTTTGCCCCTCCCTTCTTCTCTTTGGCAGGTGAACTTGTGGAGTTAAAACCTCCCATTTGAAACTGTAATGCAACCTTGCCTCTTGGCATTTTGCAGTGTGTTGTATCAATCTTTGGAGCAAATTAATGCATGTCTGTGGATGTTTCTCAACCCTCTCTGTGTTCATTTGCATCCTCCTGATCTTTCACTGTGAATCTGGTTATCTGTGCATGATCTTGCATTGCGTTTTTATGGTCTGTGTTTATTGGCAAGACAGGTGTTCTTCATTCCTCGGTGCATCACCTTTTAGGTTTTATTTTATGCATTTTCTTACCTGTCTCCTTGGAAAGTTAGATTAGGTTTTTATTAAACCTCTGCATTTTCTACGTGTACATCGAACAGAGGAATAGGAACCGGCCTTCATCCGGAGATTTTTTCCATTTTCACAATGTCCCACACTTGGGAAAAGCTCCATGTTATGCAATCAAATCGAGAGTCTCAACCCATCGTGTTGCGGACATTCGAAGTGCTGCGATTCGACATCAACAATGCCATCAAGAACTAGGCATGGTCAAAACACTTGCAATGAGCATGAGATATAAAAATAATAATATAATGCCTAATAAAATGGCTACTCGAAATAAAAGGCTCAATGGCCAGTCAATCCTGTGGGATCCCTCAGATGGTGCAGGCTGCGTCAGGGCTCCTAATGTGGCTATGATGATGATAATGTCTTGAATGGTGGGAGTTCTCATGGTAGTGGCCACTGGAAATGGTATCACCTTTGTGAGAGCAACTCTGCCTCATCCATCACTCGAGATGTCTCGTGCGTAGTCACTGAGTATGGAAAGAAATCGACCTCATTGCCCTCCGGATAGGTGAAAACACATCGGTGTGTCTACCCGGATGCAAGTGGTTATCCTATATCCTCGATCGGCTCTACTTGGGTCTTCCCTGAGGGAATCAACAAGGTGTCCATGCACACTTTTCAAATAAGCTCTCGCCACTCCTGTGCGATCATTGCGAAAAAAAGAAGAAGAAATGATAAGTTAGAAAGTTACAAAAACAAAACAAAAAGAGAAATACCAATTAACATTTCCAACTAACAAGGTCAAGAGAAGAGTATCAACATACTTGGATCTCTGGCATCCATGTGGGATCGAATGGCATTGATGGAGATCTTCTTTGTGCAGGTACTTGGTGTTCCTCCTCCCCTCCTGAAGCTACGCGTTGACCCATAACGGATCCCTCATCTCTTCCCTCACCCCGAGGAATTTCCTCCTCTCGAGACCACGGTCTACTTCTCTGTGCTCAACTCCTCCTTCTCTACTTTTAGTATCTCCCGAGTGTCATGCCACTTTGAGGGTTTCTATCCTCTTCCTCCATGTGAGCTACCCTACTTTAGAGTAGCCACCTAACCCCTCGTCACCAGCTCCTCTCCACCTATCTCTTCTCCAACCCGACTCCTCCTCGGTATCATCTCCTATATACTCCTCAGAGTCGAAGTCCACATCTATAGGCTCATCCTCCTCCCCATTGTAAGCGAGTATCCTCGATCTAGAGTAAAGGTACGAGAGGAACCAGATTATCCCTCGGAACAAATGACTCACCTAACTACAATAAGCACTCTTGGAGTTGCCACTTTGTCCATCCTAGATTTCGTCCTAGGGCCCTTCCCGACCTCATGGATGGTCCTATACATAGGTGCCACTAGGGGAAGCATGTCAATATAAGGGAGACCAAACTGCTAAGGAACTTGGCCGAATGGGTGAATCTCAACCCTCCCTATCCTGTCAACTAACGACCAAAGGTGGAGAAAGCTTCCACTATGGTCCCCTCCTATCCCCACAACCCTACCAAGTCTTGATAAGAAGTGGTCACCATGTTTGTTGTAGTTAGAGAAGCCACTTTGGTTGATGTAGGACAATGAGAACCGACATCTTCATCCATCTAGCTTCCCGACAACCCCGGGTCATATATTGGAAATCCCCTCCCATACGGGTGATGTTCTCATATACCTAGCTCATGACTAGTGTAGGGTTCCTTAATGACTATCCATGTAATCTCACAATCCTATATAAGTCATGGTAAGTGTTCCCAAGGATGTCTGCTTCCCAAGAATAGGTGCAGCCATGTGCCTCGGTCATCGTGTAATAATGGGAGCCCAACAATAAAGTAAACTATCGCCTCCTCATTTCCGATCAACCGCGAGGCCAAGATAGCCATTATGGCCTTGCGGAGATGAGAGGGGTGGGAGCAATAGCAATGGATCGTACATTCATCCTATTCTTGACCAAAAATATCCCATGGCATCACCCATGTAGGTGGCCCATTGAGTCATCATAGACCTAGATCATGTTGTCTTTAAGGTCAACCTCCTCCCAAGTATCGGAAGCCCAAGAATATAGTACACATCCTCCAGGGTGATAGTCCACTCACCCACGGCACACAGTAACCGAAAGTGTTCCGGTGTATCCTAGTAAGAGAATAAGTCACATAGTATGTGGTGGTAGGAATAACATGGGGCACCGTGCGATCCTCCATATCCCTACTCTCACGAAGAGTATCTATCTCATCTGAGTTAGATGATCCAAAATTGTTGGGAGCCAATCACACTCCCTCTCGTGACTCCAATGGATATACTCTTCCTTCTGCATCCACCAAAACAACGAAAAGAGAAAGTTAGTGATATGTTTCAAGAAACAAGCTCATCAAAAACATGACAAAACATCAAAAATTCAAAAAAATCCAAGTTAGCAAGAGTTCTAAGCATTACTTTCAAGATCACCGCCTGCTTAGGGAGATGGTCTGAACTCGATTAAATCATACATGTTTGTAGCCCTAAAAATGCTTAAAAACAAAAAAAAGACCATTTTCAACAAAACAAAAGACTACCTGTAGGCGCCCCCTAGAGAATCATTTAAAACAAGAAATTTAAAAAATAACCCCTCCTAGGAAAATATTTTAACATTTTTTACATTTTTGGTTTAAAAACACACCGGTGAGAATAACTAACCTTGGACCGCATGGGTCGATCTTCCAGTTTGTGGAGGCATGATCACTATCTCGCGACAAACATTTTGACTATCCTTTCGACAAAAATGGTCACCATAGGTCCAGAGTTCAAAAATCACCAAGTTGATACATGCGAATGAATTGGAAAATGGGCTTGTTTGATATATATATGTTTTTATAACCTCATTCGAGTGCATGTGTTCACGGGGTGGGAGCATTGGCGGAGGTAAGTTCTTATCCCCTTAAAAATGCTAAGAACTCTTGTCATTTTAATTTAGAACTTATTTTTTGATATTTTATCTATCTGCGCTTGAGTCTTCTTTTTTTTTTGTAGTTATGCGGGTAATAGGAATTCGGACAATGACATTTCGACACTTTCGGGCGTGTCATGTATAAACTTATAACTCCCCATTTCGGGAATTCCATACTCATACTCTACGTTTTACTCCTCTTCGTGGCTAAGACACTTCTCTTAGGGGTAAATATATATGCACCTGATTTTACATGTTGTACATTGTCGAAAAATGGTTACAAAATTCCCCCGATGATGATTCGAGTCCTTTTAGAAGGTGTTCGAGTTCCTAAGCTCATTGACAGTATATATTTATAGCCGAGATGCTTGTACTTAGCTTTTCCATGCTTTTTCCATCTTCCCGCTCCTTTTTGTGCATGTTTTTTCTTTTAGTGTCAAAACCTCCACCTGCCATCTTCATGCATAATTTAAACACATGTGATTTCACTTAACTTGACTTTTAGGGTGCGTTTGTGAACCAAATTGCCTAAAAATAGTCTTTTTGCATGGTATTCCTTCCCTCTTCTATTTTTAAATAGATTTAATTAATTTGAACTACCTCTTCACCCAATGATTTGGCACTCCAAGGCTTCCTTGTGCATGAAGGCACATCCCATCTAATTCCTCTATATTGATACTTGTATTCAAGTAAATGCACGATAATTTTTTTGTATCTTACATAGTATTGATGCCACAATCTTGCTAGAAATTGAATAGCCAAGCTCGGATCTCTTGTACTATCTCTCTTCTACTTGCATTGCAACCAATCTTCCTTGAAGTTGCCATTGCTCAAGCACCTTCTCCTCTTCTTTGCCTTTGTATACCCAATTCCTTGGACTCATATGGACACACGAGAAAGAAAGGATAAAGCGGGGGACAATAATAGATACTGACTAGATTTACTAAAGATCTTGCTTATTCAAGTTGGAATTAGTTTTTGTTTTCTTCATTTTTCAAGTTATCAATTCTGAATTATTCATTTCAAATCCATATCAAATAGAGTAGTAAAATTTTTCATTTCATTCAATCAAGTAATTATAAATAGATCAAATCATGATAAAGCTTTCTCTTTGACATTCTTGGGGAAGTTGTGGGGAGCAATAGCCCTACTAGAGTTATGATTTGTTCTCTACCTCGAGGTAGGGTTAAAAGGGTTTTGATTAAATTATTTTAGTTATTTTTAGGTCCAAATTCACATACTTGCACAAGTAGTTAACTACTGACCAAACTGATTACTTATATTTAATTCATTTATTAGATTAGAAGCATTGTTTAAAATCCCATAAAAGATCAAAAATATTTTCTTTTGATAGATTAGTTTGGTTCCATTATTTTGTTCAAATATGTTGTGAAAATACCAAAAACTTAGTTTAAATTTCCTTTGATAAGTAGTTTACTTCGTTAGATCAATTCAATTGATTCCACATGACCATCAAAGGTCCACACAAGAGAAAACATTCGATTGTGATTCATTGGTCCCACAAACCAATGGACCTAAGTTGTTGACTGATATTGATATGGGTTTACGCTTGTTAATCTTACGCACACCTACTAGGTATTATGAGAAAATAGAACAAATAAATACATTAAACATTATGGCCCAGATCAAGCCTACGATTATTGGATTACTCCTGAAACAACAGAGCTTGATTACGCATATGACATACTGAAATACCACATCCTCCACAAGTTCACGAACGTGATCCCCAAGTCCCACACCTAATAGGCTCTTGACAAGTTAAACATCGACATTGTTTTGAGTGCACTAGTATTTAGATCATCACCACTTCCACCTAACATTGTTGCATAACTTTCCATGTTGAACATATCATCCAATCAGGCTAAGGCTTTCTAGACTAGACTGGAGAACCTCCCATAGATATTGTGGTTCCATTACGCCTCTCGTTATCACTTCCATGACCTTGTCTAGAAATCTATACGAGGCTTCTACATGTCACTTTCCGCGTGTTCTGCAACCAATAGAAAGAATCTTAGCAGAGATCGATATTGACTAGATCCTCCGATTAGACATTCTATCCGACAATTCCATTACACCACTTTGCATGAGAACATATTTCTTTGCCTTAGACTCATGAGATCCCGATATTACATGTTGAAGACATAAGGTTGCCTCATTAGCTTGTTCATCACTATCACACACACATCCATTTCCATTCTACACGGCTATCCCGGCACGACCTCGGGAGGTCAGGTGTGAAGAAGGTCATGTGTTGATTTTCTTTCGTATAATTACCCCCCTATAGGAACCTCCTAACAAATAATGCTACAACACAACATAACATTATACACAAGTTGTCAAATTTGGCCATGTTTCACAACACCTAACATCCTTCCCCAAATCGGTCCCCCATCCCCTTTTGATGTATATGATATAATGTCCTGCAACACAAACAAAATACCTCTCTGGCCTTACGATCGCATCAACAACATCAAGAATAATATACATATAAAAATAAATAATCATCATCCAAAATTAACAATTCTATCATCTATCATCATATCAATTAATTCGATTCTAACATCCAACATCTAAAAATTATTTGAAATAACTTAACATTTCAATTTTACTCTAGTAAATAATTTACAATCATCAATAATCCAATTCACATTCTCTGATAATCATGAAATTCTCTATATCTACTATATGTCCTAACTAGATAAACTCAAAAACAAACTACCGATCCCTAATACCATCATATTGTTAGAACTCACAAACTCAATGAGACCACATGGTTAGTCGATACTCAGAATATACTTAATACGTCAAGAATCCAAATGTCAATATATAATAAAGTAACCATTGTAGATCATCATCAAATCGAAAGGGAACCGTGAAACAAAGTGGCATGACTTGAAACATGGTTGACTAGATTTGATTTAGGGTAATTGTTGTGTATAAAAAAATGGGGTCATGGCCCCATCCTTTCCCACTGTATATTGTATAGTGGGTGGGGTGGGTTCGGCCCTTCCGCCCACCCCCCCATCCCCCTTTTCCGAATAATTTACATTAAACCAAATGTGGGGTGGGGTTCGATCACACCCCAAATCTTCTTTAGTTTTATATTAATTAATTTTTATATATAAATTTTTATATATCATTATATTTACTTGTAAGTTTAGCAATATAAATTTTTGTATATATATTTATAAATATATTACAATTTAATTAAATCTTATATATTTTAAACTCATGTAGTTATATCATTAATTATATATATATATATATATATATATATATATATATATATATATATAATCATTTTAAATGTATATTTATATTTTATATGAGCATTTCTTTTCCTCTTGTTGATTCATTTTTGCAATAATAAGTTTAGGTAAACCTTGTTTGAATGAAGGTATGTGTGTGTGTGTGTGTGTGTGTGTGTGTGTGTGTGTGTGTGTGTGTGTGTGTATACACCTATATATATATATATATATATATATATATATATATATATATATATATATATATGTACATATGTATATATACATGTACATGTGTGTGTGTACATATGTATATATATGTATATGTATATATATATACATACACACACACACACACACACACACACACACATATGTATGTATGTATACATATATATACATATGTATATATACATATATATATATATATACATACATATATATACATATATATATATATATACATATATATATATACATATATATATACATATATATATATATATGTATGTATGTATATGTATATATATATGTACATTTTTAAATGGAGTCAACTTGGATCGATTTAATTGTTCCTTTTTCTTTATTTAGAGTATTACTAATGAAAGGAAGAGTAATTTCTTTTCAATCGAGGAGCTAGTTGGGTTAAAAAAATTGATAATGTTGTATTTATTTCAACATTAGTATGGCTCTTACAATTTAAGGGAGAAATAAATATAAACCTTTCACAACTAGTTGAAAGAAGTTTTAGGTAAGGTATAAAAATACTCAAATATAAAACTCATTTCTCTTGACATGTAAATGAATACAACAACATCATTTGAAAGAACACCAAAACATATTCTTCTTCCTTTTAAATCAAGTTCGCCAACATCAAAAAATAAAATAAAATGGATATATACTTTCCATAGTATAACACCATTATTTTAAAATGACATTAATGATATAACTTTGAATAAATTTCAGATTTGAAGAGTTTCCCTTATTCCAACAAGGCATAACTTACAATTTCTCTATTCCACTACAACATTACCAAATTGATAAATGAAATTTACATTAAAAATTTTTCAAAATTCAATAATTACAATCTTCCACTTTAAGCGGTATGAATGGGGTCAAATTTACAACATAGAGATTCTTCCAAAGGTTCAAATAGTAAAGTCTTCACTTCAATCATCTCCCAAATTCATAGCTTCAACTTTGCACTCCTTCACCTCTACAAATCTTGAATCACAATACAAAGAAATGGGAATAGCGCGCTCTCATGACCTATAATCCAATAAGAGGATAATTCATCCTCCTTATTGGCCCCAGCCCCAACCAAAGAACCATGAAGTGTGTAGGCAACTTGACAACTTTCACAACAATGGCTTCCACAAAACAACTCAACACTCATACAATCAACACAAGCAAAGCTTTTAAACACCAAACACAACAACACAAGCCACAAAACCCAACACATAGGCTTACATTCAAATCCAGGGAGAATATAACAAAGAAACCACCTCCTTATAGCTCCCAAATGAGTTAGGGGTTCCACCCAAAATACCTCCATGTGCACATCCAAACTACACAATATAACCATTTTCCCTCCCAATGCATAATACAAAAGTATAGAAATTTATCCTTTTCACTCCCCATAGGTGGAACTCCCTACTCATGCTCCCTCAAAAGCCTACAAATTTCCCTTTTCCCTCCCCAAAGTGGTTCCATTTTCTATCTCCCACACATCTTAGGCCATACTACACCAATCCCACACAATACATACACACATGCATTTACAAAACATACAACAAACAATAAGAATAAGGTATAGATCCTACCTTTTCATACTAGCTTTCACAATCTTGAATTTATAATGCCCACAATTTTCTACGCTCAAAACCAAAATAAATCCTATTAATTTAATAGGGAAAAATTATGGAATGTTTTTTTTTTTTTTTTTTTTAAAAGAGGTTGTAAGGATAAACATTGTTCACAATTTAATTAATTTCTCGGTTAAATTTTCTACACAATCTTGAGGAAGTTGGAATTAAATTAATAATTAAATATTATTAATTTACTTCCCAAAAGTATTTATAGTTTAAAAATTTTACCAAGTTCCATTAATTTATTTATTTACACCCTTAATAATAATTATTTAAGAACCCCTTTAGTTCATTAACACTTACCATGCACATTCACTTTATTAATTCCCACCAAAAGGTCACCACTAGACTAGCCACTAAGGGGCCCCATTCACCCCATTACCCATGCCCTTTTTAATTTAATTGACATTCCCATAAAATGCCACCCACTTAAGTGATGTAGGGTTTAATCTAAGCCATTAGATCAAATCTATCCTAGCCATTGGATTTGGGTTGCCCTAAATATCTTTATAGATTTCTTTTTATTCCTATTGCCCTAATTTCTCATTCATTTGTTCATTCTTATTTTGCAGGTTTGGAGGAGGAGAAAGAGGAGAAGCCATGGAGGCCAATGAAGCTTGGGAGGATTTACACCTCCATTTTTTTGTAGTTTTGTTAAAATGAGAGATCTCCTCATTTTTCTTTGTGGGTATTATTTACCCTATTGTATTTACGTTTATTTAAAATTTCCTTGCAGGTTGAGTGTATATACCCATTTTAAGTGGGTATAAAGCATACATACATACATATATATATATATATATATATATATATATATATATATATATATATATATATATGTATGTATGTATTTATCCCCTTTATGCAAAACAGTTTTTGTGTGTATACATACATACATACATATATAGACATTTATATTAAATATATATTTTTGAATTGGGTTTCAGCCAAGCCGAAAATTTCCAGCGTACAGATTAAAAAATACAGTTGCATATGATTTGTTAGGCCGCGGCCAGCAGAGATTACGATAGAGTTTATTATATGTGGGGGGGTGCTGCTGCCCCCCCCCCTCCACTATTTATTTAAAAAGAGGGTACCCCCGCCCACACCCCCGCACTCCACTAACATAATTATAGTGGGGTTGTGCCACAGTCTTCTCTTTTACATATATTTGGCCATCAACCCAAACAAAAAAATTAAAATTTGTTTTATTCCCTTTTTAAAAAAATAATTTATTATTTAGTTTATATATATATATATATATATATATATATATATATATATATATATATATATATATACATACATATATATATACATACATATATACATAGATACATATACATATACATATACATATACATATCATAACTGTATATTTTTTTGGTCCAACATATGGGAAGTAACATCTTTCTATTATTTTTGTAAAAAAATGGTGAACTAGTGTTTCCTTCATCCAACTACATACACATAAAGGAGTGAAAATACTCTTTAATTATTAAGGGATATCTAATACTTTCATAGTTGATTTTCCATATAGTGTAACATGCAACAATGCAATAATTTCAATACTTAAACAAGGCTAAAGAGAGTGAAGACAAATAAGATAACTTATTCATTTCCAAACTTATTTTCTTTTGAAATACAATGGGAGATGAAAAATCATTTTAAAGAGAAGCAACCAACAAATAACATTTGTAGTTTCATATAAAGGAAGAACTTTTCTATTGATAAATCAAATACATATGATAACATTTCAAGTTTAGACGAGATACAAGAATGACAAGAACCAAAATTTACATCCCTCTTCCATAATACAAATTTCAACAAGTAACAATACACTCCCTTTCACAATGTTCAAGTTTTTTTTTTTTGTTACTGAATAGATAGCTCCTCATGACCACAATTTGAAATAATATTTTACAAGATTTACAACTTCACTTTACAACTATAGGGTACATTACAAAGGGTATTCTTTGGCTCCAACTTAGTAATCTCCTCCAACCTCATAGCTTCAATCTTTTACCTCTTCAAATATTTGAAATCATGGATCATAATACAAGAAAAGGGTATAGGTGATGCTCTCCGCCCAACCTATAATCCAATAAGAGGAGAAGCCATCCCCTTATTGGCCCTCGAGCCCCAACCAAAGAACAATAAGGGGTATTATGCAACATTTGAAAAATTTCACAAAAGGCTTCCACAACATGCATTCCACAAAATAACACATTCAAATAACACATTCAAACAATACACTCAAACAATATACTCAAACAATATTACAACTTTCCCAACAAGCACCGTAGTGCCCACTCCTCTTTGAAACTTATTATATTTTGATTTCGATTATTGTTGACTATAGACATGGATGTTATTATATCATTTTGGTTTAACATGATGTTAGATGATAGAAATATTCGATTATTGATGGATTGTGATTCATAGTATGATTGTGTGGATTCTTAGATACATAGAGAGACATTTTATATTGATGATGATGATGTTTTGTTAGCATATATATTACTGACATTTAGAATTCTCATCGTGTTGACTAGGATTTAGCTTTTGAACTAATCTCGTGATCTTGTTGATATTGATAAAAGATAGAATTGAGATGTTGAAATTTTAGACAAATGATAACATTTTTAGTTGAGATGATGACTTAGTTATATGAGGATGTTTATTGATTGATATGTGTATATTTTATATTTGATGTTTTGATGCGAGCCACGGTATTGTGTGATTTTGCAGGTAATTATATCACAACAATCAAAAGGGGATTGAAGACCAACCACAGCGGAATACTAGATGGATACAACGATGGTCACCATGGCAACTTGTGTAATGTTTTTATTTTGTTAGGGGGTCCCCATGGGGGGATGACCTCCAATTGTGACCATGGGCTATGTGTGCAATTCTTTCCTTTTTCTTTTATTTATTGTGGAGTATGTGATTTATTTTGTGATGTAATTTATTTAATCATTGTTGATTAATGTGTATTTATTAAGTGAATTAATCATGTTATTGAGATATTTGGGGATGTGACAAAAGAGACCATTTATTAGAGTTGTTGGTCTTTTGGACTATGTTATTTTGATTGAGTGTAAGTGACTTTGAGTGTTGTACACTCTACCTTACCTTGGAATTTCGGATTTGGGCTTAAGGGCCATTTTAGAGGCTTGTGGGACAAACTAAGCTTGTCCCACACCTCTTAATTTCTTATACCAACCCTACCTATGGATTGGGGGTCAAAAATAGACCCATTATGTGTTTTGTAAGACAAAAAGTGACATTTATTGCACTTTTCTTACATGGGTTTTAAATTATGTCCTTAGGGGGTGTGGGTTGGGATTGTGTGTAAGAAACTTGTCATTCCTTTCAACCACCACATTTAGTATCAAGGGTTAATTTATCCTACATGGAGCCACCTCACCATCCTCTTCCATTTTTATATATACAAGTTTATTTGTTTGTTTGGGGTTACTTCATTTCATTTGTGCTCTTGTATTTTTGGAGTTGGAGAGTTTTGGAGTGCTTGTTGAAATTTTGGAGCTTTTTGGAGTTGGATTGAGATTGAAGGAGCTTGGTGTGTGACTCTTTGATCAAGTTCTACCATGGAAAGGTAGGAACTACACCCTTATTTTAATTGTTTATTTTATATGTGTATATTTGTATGCAAGTGAATGGTTTGCATGCTTGTTGGGACCTTGGGTAGAATGCCTAAGTATGGTGTAGGAGAAGGCTATGGGGATTTTATATGTAGGGAGGAATAAGATTTTATTCATGTTTTGGGAGGGAGTTGGGTTGGGTGCCCCACCTTGGATAAGAAAATTTTTGCATTTCTTACTTGGTTCTTTTGAGGGAGACATAAGAGATTATAGGGAGGCATAAGAGAATGTGGGAGGTATAAAAAGATCTTGAGGGAGGCATAAGAGTTGTGTAGGGATTTTGAGTTGTGTTTTGGAGGGTTTTAAGGTGGGCACCTAATCCCATTAGGAGGCATAAGTGATCTCCCCATAGATCCTTGCTCCATTGGCTTTACATTTTCAAGCCTTGTGTATTTTGATAGTTTCATTCTTGTGATTGTATCTTGTGAATGTGTTTTGAAATGGTTATGAAATTTTGTATTGTGATGTGGAAATTTTTATTCTTTCCAAGTGTTAGATCCATCCTTTATTTCATTTTGGTTGGGGTTTGGGGGCCAATGAGGAGGATAACTTCCTCTTCTCATTGGATTATTGGTTGGGTGGAGAGTGTTGTCTCTCCTCCATTTTTGTTGTTGTGATTGGAGTAAAAACATGGTGGATATCTTTTTGGAGATTTGGCATTTGGAGCATTTGTTGAAGTCCAAAATAAATCCTTCATTGTAGAAACTTTTCTTGTGATTTCCACTTAAGGTGGAAGACTAGTAGCATTGTATTTGAAAGAAAAGTTGTATTGTATATTTTGGTTATTAAGTTGTAATGTATTGTGGAAAAGAAGGCTCCTTGCATTGAAATAAATGAGCTATGCTCAAAGAAAAAGAAAGTTCATTATTATTTGTTGAAGTTGCATTATTGTAAGAATGAGGAAAGAACATAGAAGTTGTAAATCATTAACAATGTATTCTTAGTAAATCTTAAATGTATAATAGTTGTTGTGCTTTCCTTGAGTAAATGGTTGTAGTTGAAATGGAAAGATGCACTAAGTTATAATAAGTTACTTTGTTGTGGAAAGGAAAACAATAATACTAGAAATAGATTAAGCTTCATTCCTACTTTTAAACTTGAAAGAAATTTTGTTGGAAGAAAATAAAAATGATCTTGTAGTTGTGTTTCTTGTTACTATTGAAATAGAAAACCTTTAAATTTAGTAATTTAAGCATGGAATGAATAAATGGTGTAAAATTTCAACTGGATACTTTAGGAATATAAATTCAAGATAAGGATAATCTTTAAAACACTAGCAAAATTTGGTTTTGGAAAAATTACGGAAATGATGGTTTTGTTTTTGAAGAACACGACCGTCGCCCTATGCAGAGCGGTGGTTTGTGAATCATCACCTAGGTAGGGAGGCGGTCCCAGGACCATCGATCTGCTTTGGGTGGTGGTTTCATCACTAATGGAGGAAAAATAAAAATCACTCTTTGGAAATTTTTTTAAAAATTTTATTAAAAACTTGAGCCTACAAATATGTAAGGGAAATCACCAACAATCCTTAAGGTCGTAAATTCATTGTTTGAAGCATCTAAATATTTAAATGGACATTGAAGTTTACTCAATCTCATACATTAAAATGGAGGTAGGGTTTGGCCCAAATAGAGAACTCAAAATTGAAATAACTAAATAACAACTCCATTTTAGAGTCGAAACCTCTGATCTTCAAATGGAAGACATTACAAAAATAAATTTATAAACTAAACTAAGCTAAGCTTTATTAAGAAAATATGTAAACCCTTGGAAGGCCAATCTATAAAATTGAAGGGAAAGTAAATATTTTGATTCTCTTGTTCTACAATTCCGTATTACGGTGGGAGTGGATTTTGTGTTTATTCCTCTTATAGGAGGTCAATGGAACTCATTCAGAATTTTCCAAAAGCTCTGGGAAGGGAATTCCTCATGAAGGTGTCATACAAGTACCATAAAAAACTCGACATGTTTGTAAAACTTGGAAGGAACTTATGAGTGATCCCAATTTTTATGAGGATAAGAGAAAATTCAAGTTGGCGAGTAGTGTATATGCATGATTCGACATGTTCCTCCAGTGATCTAGGGATCGGTGGGGTTTATGGAATTCTTGTATGCAACCCCAACAACAACATTGGGAGAGGCTTCCTTCCATGTGTAAATTCCAAGAGGTAATAATTATGCCCGACACTAAATGTGTCATGGTAAATGTGAAATTGGTTTTGATAGGTATTCTCAACGATGCCCATATCAACAAGATGATGAAAATGGACCGCAGAAAAATATCAAAAGCATTTTCTTGTACGATTTTTCCAAATCCCAATGGCGGTGGCGTAAGGACATGTTGGTTATATGCTCATACAAAGTCTCCTCCTCTCGTAATAGTTGCATGTATGGAAATAGGAATAGAAAGAGGATTAATTTATGTTGCGGGAGGATACGAAATCATCCATGGATGTAACTTCTATGGAACAAAAGCAATATTTTACGAGTGAAGGAAGATGAGTGGGAAATTCTCCCAAACATGAACAAAGACATGGAAGGTTGAGGTCCTTTCATTAATGGCAAGTTTTATGCGATTGATGAATTTGGGTCCGTAGAAGTTTTCCACCCCGACACAAGACGGACTATAGTGGAAAATAGGGAAACCACGATCAAGTTGTGGGCGAGTCTAATTCTTGTGGGTGGGAGGTTGTCTTGTTATGGATTTAGCGAGGAAGTCATGGAATACATGTCCAGGAATGTGTGTGGAAAGAATTGGCACCCTATACAATGGATGGCATGTATGAACTTAGCTCTGCTACTCAATGGGGTGAGTATAATATATTTTTCGAGTGGAGATGATATGTAACTCCCACAAAAAACAACGCACCAAAACCACATTAATCCTCATAATTATTTAGGAAAATTTACGTGATTTTTTTTTTTTTTTTAAAGATTGCAATGTTATTAACCTTAGATTTCACTTATTTAATTTCCTTTATTAATCCAAAAAAATACATCTCATTACTTAGAAAACTACGGTAATGATTTATATGTATAAATATTTTAATTGCATTAATCAAGGTTTAAGCTACATTAATTTCGTTTACTAAAATCTCACTCACTAGCTACTACACTTTCTTTGTAGGTTCTTGAGTAGTGGCTATAGGTTTCTGCTAGCAGATTGCTGCACGCGATAGGCGGTGGGCTACAGGTGTTGGATAGTTGTTGTGAGCAATGGGTAGTGGTTGCAGTCAGTTGGATAGTTGTTGCGGGCACATGCCAATGGTTGCATGGGCTGCTCTTGACAGGTTGTTGCGAGCACCGGTTAGTGGCTATAGGCTATTATACTGATTCTTTACGGGTATTTTTTATTATTTTATTAATTCATTCTCATTTTTTTACATTAATTGTGTTCATTAAAACTCATTCCCTTATTTTCCACGCATCCCATCCATAAGTAGTTTTATTCCATTTTCCCAAAATCTTCACGAGTTAAATTAATTATATAAATTTAAACCATATAATTTTAATTAACTCCTTATGTTAACTTACTCGGGAGTAAAAAAATTAAATCTAATTATTTAAATTATCCAAGTAAGTTAAATAATAAATTTAACCATTTTAATTTATTTTATCAACACTTTAATCTTACCCATAAATATCAAGACTAAGTGATTAAATAATTTTGGTCATTAAATTTTTTTACTTTTCGTGGTAGTATAAATCTATATGAGAAAATCTAAGGTCAGCCCCAAAACATACCCTTAAGACAATCGTCATTTTAAATTAAAATATACATCCATAATGTTTTTTTTTTTTTTTTTTTTTTTTTTTTTTTATATAAAATTTTGTTTTAAATTTTGACCACCCTACGTTAAATAATTCCAATATACCTATGCTACACATTTACTTATTTGACCCATAATTTAAACAAAAATGTCACATAATAATCTAAACTCACCATGACTCGTTTATAAAACCCCTTGTGACTTATCTTGAGATTTAAGGTATTTTAGGAGAAACAATTTTTCTAAGATCGGTGTAATTTGATTCTTACATAGACATTTCTAGATTAAAAATCTCTAAAGATCATCGCGTATCTTGAGATTTATACGCTAAGTTGTTATGATATTTAGAGGGTTTGTAGATTCATATGTTATAAATGAGCTGTCCAAATTTTAGGAAAACCCAAAAGATATTTTAGGAGAAATAAAATTTCTAAAATCATTGTAATTTGATTCTTACACAAACATTTCAAGGTTAAAAACTGCTCTAAAGATCGTGGCGTATCTTGAGATTTACATGTTGGGTTGTTATGATATTTAAAGGGTTTGTAGATTCATATGTTATAAATGAGTTGTCCAAATTTTAGGAAAACCTAGAAGATATTTTAGGAGTAATGAATTTTCTAAAATCACTGGAAGTTGATTTCTATGCTGAAATTTCTAGATTTTTACATACAAATTTGAAGCAGATTTATAATTACTTCCATCTTTCCAATGAGTTATATATTTCAGATAAAACAACATTTACAACAAGGATAAGAGGTATCATTTTTCAACATTCATATATTCCTTTACAAGCAACTTTTACATTCCTCACTTTTCTCAAATCTTCATAATCCGATATACAACCAAGTAGAGCTCTTTACCATACAATTTTACAAGATTTCATTACATGCTTTACAAACTTTCCACTTTAAATAATGAGATAACAAATTGAATCATATACAACAAAGGGCTATCAACAAGGCCAAATATCCAAATCTCTTATTCGCATGACTTCTCCAAGGTAGCTCCAAATCTTGCTATCTTCAACTTTTCACCACAAGGATCACAAAACAAGGAAGGGGGAGTAGGCAACGCTCTCCGCCCAACCTTAAATCCATTAAGGGGAGAAGCCATCCCCTTAATGGCCCCCGAGCCCCAACCAAGGAACCATGAGGAACATTGAGCAACAATGACAACTTCCAACAAAGTGGCTTCACAACAAACATGCATACAAGACATTCAACTCAACCAAGACAACATATTCAACAAATTTGCACATTCACAACAATACAAAGGTTTGAAGATCAAACCAAATAGAGCAAGGGTTATGGGAAACCACCTCCTTATGCCTCCTAAGTGAAGTGGGAGTCTTACCCTAAGCCTCCAAGTGCACAAAATGATCAACACAAATTCCTTATCTCTCCCTTACAAGCATGCAACAAAACAATGATTTCTTTTTCACTCCCCATAGGTAAGACTCCCATTAACACTCCCACAAAAATACATGCCTCACAAAACTCTTTTTTCCCTCCCCAATGGTCCCATAATCCCTTCTCCCACACACAACTAAGGCCTACTACCCACCAACACACAAACATCTTCATAAGACAAAACAAATAATTTTACAAGCATAACCTTGCATACAAATAAGCAAAATAACATAAATACAAAAGTGGAGAGCCTACCTCTCCATCAAGTTCTAAGAAAATTCCACAAGCCTCTTCAAATCCAAGCCAAGCAATTTCCAAGCACTCCAAAAAGCTCCAATTCCAAAAGTACACAAGAAGAGAAAAGAACAAGTAACCCCCATTCTAACCAAAATCACCAATAAATAGAAATAGAATGTGAGGATGATGATGTGGCTCCATGTAGGATGTCACTTCATCATTCCTCCATCCCCACACTCAATTCAACACACCAAGACCAAGAAAATTAATGCACATGCAAAGCACTATGACAACCCACATGGCTCAAAACTTGCACACCATGCTTTCAAAGGACATAATAAATTGGGGTAGAAAGAAAGTGCAATAATTTTCCTTCTTTTACACTCAAAAATGGACAAAAAAGTCAAAAATAAGTTTTCCAACCCATAGGTAGGGTTGTTGGGTAAATTTAAGAGGCATGGGACAAGCCTCCAAAAATGCCCCCAAGTCAAAATCTGAATTTTGAACTTGGGGTGGAGTAAAACACTCCCAAATCAACATAAATTTTACTTACACAAGGACTACCAAATCTCATCATAACTATTTGTCACATCTCTAATTTGGTTAACCAAAACAAGAAGGGTTAAGTCTAATTAACACACATTTACACATGCTAATAAAGTGAAAAAATTTCAAAATTTTAAATACACAAATCATAAATAATCACATACAAAAATTAAAGAAAGGGACATAATTCACCCCATGGCCACACATGTGAAGTCACCCCGGTGGAGACCTCAAAACTAGACATGCAAAACACCACTATAATAACATTACGCAAGTTGTTAAATTTTTCCTCGTTGCTCAACACCCAACATCCTTCGTGGTTGGTCCCCTATCCCCTTCTATGTATGTGATCAAAGTCCTCGCACACAACAAAATGTCTCTCTCGGCCTTTCGACCATATTAACAACATCGAGACAATATACATATAAGATTAAAAACCATCATTCGACATTAGTAATTCTATTATCCATCAATATATCAAAATCTAACCCTAACATCCATGAGATTATAATTCTACTCAAAACATTCGAGTGTAATGTGTCAGTATAAAATCCAAATCATGTAAATCAACATATATCAAACTATCTAACATCACTATCTAGTGCATCATAATAAAATGTAAACCACATAATGTCAATAGTCTAAATATCAGTATAATATATCATCTACTGACCAATGTATCGTAATCACAATGTCTAAGTATCAGTCCAACAGTATCAACATCAAAATGAAATAGTGTCTAAGATGTAGTGTCCACTTCCCTTCGACACCTTTTATTATTGATTCTCGACACTATTGATTATGCTTATGGATATTATTGTAGTTTTGATTTAGTATGATGTTAGATGTTAGAGCATGGACTATTGTTGTTTTCGATTCATATATGATGCATGTGGATTATTAGAGACACTTTATATTGATGTTGATACACTACTTGGCATGGTTATATATATATGTTTTTTCATACATGTGATATTTTGTCATATTGGGTAAACCTAGAAAATTGAACTAATCTTGTGATCATATGGTGATTGATGAAATTGTAAATGATATTGTTACTTGCCTAGATGATGTTGTGATTCATATATAGATGATTTTGGAAGTTATATTTTATATTTATTTTGGATGTTCTAATGTGGCCACGAGGTCAAGGAGGTATTTGTGTTTTACAAGTAAACATGTCACAACAAACATTGGGGGATTGGAGACCAACCACATTGGAATCCTAGATGAATTCAACAAGGGTCACCATGGCAATATGTATTATTATTTGTGTGTATGTTGATTGTTGTTAGGGGTTCCCATGGGGGTCACCTTCGAATGTGACCAAGGGGTTATGTGTATTATTTTATTTAGTTCCCTTGTTTAATTTTAGTATGTGTTTATTTAAGTGATGTGTTTCCCCTTTATTATTTATTTAATTAATTGTGTCTAGAATTGTGAGTAATCATGTTGCTAAGTAAATTAATTAAAATGGGTCAAAAGAATGTATTTATTAGAGTTGATGGCTCTTGGATTAAGTGTTGTAAGTGATGTGTAAGTAATGTGTAAGTAACTTTGAGTGTGAAACACTCCACCTTCCTTTTGAAATTCGGATATGTCCTTAGGGGCTGATTTTGGAGGTTTGTGGGACAAGTTAAACTTGTCCCACACCTCTTAAATTATTACACCAACCTTACCTATGGGTTGGGGAGTCAAAATTAGGCTTCATGATGTATTTTTGGAAGACAAGTTGTAAACTTTTATTGCACTTTCTTACATGTATTTAATTTTGGTCCTTAAGGGGTGTGGGCTTGGATTGTGTGTGTAAGTAAAATGTCATTTATCCACCCACTTATTTATTGTGCCTTGGAGTTTGAAGGTTGACTTGTGAGGTGGAGTTGAGGATGTGTGATGTGGCATTCTACATGGAGCCACCTCATCCTCCTCTCTTCCTTTTCTATTTATTTGAATTCTTTGGCTTGTTTGGGGTTACTTCATTTTGATTTTGTGCTCTTGCAATTGGAGAGAGCTGGAGATTTTGAATGCTTGTGGATTGTTGGAGTTTTGGACTGTTTGGATTGGAAAAAGCTTGTTGTTGAACTTTTGAATCAAGCTCTATCATGGAGAGGTAGGAGCTTGACTCTTGTAAAAAGCTTTCTTTTCTATATTGTGCATATGTGAATGTTTTTGAATGTATTGGTATGTTTTTGGTTGGTTGGGTAGATTTCCTAGGTGTGGTGTAGGAGAAGACTATGAGGATCTTTGTGGGAGACATAAGAGTTTTGGGGAGGCATAAGAGTTATCTTGTGGAGGGAGCTTGGAATTGGTTTCCACCTTGGAAAATAAATAGCTTGCATTTCTTACTCGTTATGGGGTGCCATAAGAGTTTTGGGAGGCATAAGAGAATGTGAGGTATAAGAGGTACTTTGGGAAGACATAAGAGTTTGCAGGGGTTTTGAGATGAATATATTGGCGATTTTTAAGGTGGACACCCATATCCTATTGGGAGGTATAAGCAGCTTCCCCATAAATCTTTCTCCTTTGACTTGTGCATGATGAAACATGAGTATTTTGTTATTTTTCTTCATGTGGTTGTAATCGCTGCAGTATTTAGGACCGTTTTTTCTTGTGAAATCTGGTTTTGTGATTGTGGAAGCTTGTTTGTTGCCATGAGTTGAATCCATATTTCATTGTAATGTGGTTGGGGCTCGGGGGCCAATGAGGAAGGCTTCTCCTCTTCATTGGAATTATTGGTTGGATGGAGAGCATTGTCTCTCCCCCTTTTTGTTGTGATCAAATTGGAAACAAGGTGGATCTCTCTGGTTGTTGTTTTTGGAGTTGTGTTGAAGACCAAGTTTGAAGTTCTCTGTAGTTCTTCCCTTATTGTAAAACTTCCCACTTTAAGTGGATGGCATTGTAATATTATTTGTGGTGAAAAGTTGCTTTGTTTTAGAAATGAAATCTACATTCGAATGTGAAAGATATATTTTGTAATCCATTTTTGATGAATGGAAAAGAAAGTTGTAAAGGAAATTATTTCAATTTAATGGAATTTGTTTTATATTCTACAAATGGTGTCACTATTGTTTGAAATTTGTTTTAGGAAATATAATGTAAACTCTCTGTTTAAAGACTGGAAAAAGTCTATATTTAAAAGAAATATTACATTTCTATGTTTCATTTGAAATGCAGTTTTTGGAAAAATAGAACTACATTCTTGTTTTCACGTTTTGATTGAAGGAAAATAGAATATGGTAAAATTAGAGTGAAGGAACTAAATATTTAAAGTTTGGTAAATGGAATAGATTAATTTGAGTTTGAAATACGTAGATCTCTGTTAGATGTTTTCAAACTGCAAATATTAATAGAAAAATATACATAGTACCCATGAAACAATGAAGGACAAATGAAACATTAAAATGAACTAAGGAAGAACAAAACACATCTTAAAACCGTTGTATTGCTCAAAAAAATTTTAACAGACTTCATTAATCGGGCTAAAGGTAGAAAAACGTATTTACAGAGTAAGGAATTAAATCCAACTTGAAATCTCAACCTTAATCAATTAATCCCTGAAATTCACCCTAAATTCTTCCAAGTGCATTTCTCCATGCCTATTGGGCATGTTGAAGAAGGAATAATGGCGAATTGATTCAATTTTGGTAGTTGTAAAAGTCCAGTCCACATTTTAATGGTAGAAAGACGTTTTCTTAAAATTCACCCATCTAAGTTTGTCAAAAATAAAATTTTATGCTTCTTGTGCAAAGAGGAGTTTGAGCCCTTTCCAAAAAGTCCTCATTTGCTCAAATCTGAGCTTCCAGTCAAAATTTATGGCCATTTGAAGTTTTTACTTTGTTTTGGTTCAAAAAAAACTAACTGTCAAAATTAATATAATAAAATATTGTTAGGCGATCTGTGGGCCGAAATTTACCTTTTGCACTTTTTGCCCAAAAAACATAAAAGACACAAAGTTCCCCCGCTCCGCTGGTCCGAACCTTCCCTTTCGGAGGAAAAAAGTTTCTAAGTTCGAAAAGTTATTTTGGCTTAAATTCCTCCACGGCCCCGTAGCCCCACAGACTTCCATGGATTCGCGGGCCCGCACCTTCAAAATTTTTACTTTTGTTAAAATTGGCAAAAATTCCTAAGTTCCTCTGCCCCGCCTCTCGGCCCGCCTCCCCACAGTCAGGAGTGTGATCTAACACGTGGCATCTTTAGGCATCGGTGGAGGCGCGGGTTGTTTTTAACCCTTAACACTTTTTTATTTTAAAAGTCTTAATTTTCTAAGTTCCTCGATGGTCTGTTTCCCCGCTTGAATATTTGGGCTTGACACGTGGCCTTTCTAGGCGTTGACGGAGGCATGAATCTTTTTTTAAAATTACTTTTCAACAAAAAAAAGCTAAAAATCCTAAATGCCTCCAGTGACCCACCTTCCCATTTGGGTTAGAATTTTGGACACGTGTCCTCAGAACCTTAGGTTTAATTTTCTCCTTTTGCACAATGCCCCGCCACGGGGGTAAATTGCGCTTTTCCCCCAAAAAAAAAGATAGCAAAGCACTACGTTTTCTCCCCAAGCCCGTCGATCCGCGATCTTCCCCGGGTGAAAAACCTTCCCCAGGCCCGCAGCCCGCTTTCGGGAAAAATTTATTCCCCAGGCCCGCAGGTCTGCTTTTTGGGAAAATTTTCATCCCAAAGCCCACCGGCCCGTAACTTGAAAAATATGAGGAGTTAGGAGGACTTATTTATATCATTGGAAAGGGGAAGAAATTTCCTATCTAATGGGAATGTTTTCAGGAACTTTTAAGTATGTTAATTATGGGAAAAATCAGGTTGAAGTTCAAAGATGAGTTTGAGAGTGGGTAAGTGAGAGATTACCCTTTTTAATTTAAATGTTTATTCTACCCCATGTAATTAGACCTTGTTAATTGTTTAGACCTTGTGGAATTAAATACCTTGGGTATTTAATTGTTTTGGCCCTTTGACCCTCTAAATTTAATTAAGTAATATTTAACTAATGTTAATTTAATTATTTTATTAAATTAACACCTAAGAGAAATTTAACTATGCTTGGATTTATTTCACTCATTAATTTTGTAATGTGGATTTAATACTTGTTATAAAAGAGTAATTTTATTTATTTATTTTAATTGACTTGAGACTTTGTTGTGACAACTGTAGTTTTCTAAGCCTGTATCAGGGCATGCCTTTAAAAAAATTATTCCATAATTTTTCTAACTAAACCTAGGTTGTTCTTGGGTCTCAGTGGAAGTTTTAGTGGGTGTTACAAAAGAGGAGTGGGAACTACATCCCCCTCCCCTTAGGCTCGACTTCCTCCCGGAAGTCACTGAAATAGGTAGGGAAACAAAGCTTAAGAGTAGAAGTCACACTCTCTGTGGGATTTCTTACTTTCAAACATGAGTGGGTCCTTAGAGCCCACATTTGGCCCAACACTATTTGACAAGGAAAATGAAGATTGTTAGGCATGAATACTAAACTTCCTTCAAGCAAGGTTGCAAGTGTTTAATTTTTTTAAATTTTTTTACCGAGAAATTCTACGTGGTCAAACAAGCTACAACACAAAGTATCTAAGCAAGAAATTGTCAATGGAGCCTCAAGAACAACCACCAAAGTAAAATAATAACAAGAAGAAGTCTGTGAACTCAGGATGACCACATAGCCCCACAAGGATACAATACACTGCAATAAGAAAAGTTAAGGTTTCCACTTAGGTTGGGTTACATTTCCATGTTCATTATTTAGATAAGGCTAACAAATGTCAATCATGACCATCAATTTTGTATGAGAGGACATGCCCACTCAAAGGTCTCACAAAATTAAGATCACACAAGACGAGGTTTAACAACAAGGAAAAACACCTAAATTAGAAAAACATCTACAATCAAGCAAACTATTCATTGGAAGCACTTTTATAACTCAAAAGGATTCAATTAAATTTTCATGGTAACACTAAGCAAAATCATGACCACAAGGTTTTCTATAACTTGAATTTGCACTCAAGGTTGAACACACAAGCTTAATCTGATTTAGAAACTTCAATCACTTAGACAATATTTCTACTAGAGCAAATCCTTACACAATCTAACATATCAATACAAGAGACACCAATCACTCTATATATAACATAATGGAATTTTATTATTTTAAAACCTTCCCAAGCTCGAAATAAACATAAAGATAGCACACGCTTATAGGATATCACAAAAGAGCACTCAAGGGAGCTAAGAGAGAAAAATAGGTAATGTTGACAATTTTTTGCACTTGTGTAAAAATGGGAAACTCGAAACTTCGTTACGATGGATGACATTGCTGAAATGGACCTAAGCTAGGAGGTTCATTCAGTTTAATATCCGTTTGTTACATTAAATTAATGATTACATGTAATTTGTAACTATGTGTGTTGTTACAAAATGTAACAAATCACATAGTCTACAATTCCATGTTTGTCTTCAGCAAGAGAACACAAAATCCCTAAGGATAGATGTATTAGCTTGATGAAGACCAGAATTACAGAGTAAGTGGAGTGTTAATTTTTGGAACAACAAACAGAGTTGTAGATTATAGTAATTGAGAGTTCATTACTAAAGTTGCAGGTATTTTAAAGTTCTTTCCTTCATGATTAAATACATCCAATTATGTTATTGAGTTTTTTAGTTCGTTATACAATCCATACATAAAACTGAAATGTAGAAATAAGTACACAACTCAATTCCAGAATTTAATGTTTTATTCATAAGGAATTTCAATGTTTCCCACACAAGCCGTGGGATGTAACTCAAAAGTAATTCATAACTACTAAAGTAGAAGGTACATGTGCATGAAAATAAAAGTAAAGGAGTATGAAAAAACCCATCATTGCCTTGGGTTTCTTTTGTCTCCATTGCTCCACTTCTAACTCCAACTTTACTCCATCTTCATCCTCATTATCCGACATTGGCATTGTACCGAAACAAAAAAAAAAGACTATCAGTCATGAGCTCAAGGTTTTGATCCATATTCTTGTACTATCTAATTTCATGTGCAAATGGATCTCCTGACATCATGAGGTATAAGTTATAGAAAGACAAATACAAAATTGATAAGAACAATATTCTAAGATAACACATATGATTCCCATAATCATTTCAAAAAGAAAGATAAAATAAGAAAACTATGGAACATAAGAGAGGCCAAAATCCTAATGTTTTCTAACTAGTTTATCTAAATGTGTGTACATGTACAGTTAAGGAAATAAACACTAATGTTGTGTTTTCATATCAAAAGTGTTACATTATGCAAGTTGAACTCGAAAAGTGCATTTATTTCAATTGATTTGAAGGATGAATATATAAAGATATAGTTATACCAATCCATAAAATAAATACAAGTTTAGTACATAAGATTCTAACAAAAAAATGCAAGTGAAGTGCAATAATGATGTTGATCAAATTCGAGCTTCAAAAAGTCTTAATACCAAACTGAATCATACTTTAGAATAACTTGAGAAAGGAAGATTGTACATTGCATAAGTCAAGGATACAAATCCAAGATATCATCAAAAGTATGATACATATCAAAGTACAAAGTGCTCAATTTAAAGGTATGAATTGAATTAAGTGCTTCAAGAGATAGAAGAATTCATTCATGTCTATCACAATGATCAAAGTAAAAATTCCAAGGGCACATTCTTTTGAACAGAACCATCAAGTATAATTTTCCGATGAAATAAAGTACACTTAAAAGTGCATAAAATAATATTTCCTTCATACTAACCCCAGGCTAGCACAAGTCTACAAGAGAATATCATCATCTTAGCTAATGATTGACATAGAAGGAGTATTTTTAAGGACATAGTAATGAGAATGTACTAAAAAAAATGCATAAGGGGTGAGTTCAGTTGATTCAGAAGAAGAATCCAAGAGTTTCCAAATAGTTAAAACATCAAAGAATACATCATATCTTTATAAATCTCAACTATGTCATATTGTTCTTAGAAGAAAAAATATGGAAAAAAAAACATTAGAGGATGTAAGAGAGGCTTTAATCTTTCATTTTTCTAACTATTTTATGAAGTGTGCATGTACAGGAGATGAAGTGTTTTTGAATGATATTGCAGAAATAAAAGAATACATTTTCATCAATGCAAGTGCCATTGAAAAACACAGCAACTCAAAAGGATCATCATATAAGTTGCAGCCATGCAAGCAAAAGATATCAAAGTTTGATCAAATTACAGTCAAGTGTAAAGTATCTATCAAAGTCAGATTAAGTTACAAGTCATAAAGATACAATCACTAATAAAGCTCGAAATGAATTATGCAATAAGCATCAATCAAGCATTAATGGAGTTGTGATTATAATGGGATCTGGATAAATTTTCAAGAAATAACAAGTTGAAGCAGAGTATCAAGCATCAAGACAATCATATAAAGTTCTAGGTTCAATTATGACATTCATGAAAATAAGTTTCCAGACAAACAAGTGGTTACATCATCATTGCAAAGGTACAAGAATGAGCAACAACCACTGTCAAGCTTTCATCACAGGTTCTTTACTTCACAGAAGAAGAAGAGGTTGAAAAGCCCAAATACCAACAATGCAAGATTTAGATGATCAAAACAACTCAAGAAAGAACTCACTTGCACTTTTGGTTTCAAAATGAGAAGTATAGCTACAAAGTAATAGAGCTAATGAAACTATTAACTTGATGGAGCAGAAAGAATCATTAAATGCAAATATTGAAGAGATCAATTGCATGAAACCAAGGAATGATGCAAGTCCCACAGATCAAAGAAAGCTACAACAACTAGAAAAGCATTACAATTTCATAATACAAGATGAGATTCAAGAAGCTACTCTTAGAAAAGAGTTCATCATAGAATGAAGCATCAAAATGACTATTTCTAAAGTGAAAGTCTAGATTGCATTCTCAAAATTTATATACAGACATTTCAGTTTCAACATGTACTCTAGGTAAATCATTTCAATGCCAAATATGAACACACTCTATCAAAAGAAACTAGTCAAGCATGAACTGAATTAATGAAATTTAAACAAACTCATCATCACAAATATTGAGCACAAAGACAAGAGTAGAATAAAGACAAGATATTATGTAGTAACCTGAATACAAACTTCGAACCCAGAATACAAGTGCGAAATGCAACATAAACATATAAAGAAACCTAGTTTGAGCCTAGTGAAACATCTACCAAGTTTCAGAGATTCATCTCAGAAAAAACATTGTGATAACATATTACACAATCAACGATCTATGTGAAGAACCTTCAGGAAGATGAGAATGTAAACGTTTCAGAGGAAAGATTTAAATGCAAACTGAGCTTGATGTATGACTCAACTCTACTAATGGATCATTTTAAGACAAATGATCAAGAACTCAGCTAACAGAGTGTGAGGAATGTGTGAATCAATGAACTTACACTCAAGGAACAAAATTCAAATAGACAAACAATCCTTTCCCAACTATAATTTCATCTCTTGTTATAGATACGAGTTATAAATGTAGAAAAATTGACAAAAGTCGGTATGCAAAAATATCAACAAAGCTTCAAGAAATAAAAGGTTAGAATCTCATTTCACAGATACCTTCAACAGAGATAATGAATAAAGAATACTCAAGAACAATGCAATTAGCAGAAATTCATTCTAGTTTCACTCAATGAGCATGCACAAAAGACCATAATCACGGATTGAGAAGAAAATAATGTAAAAGAATGAATACCCAGGAGCTCAATAATAATTTGAACCGAGCTTCAAAATGAACATTTGAATCGAGAATAAATTCGAAGTTCAAGATGTAAGATGTAAAAGAATAACTATTTGAAGAAAGATCAAAATGATAATGGGTTTGATCCAAAACTCATTCATGGCGGTATTACATAGGAAACAAAGTTCAATTTCTAACCATTTAATGAAATAGCACAACCATTACATATTTGCTTAAGTTTTGCAAAGAACTTGAAGAAAGAAACAAGAACTCACTAGCTTGGTCAACTTGCTAGAAACCCTTGAGGTATAAAAGGATGTTTCCAAAAATGAATAAGACCACGAAGCTCTTCAAGCTCATTTTATCAATGGCCAAGCACGGAAAATATAAAGAAATCAAAAAATATAGGTATCAATGCATGAAAACCCAATAGTTCAACTATTTACAGATGTTTTCTAACATAAATGGAGGAGTTGAAGAAATCATCGAAGTTATAGCTACAAAATGAAGAACTCACCCCCATAAGTGCAATTACGGCCAAGGATCTTTCCTGCGAACCAAGCTTAACATCTTATAATAATGGCGCTCTCCCTCTTGCAGAGCTTGAACAAGAGCAAAAATGATAAAATGTGCAAGTAATCGCAAATACAAAGTCTCATGAGTCAAGAGAAGGTTGGTTTCAAGCTCGAGATCACACAATAATGGCGGGAAGGATCTAATTTTTTTTTCAAGGGCTTCACCCACAAACTGAAAAAAATGCAAAGTGAACAATGAGTTAGGGTTGAGTTGTTTTACCAACTCAACTCAACCTCACATAAACCTAACTCAACCTTGAGTAAAAAAGATCAATAGTTCGGATGATCACGGTAAAACATTAATGCGATTGAGAATGTAAACCACACCAACTTACGAGTAAGCTTCATGGTGCATGATCAAATCGGTACAAGATAAAATGGCCAAGGATTAGTCATGATCAATGTAATTCAAACCAATGATAACTCCATAATCCAATAACTCAATGATTGATGATTCATAAAGCATTACCTTAATCAACGGTCCATGGATCAAAAATCCTAATTCAATGTGATCCAAGTTACTTACCATGGTAAAGCGTCCGAGGGTGTCATGGAGATAAGATAGTTTACAAATCAAAGGTCCTCATGAAATGCCATCAACACAACCATAGTGTCTGAACTCAATGCCAGAATAAATAATACCAATGAAAATTCAAAAAGAAGGGTCGAGCATCATGAAGCGAAGGGGACCAGCCCCATTTGAAAAGAAAATCATTGCATTGGTAATTCAACGGGAGGTCTCGTGACCTTGCAAAAGGTGAAATGATTATTCAAAACCCAAAAACCATATTCATATGGTAATGATAATTCAAAAGGAGTGTCATGAATATATTATGACCATGAGAAAATCAAAGGGGGCTTTATCTAATCAAACATATGATTTTTTGATCAAGTGTATGCCGACCAAGTCAAGCTAAGGTCCTTATTACCTTAAACAAATCAAACGACCTTAGTATCTTCGAATGACAAAAGTAAGTACAGGTGGCATAGGAAATAAAAGAAAAGTGTCTCTACACCATGGCATGATGGTCCCCACATTTGAAATAAAGTATGACATGATAACAAGAGACAAAGAAAATTATGCATGGAGATGTCAACATCAGAGCCTATAAGTGGTCCCCACATTTTGGGTGAGTTTTGTAAAGTGTTAAATCAAAAGAATCATCTTGCTCACACATGGAGATAATTTTTTGCATGTGCATCCAAGGGGCAAGGATTAAAGTGCTAATTTTATCACTACAAGTGGATCAATTTGTAAGTGTCACATCAAGCACTAGAAGACAGAGATTGCATGCACATTGGAGGAGACTTACACAACAAGAAAAGGCTATTATTAGCCAAATTATTCATCTTACTTTGTTAAAAATAGATCAGTCAACTGCAGTTTGACTGGAATGTATTTTGTAATCAAGGCTATTAATGCCTCATTGTATTAGCATGTCTATTTTTATTCCTTTATTTATTCATGATAAAGGGATAAAAATAGGATGCATGGGTGAGTACAAATTTTAGCCTATTTTTAGGATGGGATGGGTGAATAATTTTGCTATATATTGTGTGCAATTACAAAGCACAAGGAGGACTTTTTGGACATAGGAGTGTTGAAGTAGATTTTTTCTAGTTTTTCCCTTTGAATGAGAATTGATTTCTACCTTTCCAATTATTTGTAGTGGTGTGTATATCTTATTAATTCTTGTGAATGTCAAATTCCCTGATTAATCATCTTACCTTGCTACAAATTTAGTAATTTCTGCATAATATTAGTGTGCATTTTATTTTATTTTGTATTGTTGTGATTCATTCCCTCAACACACCAAGTGTTTTGCCTTAATATTCTACTAAAAACTATTGGTTTGTGCATTCAAAATCCATTCTCAAATTGATTGTGCATGTACTCAATCAAAGCCCTCAACAATTTTGGTGTATCACCCCATTTTTCAATTCATTTACAGTCATCTTTTTACCCTCAAAACCCCTAAAAATTAGTTTAGGATACATCAAAAAGGAACCACCTTGATAATCGGAGACTCACCTCAACAATAGGTATACCCACAGACTGAGGTGTTTCCATTGTATCTACGAAAGAGAGAGATATAGAGAAAGATTAGAACACTTGCAATCATCTCTCTACAGGGTGCACTTTTGAGAGATAAGAGGTAACAAGAGGGGCTCCAACAACAATCTACTAGCGTATCACACCAAAACTTGAGTAACTTTACATATCTTTCTTAACATAAGTTTTCCAAACTTTCCCAATAAACCTAGGTCACCAAGGACTTAATCAACACACAAAGAGGGTGCCATTCTTAAAGCAAGAGATAAATACCTGATTTAAAAGGTCATAAATCACACTCATTGAGCTAAGAGGCAACAAGGGTATGATGACCCGAAAACTCCTACAAGGGAAAAACACACACGTCTATGATCAAGGGAAACCAACACAACTAGAACACATCACCAACATCAAAGTGTTTCATTAATCCAAGTAGGAAGACAAACTTAAAGGTTCAATTTTTTACCACCCTTGGCATGATGGGATGTAGGGCCCATCAACACAAACATATCTATTAATTCACACTAACAAGGGATAAAATCTTTATATATTTGAAAAATATCTCTATTAAAAAGGGAGGCCCAAAATGACTTGGCATAAACTTGTGTCATAATCATTTGACATATGATTATTGTTTTCTCTAACAAGGGGTAGGTGAAATACTTCAAACATATCAAAATCCCAAAATATTTGGCCACAAAAGAGGTTAGGTAATCTTACACTAGCTCAAGGAAACATTTCAATTAGCTCAAACCTTTCAAATTATGTATTCTATAACTTTAGGGCATGCAATAGCCATTTATACAATCAGGGTTACTTAATTATACATTGCACTCAAACACATAAATTTACTCATTCCATAATCCAATTTATAAAATACAAGCTATAGCTACGCTCACTAATCACACTTCATATAAGTTTTCTTAATTAATGCATTCCTTTTATTATGATGTCACATATTTTACGTCATTAAGGGACACCACCAATGTTGGCATGATATCACACCATTCTATATAGGTGGAAAATTATTTATTTTACTTCTAGGGAAGGTAAATGGACAAAGTTCTTTCTATTTTCTCATAGTTTTATTCCTTCTATTAATCTACCAGATTAGGGTGACGAACCATTTTCCTTTTCCTAATGTTCCATTTTACTTGTTTGGTTTCAAAGTCCAAGCCCCTCAATTTGAGTTTTATTAAGCTCAATTTAATCCTATTACTAATTAGATTTTAGTGAGAAGGAAGAGTAAAACATATCACATTATTACTCTTATGGGAAAAAGAGATAAATCAACATATCACATATTTAATTTTATAAGAATTAGAGACCAATCAACCAATATACAACATACCAAGATTTCAAGAGTTTACTAAAGAATTTCAAGCATCACTAAACACTCCAAGTGGGTCTCCAAAAGTATTAAAAGAAGCTATGATGAAGGAGTCCATTATAGAAACAAAAATTACTTTTATGAGTTTAAGAGGTTTACATCTGTTTGGGAAAGAGAGAAATGTTTGTTGTTTAGTCTCGAAATCAGTTCTCTAATAATACAAGGAGAGTTTCCAAACAACACTCATACTTCCACAAGATACCACCACCCAAGCAACAAGATGACAAAGGAAAATTTACTCCGAGGCACCACATTTCCCATTCAGAAAACATCAAATGCAAGAGGACAATCAACTAATTTACCCAAACATGGTCTCTACGACCAAGAGTTATAGCTTTAAGAGAAAGGGCATAACATAACATAACATAAGATTAAAGTCTTAATATCTACAAAAAAAAAATCTCTAAGAGGAAGGTCCAAAAGACCCAAAAGCATCCATAAGTGTCTCAACATCTCCAAATACTTAATAGGTTATAAAGTGGTATCATATCAATTTTAAAAAGTTTAGGCAAGGGTAGGTCTATTTATGGGTCATTGAGAGAAAAATAAGTACACTTAATTAGGCACATTTCCCGAATGGGCTTACATCTAACCAAATTTACCTAGATACATATAGTCCATTTGATGACACTTTCTATACTGAAACAAAGAAACCATGATAAAACTTATCATTTCATCGGTGGAACATCACATCCAAACAAAACACTATCCACTAAAATCTACAATCATCTAAGAGTTAATTCTATCCTAACACAATCCATAAACCTATAACAAAACACATCTATTATGATGAGGAACAAAGCTCTTACCAGATTACTAGAGAATCAAACTACTACTATCAACACTACCAAAAAGACCACACGACACAAATGAACTCTCCTTTAGAAAGGTTGAGTAACGAAAGAGTCACTCCAAGATCCTAGACACACACAAGGTTTTGTCCTTCCAAAACCAAAGGCATAACTAGAAGCACCTAAGAAGACAATCAAGGCACCTAGGGTATACCCCCATACGACGAAAGATCACAATACAAACAATTTAAAACCAACACATCCACCGACAAGAAAGAATCACGTAACATTTTGACAACATTTAGCCAAGTGGACAACACGATAAATGAGTTCTGAGTCACCAATCAAAAGTAAAATCCAAGAAATATCGACAATTAATGAAAATGGCTAAGTAGCCGCATAACAATCAATGAAAATCTTGTAATAAGGTAAAAATAACAAAAGAGATCCTCAGAGCTTCTCAATAAAATCATAAAATAAAATGTTGGTCCTTGATAAAATAACTTAAGTTTATGAATATAAAATATAGAAAATTCCACATCACATTCACTTCATAGCCCTTCATGGGCCACCGGTAAAGTACTTATATGGATTCATATCTAAGGACACATATGTAAACTAGATCAAAAGTGACACCAAGACCCGATATCAAACTCACCCCTACAGGGATTAAGTCAACAAAACAACGTCAAACACCAACTCACCTAACCACCGAAAGAAGGGGAGTTCTAACAATCACACAACTTCTAATTCCCTCCAATTGACCCCTGAACACAAACACTAGCATTAATCCACAAGAGTCACACCATGCAAAATAAAATTCCAAACAAGGGGGTCTCTATGGGGTCAACAAATCCACGAATAAAACAAGGGCTAGGACTATCAATCAACATCTTTGTAAGGAAACCAAGTTCATGCTACACTAGAAGTCTACAAGAATAGCAATTTAATTTAACATTTTCCATTAACCGGGTTCGAAAAACACCACCAGTGAGTACAACAATCAAAAGTAAATTTATTATTTTATTGTTATTTTAATCAAAGAGGTTCAAGTTTTTTTTGCTAACTAGTTGTCGGGTTCCCATGTTGGCCCAGGGTCCAAGCGTTAAACCCACGGCTTTGATACCAAGTGTAACGCCCACAAATTTTACACCAAAACCACATTGAATCCTCATTAAGGTTATTTAGGAAAAAATTACGTAATTTTTTGTTTTGTTAAAGAATGCAATGTTACTAACCTTAGATTTCACTTATTTAATTTCCTTTATTAACCCAAAAAAAACTACATCTCATTACTTAGAAAACTAAGGTAATGATTTATATGTATAAATATTTTAATTTCATTAATCAAGGTTTAAGCTACATTAATTTCACTTACTAAAATCTCACTTTCTATTACTACACTTTGTGTGCAGTTTAAGAGAATGAATTTACCTAATTTTCAAAAGGTCATGTTTTTATTTGTAAAAGTGAGTACAATTAAATCATTTGGATAGTTGTCTACGGGCAAGAGTGGCTCTGCACCACTTTGGATAGTTCATGTGACCATTGATCAAATGGTTGTAGGTTACCTAACTCCTGATAGTTCAATCTGCAATCGATAAACCAATCTAGACCTTGTGGAGAAATTAAAAGAAAAACTACGGGTATTTTTATTTATTTTATTAATTCATTCTCATTTTTTTTTACATTAATTGTGTTCATTAAAACTCATTCCCTTATTTTCCACGCATCCATCCATAAGTAGTTTTATTCCATTTTCCCAAAATCTTCACGAGTTGAATTAATTATATAAATTTAAACCATATAGTTTTAATTAACTCCTTACGTTAACTTACTAAGGAATAACAAAATTTAATCTAATTATTTAAATTATCGATAAGTTAAATAATAAATTTAACCATTTTAATTTATTTTGACAACACTTTCATCTTACCCAGAAATATCATGACTAAGTGATTAAATAATTTTGGTCATTAAAAAAATTACTTTTCTTGGTAGTATAAATCTATATAGAGAATCTAAGGTCAGCCCCAAAACATACCCTTAAGACAATTGTCATATTAAATTAAAATATCCATGCCATAATGTTTTTTTTTACTTTTGACCACCCTAAGTTAAATAATTCCAACATACTCGTGTTACACATTTATTTATTTGATTCATAATTAAAACAACAATGTCACATAATAATTTAAACTCACCATGACTCGTTTATAAAACCCTCTGAAAACCGTGACTTATCTTGAGATTTACATGTTGGTTGTGATGATATTTAAAGGGTTTTTAGATTCATATGTTATAAGTAAGTTGTTCAATTTTTGAGAAAACCTAGAAGATATTTTAGGAGAAATAAATTTTCTAAGATCGATGTAATTTGATTCTTACACAGACATTTCCATATTAAAATATGCTCTAAAGATCATGGTGTATCTTGAGATTTATATGATGGGTTGTTATGAGATTTAAAGGGTTTGTAGATTCATATGTTATAAATGAGTTTATCCAAATTTTAGGAAAACCTAGAAGATATTTTAGGAGCAGTAAAATTTCTAAATCATTGTAATTTGATTCTTACACAGGCATTTCAAGGTTAAAACTTCTCTAAAGATCATGATGTATCTTGAGATTTACATGTTGGGTTATTATGAGATTTAAAGAGGTTTGTAGATTCATATGTTATAAATGAGTTGTCCAAATTTTAGGAAAACCCAGAAGATATTTTAGAGTAATGAATTTTCTAAAATCACTGGAAGTTGATTTCTATGCTGAAATTTCTAGATTTTTTTTTTGCAACTTTGAAACAAATTTATAATTACTTCCATCTTTCCAATGAGTCATATATTTCGAATAAAACAACATTTACAACAAGGATAAGAGATATCCATTTTTCTTTTATTCATATATTCCTTTACAAGCAACTTTTACATTCCTCACTTTTCTCAAATCTTCATAATCTGATATACAACCAAGTAGAGCTCTTTACCATACAATTTTACAAGATTTCATTACATGCTTTACAAAATTTCCACTTTAAACAATGGGATAACAAATTGAATCATATACAACAAAGGGCTATCAACAAGGCCAAATATCCAAATCTCTTTTGCATGACTTCTCCAAGGTAGCTCAAATCTTGCTATCTTCAACTTTTCACCACAAGGATCACAAAACAAGGAAGGGGGAGTAGGAAATCTCTCCCCCAACCTTAAATTCATTAAGAGGAGAATCATCCCCTTAATGGCCCCCGAGCCCCAACCAAGGAACCATGAGAGAGCATTGAGCAACAATGACAACTTCCAACAAAGTGGCTTCACAACAAACAACATATAAAGACATTCAACTCAACCAAGATAACATATCCAACAAGTTTGCACATTCACAACAATACAAAGGTTTGAAGATCAAACCAAATAGAGCAAGGGCTATGGGAAACCACCTCCTTATGCCTCCCAAGTGAAGTGGGAGTCTTACCCTAAGCCTCCAAGTGCACAAAATAATCAACACAAAATCCTTATCTCTCCCTTGCAAGCATGCAACAAAACCATGATTTCCTTTTCACTCCCCATAGGTAAGACTCCCATTCACACTCCCACAAAAATGCATGCCTCACAAAACTCCATTTTCCCTCCCAATGGTCCCATAAGCCCTTCTCCCACACCCAACTAAGGCCTACTACCCAACCAACACACAAACATCTTCACAAGACAAAAAACAAACAATTTTACAAGCACAAACATTGCATACAAATAAGAAAAATAACATAATAAAAAGTGGAGATCCTACCTCTCCATCAAGTTCCAAGAAAATTCACAAGCCTCTTCAAATCCAAGCCAAACAATTTTCAAGCACTCCAAAAAGCTCCATTCCAAAAGTGCACAAGAAGAGAAAAGAACAAGTAACCCCATTCCAACCAAAAATCACAATAAATAGAAATGGAATGTGAGGATGATGAGGTGGCTCCATGTAGGATGCCACTTCATCATTCCTCCATCCCCACACTCAAGTCAACACACCAAGACCAAGAAAATCAATGCACATATAAGGACTATGACAACCCACATGGCTCAAAACTTGCACACCATGCTTTCAAAGGACATAATAAATTGGGGTAGAAAGAAAGTGCATAATTTTTTTCTTTACACTCAAAAATGGACAAAAAGTCAAAATAAGCTTCTCCAACCCATAGGTAGGGT
Organism: Taxus wallichiana var. yunnanensis; assembly: GCA_018340775.1. Classification (NCBI taxonomy): domain Eukaryota; kingdom Viridiplantae; phylum Streptophyta; class Pinopsida; order Cupressales; family Taxaceae; genus Taxus; species Taxus wallichiana. The sequence continues at coordinate 84,134,390 of CM031238.1, forward strand.
TGTTGGGTCAATTTAAGAGGCATGAGACAAGCCTTGCTTGTCCCACAAGCCTCCAAAAATGCCCCCAAGTCAAAATCTAAATTTTGAACTTGGGGTGGAGTAAAACACTCACAAATCAACATAAATTTTACTTACACAAGGACTACCAAATCTCATCATAACTATTTGTCACATCTCTAATTTGGTTAACTAAAACAAGAAGGGTTAAGCTTAATTAACACACATTTACAACATGCTAATAAAGTGACAAAATTTCAAATTTTAAATACATAAAACATAAATAAAGCACATACAAAAATTAAAATAAAGGGAAAACATTCACCCCATGGCCACATATGTGAAGTCACCCCCCATGGGAGACCTCCAAACTAGACATGCAAAACACACACACTATAACAACATTACACAAGTTGTCAAATTTGGCCTCGTTTCTCAACACCCAACATCCTTCCGTGGTTGGTCCCCTATCCCCTTCGATGTATGTGATCAAATTCCTACACACAACAAAATACCTCTCGGCCTTTCGGCCGTATTAACAACATCGAGACAATATACATATAAGATCAAAATCATCATTCGACATTAGCAATTCTATTATCCATCAATATATCAAAATCTAACCCTAACATCCATGAGATTATAATTCTACTCAAAACATCCAAAGTGTAATGTGTCAATATAAAATCCAAATCATGTAAATCAACATCACTATCAAACTGCATCATAATAATAACAATCACTATCTAAAATATATCATCATCAGATTATTATATTTTGACCAGTAGATGATGGACTATGTGGATATTTCGACTATTGACATTATGTGATTTACATTTTTATTATGATGCACTAGATGACGATGATAGACAATTATATATGTTGATTTGCAATATTCTGATTTTATACTAACATGTCATATTTTGGATGCATAGCCTATGTTGGATGTTTTGAGTAGAATTATGATTTTATGGATGTCAAAATCGAATTAATTGTATGATGTTAGATGATAGAATTGATAGTTTCGAATGATGATTATTGATTTTATATGTATATTGTCTCGATGTTGTTAATACGACCAAAGGCTAGAGAGGTATTTTGTTTGTGTTGTAGGAAATTTTATCACATACATCGAAAGGGGATAGGGGACCAACCACAAAAGGATGTTGGGTGTTGTGCAACGTGGCCAAAAATTGACAGCTTGTGTAATGTTATGTTGTGTTGTTGTTGCATGCCTAGTTAGGAGGTTTCCCATGGGGGTGACCTCACATGTGTGGCCATGGGGTTAATGTTATCTTCTTTTTTATTTTTTGTGTGTTTTTATTTTGTGGTATGTTTTAATTGGTGGAAATTGTAGTTACTTTATTAGCAAGCTTAATAATGTGTCTTAATTAAACTAATCCTACTTAAATTGTTAACTAAAATAGGGATGTGACAATTGATAGTTATGAGGGTAGATGGTCATTGAAATCTTTGGACATGGTTTGGATTTTGTGTTGGATTTTTTTGCTTGTACCCTCTTCCATCTTCAAAATTCGGATTTTGACTTGGGAGGCCTTTTTGGAGGTTTTGGGAAGAGCTAAGGTTGTCCCATGCCTCTTAAATTTACCCAACAACCCTACCTATGTTATGATGAGTTAATTTTTGACTTATTTATCCTTTTGGAGTGTAAAAGGGTGAAAATAATTTCACCTTCTACTTGTCACAATAAATTTTTCCTTGGAAGACTTGGTGTGCAAGTTTGAGTGTCATGTGGGTTTGTAATAGTTCTTACTTACTCATTTATTGTTTGGGCATGGTGTTTGACTTGTGTGTTGGAATGGAGGAATGATGAAGTGACATCCTACATGGAGCCACCTTATCATTCTCACATCCCATTTTCTATTTATTGATGGATTTTGATGGATTGGGGTTACTTGTTCATTTTATTTTTCTTGCACTTTTGGATTTGAAAACTTGTTGGAGTTGTTTTTGGAGTGTGCTTGGCTTGAAGGTGTCAAAAATTGTAGAGTGAAGACTCCTAAAAGCTTGATGGAGAGGTAGACTCTCCGTCTTTGATGTTTTCTTTGTAATATGTTTGTAGATGTGAAAATTTTGTGCTTGTTAAGTATTGCATGAGTGTTGTGAATGTGTTTTTTTTGTGTGGTTGGGTAGTTGCCTTAAGTTGGGTGTGTGGAGATGGATTTATGGGACCATTGGGGAGGAAAAGGAGATGTGAGGCATGCATTTTGGAGGAATGTGATTGGGAGTTTCACCTATGGGGAGTGAAAAGGAAAACATGGTCATTATTTTACATACTTTCAAGGGAGAGATAAAGATGTTTTGTTATAGTATTGTGCACATGGAGGCTTTGGGTGAAACTCCTAATTCACTTGGGAGGCAAAAGGAGGTGTTGCCCATATTCAAATTGGTCCTTGTTGGCTTGTTGCAGGAAAACTTTTGTGCTTGTTGGGAATTTGTTATTTGTTTGAATGAGTTGTTTGTATGTGTTATTTGTTGGGTTATTTTGTGGATAGTATGTTGTTGTGGAATCCATTCTTGTCAAAAGTTTCTCAAGATCCCTCATTTTTCTTTGGTTACGAATCAGGGGCCAATAAGGGGATGGCTTCTCCCCTTATTGGATTAAAGGTTGGGGAGAGCGTTGCCTATTCCCCCTTTCCTTGTTTTGTGATCCAAGTTTTTGAAAGATTGAAGAGTGCAAGATTGAAGCTACGTTTGGGAGAAGACATGCAAATGGAGACTTGTATTTTGGCCTTGTTGAAATTCCTTATGTTGTAATTTGTTCATTTCATTATTCCCACTTTGAGTGGAAGATTGTAAATTGTATGCTTGAAAGAAAGTTGTATTATTACTTGGAAATCCCTATAATTTGTAATCTCTTCTAAGAGTGTTTGAATTAGAAAATTACTTTTTAAAATGTGTTAGTTTTGTAAAAAGGAAACTACCAAATTTTACATGGTTAGGTGAAATAGAAAACTTGATATGGTTTGAAATGGAAATGCATCTCCTTTAATTGAAGTTGTTTCATTATTTCAAAAAGGTGATATGTCTCATTTTAGAAGAAATGAGAATCTTGTTAAAATGCATTGTTATGTGAAATGGTTGCTATTTAATTGTTGAAAGAAGAAAAAGGATTACTTACTCTTGTTTTATTGAATGAAAAGTATATTGAAGTATTTAAACTATAGATGTATTTCTAGACTTGTTGAAGGAAAGTAAGTAGTGTGTTAGCTATTTTGTTTAGATGAGTAAACAAATCTTCCTTTTGCAAATGTATTGGATTGTATAATAAACCATATTATTCTATCAACCTTAGTCTTAGAAGAAGAAGAAAATATATATATTCTAATAATAATAACCTAAATGAACAAATTTGTTTCATATATCTATCCCTAGTTGTGACTAAGATTAATATTAATTATATAAAACCAAAAAAATCCTTACAAGCCCTTGTCATATAATAAAATTATCCTTGTGTTATTTGTGTATCAAAACAAAAAAAAAAAAGAATTTTAAATTAGTTCAAATATTCTAATACCATTAATAGATTCATATTATTGCAATTTAATAATAATAGTGAAATTAAATATTAATAATATACATATATATATATATATATATATATATAATATTAAAATATTTATAAAGAAAATATATAGTAAAATAAGATTTTGAATGGGGGTGGGGGCGTGTAGGTTAAGCCCACTCACCACTTGTATTGTTTGTTTAATTTGAAAAGGGGGAGGGTTGCGAACCCACCCCCACCCCATTGTTATATGGGATGGGGGTGTGGTGGGCGACCCTCCCCCATATTAATAAACATTGCAGTGCGTAATCGGCCACTATTTTTTTCTTTTCAGATCCCATTTGTTTAAAAGAGTGCAATGTATTTTTCAAACCGAACCCTACGTTTGAATTTTATATATATATATATATATATATATATATATATATATATATATATATATATATATATATATATATATATTTAGATATCTATTGTATATACATATATATATATATATACTCAAAAATGAGTGTATTGACCACTTTAAAACCATATATATTAAAAGGGGTAAATGCCTATTTGCCCAAATACGGTAAATGCAAGAAAAGATTGATCTACAACAATGAAATTGATCTCCAACAAATGAATTTCCAAATAAACCCTAGGAGAGGGTAGAATAGAAATAGCAAAAAAATAAAATGGGAGCATCCACCCTAAGCTCCATCTTCTTCCATGGCTTCCTTCTCTTTCTCCTTCCTTAAACCTGCAAAACAAAAATGAGGAAATAAGTCAAATGAATGAATAAAAGCCCTCCATAGAGATGTTTAGGGTTAGTTTTAAATATCTTAGATCTAATGGCCTAGATTTAATCCATCCTATGGCCCAAAATCATCCCTACAAAAGTTAGGTGAGTGTTAGGTGAAGATTTCTTTAAATGAAATGTATGGGTCAAATTTGAATGGGGCCACTTAAGTGGTGTAGAAGTTAAATTTATTCTATAACCTATTTTATTAGTTGATGTCTTGTTAATAAAATCCCATGACCCTTGTAATAAATTAAATCAAATTACTCCTTAGTAATTAGGCAATGTTTATTATAGGAATTTAATTTAATTGTGTTTAATCAATGGGAGGGTGAATTAGACTTAGCCTAAAATAATAAATTATTAAATGACTTTTAAACCAAACTGGAAATTGAATAGTATAATTTGATTGTTAGTTAAAACAATCGTTTGTTAACCGAGGAATAAGCTAAACGTTGCAATCGGTTTTAACAAAAAAAAATTATTTAGTAATTTTTCTAGTTTAATTTCGAGTTGTCTTGTGTTTTGTGCGAGAAATTTTTGGGCGTTACACTTTTTATCAAAGATTTGGGTTCAACGCTTGGACCTCGGGCACACTTGGAAACACGAAACATAAACAAATAAACCTAGCGCAACTCTAAACCTAGAACACACAACATTGCATTTTTGAAAATATAGAAAAAATAAAATAAAACTTAGAAAATTGAAATGAACTTAGATGATTATAAACTAACTCTCCCTTGGTCTATGCAAGAGGCACGGATGGACACGAGGGGTTCCTACATCGTGAACTAGACCTACCACCCCCAAGCAGGTTGTCAGAAGCAGCTATTTTACCTTAGATATCTGCAGGGCAATACATGATGTTAATGCCACTATATGCATAGGATCTTTAGGAGGGCGACCTAGCGAGAGGACAGAGACCCTTCAAGATAGGCTCATACACCTTCACATCACGTGTTGGGGATAGTGCGAGATAACACCCATGTGAATTCATTTAGACATGGGTCACCTCATGCATGGGAACTCAGAGATCGAGCTACAAGGCATAGAGACAGGTCTAAGAGCCCTGGCAGAGAGATGATCAAATAGAGAGATCAAGTTATGTCGGAAAAGTAGCACCCTAGGATTTACACATTACAAAACCCTACTTTTGACTAACATGAGATTGTCTCAATGTGTGGACCCTTCACTTGAGACAAACCTACAAAGAAGGCTAGTTCCTGACTTATTCCAATGTTGATCTACTCCTAAACTACCAATTCCAAGGGACCAGAGGAAGAGAAATACATAAATGTAAATCCTAAACTAAGGGAGGTGATAGCACCAAAAAAAGACTAGAGAGATTCCTAGTGAGTGAAAGTGGAGGGAAATGGGAAAGAAGAGGGAAGATAAAATGTCATAGTCCCAAAACACATTCAAACCTTCAATCTCATGGAGCACAACAAATTTAAGCCTTGCAAAGGAACACAATATGCACAATATACCTACAAAGTATAATAGAAGGAAAGAAATGCAATATAAATCAAGCTAGGCAAGAAGAGCCACAAAACACTAATTTTATTGCTTAAAATGATGCACAATCCATTACAATATAGGCACAAGGAAAGAGTCCTTCACAAAATGCATAAATTTGAGGCCTATAGCTCACAAAAGTGTTGGAACAATTTTGGCAGAGTTCCTTTACAATTTTGAAAATATCTCTCTTTCAAATGAGGGGAGTTTACATATATAGAGAGAAAAGGAGCTACCAATAAACATCCTTAATTAAATGTCTATACGTAGGTATGGACAGCCATGATGGTTCATTTTTCAATGGTAATTTTCTTGTACGGTGAACAGGGGTGTCATACCTAATTAATTCGGTTGTTGAGCTACCTTGTATGGTATCATTAATGTCTGGCCATATTTGAAACTCTTTTTGTTACCCAACGGAACCACTAGCGATTGACCTTACGAAAAGAAGGGAAGAGTCGTCGATGATGAGGAAAATACTTGTCATGCGACAAGAAGAAATTTTATCGCATGACGGCGATGGGAGGTTAATGTGTGACAGAAGAAGGCATTGTCATGCGACAGCAGATGGTTAACGTGCGGAAAGAGGAAGTGTTGTCGAGCGACAAGAGGAAATGCTTTCATGTGACAAGAGGAAATGTTATCGCGCGACAAGAAGAAATTTTGTTGTGCGACAAGAGGAAATTTTGTCGTGCGAGAAGAGAAATGCTTTCGCATGACAAGAGGAAATGTTGTTGCGTGAAAAGGGGAAATACTGCTGCGTGATAAGAGGAAGTGTTGTTGTGTAATAAGAGGAAGTGTTGTCATACGAAAAGAGGAAGTGTTGTGTCACAGGACAAGAGGAAGTGTTTTCACACAACAAGATACAAAAATTCACGCAACAAGAAGGGGCATTGACGCGTGACAACAAGAAGTGGTTGACACGTGTCAACAAGGTGAAAATCCATACATTTTTCCATTTTGACCATTAATGCAAATCCTGCTCCAAACCTTCACCGCGCTTGCAAACTCACCATGAGATACCTTGTAAAAGCTCGCTCCCATTAACTATAAATTCCCATAATCGTAGGTTGATCCATTTTGCAAAGGGGGTGTAAAATGGATAACAAAGACCTAGAGGACAACAATCGACTACAACATATCACATTAGAGAGATCACGAGGTTACAACTACCTCATTTTGTCGAGACATAGGGGATTTCAAGTGAGAGGCATGGTTGGTTAGCTTGAGCAGATGCTTCAAGCTATTCCCTTGTTCTAGTAACACGATAGCTATTGTTGCCATCCACCTTTTGAGAGATGAAGCTAGAGTTCGGTGGAGGACCGAGGAGAAGAAGATCCGTGTGGATTAATAGATAGTTACTTAAGAGATCTTCGAAGAGCATTTCAGGAGTAGATATATATCCAGGAGATTCATTCAATAGAGGATCGATGAGTTTCATGATCTCGATAGCCTCCATGACTATAACAGCAGTATGAGGGTTGGTTTCTGGATCTCGCTTCAAAAGATGTAGACTATATGCAAGATGAGCAGGTTAGAGTTCACCGGTTCATCAGGGGCTTGAACTTAGACTTGGGAGGGGTAGTGCTCATTCATTTCTCTTAGACACTATCGTGAGGCCATGGAGAAGGCCTGCATAACGGGGAAACTAGGGGAAGACTCAAGAGCTCGTGATAGAGTGAGGATCCGTATACATCGATACAATATAATAGGTCGAGGGGATCAACTCCTCCTCCTCATGGTGGACACACTTCAAAGATGGTCTTCCTTTTTGACCTCCTCCTCCTCCTCGGCGTAGATGAATGCATTTGACCTTCATAGTTCCATGATGCTCGAGAGGATGTATTATGGGACCTCCAACCTAGGGGGCCAACAAGGTACATGCTCCACCTCAAGTACGCTCGGTCAAAAGGAGTACATCCACCACACCCACAAAGATCCATGGCAGGATCATCGGTTTCTACAACATGGATTACTAGGCCACCTGCAGAGGACTATCTACTCAGTGGAGAGGACCAAGTACTTGCTATGGATGTGGTGTGCATGGACATAATTGGAGAGAGTGCCCTTAGAACCCTACTAATTAGGGTAAGGCACCTATTTTTGAGCCTACGAGTTGGTGACATGGCTAGGATCCACAAGATTTACGATCGGTCGAGAACCACCAGGAAGAGCACTAGGGCACGGTGATTGAGAGCACAGGTAACATTGGTGGTATTTATACCCCTATCTTATTTTAATGAGGCTCATTAGATTCATACATTTCTCCATCATTAGTAGAGCGATGCGCATCAGGTGGTAGTTAGGCAGGCCTTAGTTAAGATGTTGAGATGGCTTCGAGCCAAGATCTCAATAGAATCCTAGGTCAAGGAGTGTGTAGTGGACCTAGGACCCTTTACCACTACCTTGGATCTTCGTCTCCTTCTCTTGGATTCTTATGGAGTGATCTTGGCTATGGATTGGTTATCTCGAACACAAAGCCATAGTTGATTATTGCTATAAGGTTATATCTTTTGTAAATTATTTGGGTGTGGAGTTAGTGATAGTTGGAGTTAGGATACCCATCTCTATTCGTACCATATCTCGTTATGCAATTAAGCGTTGTGCATAACGGGGTTGTCATTTTTATGCTATTACAAATATCATTGATAGGTTAGAGGATGGAGCTAGTGGGCCTTCACTTGATGATCACCCCATTTTGCAAGATTTTAGTGATGTTTTCCTAACGAGTCAGTCGGGATGCCTCCCCACATGAGATATACTTTCACATTAATTTGGTTCCAGGAGAGTGGAACCTATCTCACATGCTCCATACAGATGACCATACTGAGCTATGTGAGCTAAAGTTGCAGCTTGAGGGCCTTCTCGAGAAATTCTTAATCCGTCCTAGTGTATCCCCTTGGGATGCACCAGTGATTTTTGTGAAGAAGAAGGATGGATCCTTTGCGGTGTGTGTGGAATATAGATAGCTAAATAAATTAACGATCAAGAATCATTACCCCCTTCCTCGCATCGATGATTTTTTGATCGATGAAGGGGCCACATTGTTTACCAAAATAGAAATTAAGTTTGAATACCATCGCTTGATGATTGCAGCTGCGATGTCCGTAAAGATAACTTTTCATACCAAATATGGCAATTATGAGTTCACAAACATTGTGTCATTCGGTTTGACGAACGCCCCTGCAAAGTGTTCATGAGTTTGATGAACGGGGTGTTTAGGAATTTTCTAGACCACTTTGTACTCATGTTTCTTGATGACATTTTGATCTACTCTCGTACATGTGAGGAGCACAAGGAGCACCTTCGTTAGGTTCTACAAGTGTCTTCGTGAGCAAACTCTTATGAGAAATTCAAGAAGTGTGCATTCTTTAAGTCAGAGGTGCAGTATTTGGGTCACATCATTTATGGGAAGGTATCGCAGTCGATCCTTCCAAGATTAGAGCCATTATGGATTAGCCAAAGACCCACTAGTGTGATCAAGGTACGTAGTTTCATGGGATTGGCAAAGTTACTACATTGGTTTATTTAGGATTTCTCTCGGATTACGCACCCCATCACTTCCCTTAAGGGGAAAGGGAAGAAGCTCATTTGTTCGGATAGATGTGAGAAGGCCTTTAGAACACTAAAGGGATTCCTTACGAAAACACCCATTCTTACAAGACTGCATCCACGGGGAGAATTATTCGTATGCACGATGCTTCTTTAGTGGGATTAGGAGGTGTATTGATGCAGGAGGTCTAAGTGGTAGCCTTTGAGTCTCGTAAAATCAAGGATTATGAGCTCAATTATCCGAATCATGACCTTGAGCTTGCAGCAATTGTGCATGCTTTGGTTCGATGGAGACATTTCCTTTTGGGCAAGATATTCATTCTTAAGACTGATCATTTGAGTCTTCATCACCTCTTCACGCACCCAATCTCAACGCTCATCAACGACGTTGAATGGAGTTGCTATATGAGTATGACATGGAGATAGAGCATGTGAAGGGGAAGGAGAATGTGGTTTTGGATGCCTTGAGTCATCAGAGACATTTGGTTATGGCTACAACAGTTGGTACAGACTTGAGGACTAGGATTTTGTAGTAGCTTCCACATGAAAGCTTCTACCTTTCAATCAGAAATGAGTCTTAGAGACCCCTTGAGGGGAAGTTTGATGGATTTTCATTAGAGGAAGATGGTCTTCTTCAACAAAGGTCAGATCTATGTTCCTAGAGATGGAGGATTGAGGCAGGATATCCTTGTTGAGGCACACCATGCACCCTATTCAGCCCATCTAGGGGTGAAGAAGATGCATAGTCACTTTGAGATAGTTGTACCATTGGAGGGACTTCGAAGAGATGTAGCTCATTTTGTGTCTCATTGTTTAGAGTGCCAAGGTGAAGGTCGAGCATCAATACCTGCTGGGATTCTATATCCTCATGCCATACCGAGTGGAAATGGGATACCATTTCCATGGATTTCATTGTAGGGCTACCTACATCGAGATACCACCACGACGCCATTATGGTCATGGTGGATAAATTGATGAAAGTGGCTCATTTTTCTTTGGTGAAGACCACCTATACAAGTGCTAGTGCAATGGCATGAGTATATCTTGTTGAGATTATTAGACTAAATGGGATTCCACGGAAGAACATTTATGACTCGGGATCCCTTGTACACTTCTCACTTTTGGACCACCGTGCAACAAGCTCTAGGGATGAGTATCAACTTCAAGACAACTTACCACCCAGAGGTAGATGGATGACAGAGTGGGTGAATAAGATCTTGGAGAATATGTTGTGGATGTATGTCATGGACCATCACCTAGATGGAAGAAGTACTTGTATTTATTGGAGTTTTCCTACAATACAATAACAGCTTTTCGAGTTTGATTGGCATGGCTCCTTTTCGGTATGTGTATGGAAGGTAGTGCATGGCATCACCGAGTTGGGACAAATTGGAGGAAAAAGTTTCTCTTGGGTCGACATTATTACAGGATATGGAGAAACATGTTGTCTTGATTTGACAGAGATTACAGGAGGATCAAGACATGTAGAATAAATATGCAGATCATCAGAGGAAAAATCATAGTTTTGAGGTGGGCACGAAGTCGTTTCTTCATGTCAAGTCTCATAAGAGCCCTATCTGTTATGGAAAAGGCTCTAAGTTTGATCCTAGGTTTGTGAGTCCCTTTGATATTTTGGAGCATATCGGTCCTTTGGCCTATCGTCTATCATTTTCACCCACTTATCTTGTATCCATGATGTATTTTATGTTTCTGTTCTTAGGAGATACATTCCAGATCTCTCTCATGTTTTGATTGGACCACATTGCAGGTGCAAGAGTAGGGGCATGTATCTATGGATCCTGTGCACATCCTGAGCACAGACCACAGGGCTTTGAGGCCGCAAGATTGACCAGGTGTGGGTTTAGGTGGATAGGTATGATGAGAATGCAACCACATGGGAGGATGTCACTTTATTGTGAGCCTAGCTTCCTCATCTATTCCAAAGAATTCCGTGAGTAAATCGAGTCTAAGGGGAGGGGATGAAGTGCCCACTTTTCTTTAACACTATTTCATTTTGACGTTATTCTTGTTGGATTGATACTTAGACATTTGATTATTATATTTTGATCAATAGATGATGGACTATAAAGATATTTGTACTATTGACATTATGTGATTTACATTTTTATTATGATTTACTATATGGAGATGATAGACAATTATATATGTTGATTTGAAATATTACGAGTTTATACTAACATTTCATATTTTGGATGCATAGCCTATGTTAGATGTTTTAAGTAGAATTATGATTTTATGGATGTCAAAATCGAATTAATTATATGATGCTAGATGATAGAATTGCTAGTTTCAAATGATGATTATTGATTTTATATGCATATTGTCTCGATGTTGTTAATACGGCCAAAAGGCCAAAGAGGTATTTTGTTTGTGTTGTAGGACATTTTATCACATACATCGAAAGGGGATAGGGGACCAACCACGAAGGATGTCGGGTGTTGTGCAACATGGCCAAAATTTGACAACTTGTGTAATGTTATGTTGTGTTATTGTTACATGCCTAGTTAGGAGGTTTCCCATGGGGGTGACCTCACATGTGTGGCCATGGGGGTAATGTTATCTTATTTTAATTTTGTGTGTGTTTTTATTTTGTGTTATGTTTTAATTGTTGGAAATTGTAGTCACTTTATTAGCAATTAATAATGTGTCTTAATTAAGCTAATCCTACTTAAATTGTTAACTAAAATAGGGATGTGACAATTGGATAGTTATGAGGGTAGATGGTCCTTGAAATATTGTGGATGTGGTTTGGATTTTGTGTTGGATTTTGTGCTTGTACCCTTTCCCAACTTCAAAATTCGGATTTTGACTTGGGAGGCCTTTTTGGAGGCTTGTGGGACAAGCTAAGCTTGTCCCATGCCTCTTAAATTTACCCAACAACCCTACCTATGGTATGGGGAGTTAATTTTGACTTATTTATCCTTTTTGGAGTGTAAAAGGGTGAAAATAATTGCACCTTCTTACTTGTCACAATAAATTTGTCCTTAGAAGACTTGGTGTGCAAGTTTGAGTGTCATGTGGGTTTGTCATAGTTCTTACATGCTCATTTATTGTCTTGGGCATGGTGTTTGACTTGTGTGTTGGAATGGAGGAATGATGAAGTGACATCCTACATGGAGCCACCTCATCATCCTCACATCCCATTTTCTATTTATTGATGAATTTTGATGGATTTGGGGTTACTTGTTCATTTTCTTTCTCTTGCACTTTTGGATTTGGGAGCTTGTTGGAGTTTCTTTTGGAGTGTGCTTGGCTTGAAGGTGTCAAAATATTGTGGAGTGAAGATTCTTGGAAGCTTGATGGAGAGGTAGGCTCTCCACATTTGTTGTTTCTTTGTATTATGTTTGTAGATGTGTAAATGTTTTGCTTCTATTGCATGAGTGTTGTGAATGTGTTTTTTTATTTTGTTGGCTAGTTGCCTTAAGTCAGGTGTGTGAAGATGGATTTATAGGGCCATTAGGGAGGTAAAAAGGAAATGTGAGGCATGCATTTTGGAGGGAGTGTGATTGATAGTTTCACCTATGGGAGTGAAAAGAAAAACATGGTCATATTTTTGCATACTTGAAAGGGAGAGATAAGGATGTTTTGTTATGGTATTATGCACATGGAGGCTTTGGGTAAAACTCCTACTTAACTTGGGAGGAAAAAGGCGGTGCCCATATTCCAATGGCTCCTTGTTGGATTGTTTTAGGCAAGCCTTTGTGCTTGTTGGAAAGTTGTTTGTTTGAATGGATTGTTTGTATTTGTTATTTGTTGGGTTATTTTGTGGATAGTATGTTGTTGTGGAATCCATTCTTGTCAAAATTTGTCAAAAGTTGCTCAAGATCCCTCATTGTTCTTTATTTGGGGCTCGGGGGCCAATAACGGGATGGGTTATCCTCTTATTGGATTAAATGTTGGGTGGAGATCGTCGCCTATTCCCCCTTTCTTTGTTTCGTGATCCAAGTTATTGAAATATTGAAGTGTGCAAGATTAAAGCTACATTTGGGAGAAGACATGTAAATGGACACTTGTATTTTGGCCTAGTTGAAAGTCCTTATGTTTTGATTTGTTCATTTCATTATTCCCACTTTGAGTGGAAGATTGTAAATTGTATGCTTGAAAGAAAGTTTTATTATTACTTAGAAATCCCTATAATTTTTAAACTCTTCTAAGAGTGTTTGAATGAGAAAATTGTATTTTTAAATGTGTTAGTTTTGTGAAAGGAAACTACCAAATTTTACATTGTTTAGGTGAAATAGAAAACTTTATATGGTTTGAAATGGAAATGCATCTCCTTTAATTGAAGTTGTTTCATTATTTCCAAAGGTGATATGTTTCATTTTAGAAGAAATGAGAATCTTGTTAAAATGCACTTGCTATGTGAAATGGTTGCTATTTAGTTCTTGAAAGAAGAAAAAAAAAAAAGATTAATTAATCTTGTTTTATTAAATGAAAATTATATTGAAGTATTTAAACCATAGATGTATTTCTAGACTTTTCGAAGGAAAGTAAGTAATGTGTTAACTATTTTATTTAGATGAGTAAACAAATCTACCTTTTGCAAATGTATTGGAGTGTATAAGAAACCATATTATTCTATCAACCTTAGTTTCGGAAAAAAATCTATATATATTCTAATAATAATATATCTATCCCTAATTGTGACTATGATTAAGATTAATTATATAAAACAAAAAAATCCTTACAAGCCCTTGTATATACTAAACTTATTCTTGTGTTATTTGTGTATCAAAAGAAAAAAAAAAAGAATTTAAATTAGTTCGAATGTTTTAATACCATTAACAGATTCATATTATTGCAATTTAATAATAATATATATATAACCGTTTATAAAACCAAACTTATTAATAATAAGAAAATATATAGTAAAATAAGATTGCGGGTTGTGGGGGCGTGGGTTAAGCCCACACGACCATTGTATTGTTTGTTTAATTTGAAAAGGAGGGGAAGGCCATCGACCCCACCCCCACACCATTTTTAAATGGGATGGGGAGTAGTGTCGGTGACCCTCTCTCCCATATTAATAAACAGTGCAATATGTAATTGGCCACTATTTTTTTCTTTGTAGCAGTCGGGTTTGTTTAAAAGCGCAGTCTGTATTTTTCAAACTATGACCCTACATTGGATATATATATATACTCAAAAATGAGTGTATTCACCACTTAAAAACCATATTTATTAAAAGGGGCAAATGTCCATTTTCCCAAATAGGGTAAATACAAGAAAAATTGATCTACAACAATGAAATTGATCTCCAACAAATAAATTTCATAACAAGTCTTAGGAGAAGGTAGAATATAAATAGCAAACAAAAAAATCAAAATGAAATGGGAGCATCCACCCTAAGCTCCATCTTCTTCCACGGCTTCCTTCTCTTTCTCCTTGCTCAAATGTGCAAAACAAAAAATGAAGAAATAAGTCAAATAAATGAATAAAATCCCTCCATAGAGATGTTTAGGTTAGTTTGAAATCCCTTAGATCCAATGGCCTAGATTTAATCCATCCTATGGCCAAAAATCATCCCTACAAAAGTTAGGTGAGGGTTAGGTGAAGATTATTTTAAATGAAATGCATGGGTCAATTTTGAATGGGGCCACTTAAGTGGTGTAGAAGTTAAATCTATTCATAACCTATTTTATTAGTCGATGGCTTGTTAATAAAATCCCACAACCCTTGTAATAAATTGAACCAAATTACTCCTTAGTAATTAGGCAATGTTTATTATAGGAATTTAATTTAATTGTGTTTAATCAAGGAGAGGGTGAATTAGACTTAGCCTAAATCATTAAATGAATTTTAAACCAAACTGGAAATTGAATAGTATAATTTAATTGTTAGTTAAAATAATTGTTTGTTAACCGAGGAATAAGTTAAACATTGCGAATCCGGCTTTAACAAAAAAATATTTAATAATTTTTTCTAGTTTAATTTCGAGTTGTCTTGGGTTTTGTGGGAAATTTGTGGACATTACAGAGCCACAAATATTTAAATAGTCAGGTGTACTCCTTTACCACTTTGTACAATCGGCACGTGTGCACAAGTTAGTGGTATTCTATTCCACTAATATGTCATATGGTTTAGTTTCCTTTGATTATATTTTAATTTGTGATATGTATTATTTATTTGTGTTAAGTTTGATTTTAGTGGTAAAATTCATCATTTGAAATAATGTAAATTGAAGTCAATAATTTGTTAGGGTATGGTTGTCATATGGTTTAGGGGCTAATATTGCTTCTATTTCTCTTTTAGTTTTTGAGATTGTTTATATAATATCTTCAATATTGTAATTATGTTGTTTATTTGTGTATCATTTGGCAATCGATTTTAATTCTCGTATCTTGTTTTTATGTATTCATTATTTCGTATCGTGAGCTTAATATGCAAACAATTGAGAGAGCGAAGAGCAAAAAGAGTAAGAATATATAAGAAAGTTGATTTTTGTAAAAACAAATGATTGTGGAGGAGCGCTCCCCACTCAAGAACCCTTGATTTGAGTTGGTTCTAATTTGCAAGTTTCAAATCTCGTGTTTCTACAATTATAGAGGTTCACATTTCGAAACTTTGAGTGCTTAGCACCAAACTCACCTCTTTTCCAATCTCGTTTATAATTTAATATGAGAGCTTGATATGCAAGGAATTGATTGAGAGAGGAGAAAGCGAGAAGGGAGAACTCGATATGAGAAAAAAAAATTAAAGTAAAATTGTTTTGCTATAGAGGAGCACCGTAGACTCCCCACTCCAAAGCCCTTGATTTCAACTAGTTCTTAATTGCATGTTTCAAATCTCTCATTTCTATAGTTTTGGAGGTTCATAATTTTGGAGGTTCATAATTTATAAGTTTGATTGCTCAACATCATGTACTTATAAATTTGAATATTATTTATATAACTATTTGCAATATTTGTTGCCTCCGATCAATGTTTCTTATGTCTAGTACTTTGTGTCATAGGTTTCATAACATACCACTGTCAAAAACCATTCAACAATCATGATGAAATATCATAAACCAAAGAAGTTAATCACATGGTCGTTGTTTACCGTGTTTATTCAATAATTGTTATTTACAATTAAAGGCAATGTTTGTGTGAATAGATTTTTTGTGTTTTGTTACTATTTTTCACAACCACTCTAAGTATGCTTTGTCTTTAATCTTGGTTACGTTGAGGCATTCTTACAATATGAATGCCGTGTTTCTTATAGAAGTGATTAAATTGGCAATAATATCATTACCATAAAGGAAGAAATTAGAAAAAATTAAAAATAAAGAAATAAGAAGTAAGAACAAAATTCGTAGATTCGTCCTGATCTATCACATAGAAATCAATAGGCATCTTCCTTACTGGACTCCCAGCGTAATTTTCTAAATTTCTCAGAACATAAAATAACAAACCCAAATGTCTTTAAAAATTGATAAGTATGTTAGATACATGGATTTCACTATTTGAACGAATATGATAGAAGTATATTTTAAAAAAAGACGATGTTTCTTTTCACGAGAGGCATCCTTTAATGCAATGAAGGTGTGTAATGGCATGAGTTGTTCATTTTTATGGCCGACTTATAAAAAATTTAAACATTAAATAATAATTAAAACATTACAATTGTCGACTTAAAAACTAAAGATTAAATTATATATATAGTGAGGAGCAGAAAGTAGTGATACTTTTTAGGGTTTCCAAGTCATTTTGTAGGATATTTATTCAAGGTAAGTAAAATATTTTGAGCTTTAGGGTTTCCGAACTTTAATATTATGTGTCAAGTGAAAAGGTTTTTATTTTCAAAATGCGAAAAAATTATTTTCAATATTAAGTGTGGCTAACGTTTTTAATTTTCAAAATTAATGTAACTTTTTTACTATTTATTATAATAAATATTTTATAAATTATGTATTTATTACATTAAATGTTTTATATATTATGTGTAAGGTTTTTATTTTCAAAATTAAATGTTGTAAATGATATTTTCAAAATTAAGTGCGGTAAGTTTTGTTTGATAACCTTTGTCATTTTAGTTATTTATTATATTAAATGTTTTATATGGTAAGTGTCGAAATGATATTAAATATTTAAGTGTCATGATGATATTAAATATTTTTGTAAATGAATTATTTATACTAGCATATCGATCTTAAATAAATCTATATAAAATATGGCAAGAGGTATCTTTTCTACATATGTCTTAAATTTAATATAGGTTCCTCGAGAATAATACTCTCGGCACATTTTACATAAATTTATTTAAGATAAGTATGCTAGTTATTACATTAGATAACACTTCGAGATAATAAAAATTAAAAGCAAAAAAATTAAATTAAAAAAATGTATTAACGTAAAATTAAAAAAGTATCTTCTAAATTAAATGAAGGTTAGATATATTGAATTTCACTATTAAAATGAATAGACCCGGTTGTGGTGCAGGGTCCATTAGTGGAGATAGTAGGTGAATAGTCATTCACCTTTTTTTTAACATATTTTGAATGACATGTGAAGTTAATACAACCCAACTGTTTTCTCCCCTATCATTATTAATTAAACATGGAAGCATGAAATGTTGAATAAGACAGTTTTTAAATTGGTCAATATTCTCTTATTCATTGATAGAACTAAAAATATATATTAATTTATATACAAGTGTACAAAAACCAAGTCTGTACAGTCAACTACTCATTAAGTAATATTTTCATTGTATGCACATCATATCTATTACAGTCACTTCAACAAGTCACTTCTCAAGACTTTCCAACCCAGATCTCAAATCCCATGCACTAGTTTTGATGTAAGAGTCTTCAATCCAAGTATACACCTGCATAACAATAAATGAATTTATGGTCAGTCTCACCTTTCAAAGTGTTTAAAAACTCAGTACCATATGAACAATAAATTGTGTAACCAGCTGCATAAAATAATAAAAATGACCAACTAAAATATTATCCATTGGATTAAATCCCAATAAATCTCAACCATTTGATTGAACTTTCATAGTGAATCCATGTCAACTAACATCAACCAATCAGAATTTAGGATGATAGAATAAAAGCTGGAGGATGGATTACAATTCCATTTGTTCATGCAATTTTCATCTCTCCAAGTTGAAGAAGTGAGGAGCAGTGCAGTTCAGGTAAGACACTCATGAATTACAAACTATTTCATAATTCAAGCCCTCTATTTATTTTTTCAGTGTTTGCATATTGCAGCAGAGTTGTATATGCCAATTGCATTTGCTTTAAAGTTTATGAAGTCTTTTCAACGAATCTAATTTGTGCATATCCTGCCATCATGGCATTCTATGAGACCAAAAACTACAGACTGAATTTTTGTGAAATTAGGATAAAACATATATTTGAAGGTGGCAGTGAGGTGGCGGTGCAATGTTGGAGGTCAAGAATTTGGTCCTGCATCCATTGGTGGTGTTTTTACTCTATAAATTTTCCCTTCCATATTTCTAACGATTGGTAACAGCTTAGCTCTAAACTCTATAAATTTTGCCTTCCATATTTCTAACGACAATTCAGCAAAGGATTGGTTCCATCGAGTCACATTAGATTTTTTTGATGAAGGATTGGACAATAATGCTGCTAAAACCATTATTAGCTAGAAAAACTTTTATACATTTCTTCATTTCCTCTCTGCAATAACTTTTATTCAACTGGACAGTGATACGTTTAACTGGCAAGTAACAAGTGCAGTATATTTTGTCTAAAGCTAATAATAAAGAACCTTTGCTTTTTGAGAACTCTTAATAAATGCTAAAATGAAGACTGCTACATGGAACGTGTCTGTCCTCCAATGATGTAATGTGATATTAGCATAAGTTTTATTGTATACACAAAAAGATAACATAACTGCAAATACAACACTACTGGAATATACAACTCTGTCGGAATATGACCACAACAGCGTTCTATAGTCCACCAGTGTTGTATATTGCATTTCTGAATTCACTGTATTGTTCATTTTTTCCAGATATCTCATTCTCCAGTTGAAAAGTATTTTTTCCAATCATCACTCTGATATTAGCATAAGTTTTATTGTATACATAGAAAGATGGAAAGTATTCTAATTACATGTGCAAAAGTTATATTGAAAACATAACTTTAAATACAACACTACTGGAATATACAACTCTGTCGGAATATGACCACAACAGCGTTCTATAGTCCACCAGTGTTGTATATTGCATTTCTGAATTCACTGTATTGTTCATTTTTTCCAGATATCTCATTCTCCAGTTGAAAAGTATTTTTTCCAATCATCACTGTGATATTAGCATAAGTTTTATTGTATACATAGAAATACAGTACTTTGTCAAGTTCTCGTTAGAAATATGGAAGGAAAATTTTAAATTCTATCAATGAATAAGATAATATTGACCAATTTAAAAACTGTCTCCATTATTGGACCCTGCACCACAACCGGTGCCTATCCCCTAGCAATGCTCACCCACCAGCCGTTAATGTTTTCATTGTAAATATATGCCTTCCATATTTCTAACGACAACTTAGCTTTAACAACTAGGGAAGAGGACCCGGTTGTGGTGCACCATATCTTTGCACAGTCACCGCGCCACGTCACTGCCGCTGGGCGAGTAAAAACACTATAATTGCAGGTTTCAAAAGAACTGGTATTTGGCTAAGTTGTTACCAATCCTCTCGACAAATCCTTTTCAAAAAAATCTATTGTGACTTGATGGAACCAATCCTTTGCTGAATTGTCGTTAGAAATATGGAAGGCAAAATTTATAGAGTTTAGAGCTAAGCTGTTACCAATCGTTAGAAATATGGAAGGGAAAATTTATAGAGTAAAAACCCCACCAATGGATGCAAGACCAAATTCTTGACCTCCACCATTGCACTGCCACCTCACTGCCACCTCAGCGCCACGTGGACGATCCGCATCAGTGAAGATATCGAAAAAGTCGGATTAATTGCATGGGACCAAGTGTTGTCCACTGCGGGCGATTGTTGTCCGGCTACCGCCATGCATCAATGCTCACCCAAGCCGTTAATGTTTTCATTATAAATTTTCCCTTCCATATTTCTAACGAACAATATAGTGAATTCTGAAATGCAATATACAACATTGTTGAACTATACAGCATTGTCATAATGAAAACTACAAGTCAATTAATTCCTAAAAATTAAACAAAATCATTCATATTCTAGCATATTCCAGCATTTATTTTTGGTATATTTATAGTTTCTTTTCCAACAATCATCTTTCATGCTGTGCATCAGGTATTTCATTTACACCATGAGAAAAGGTGCTATTGCTAGAAGATCAAGGAGGCCAAGAGTGAGAGGTGTACAATTATCACATAATTTAAGTGATGAAGAGGATAATTCAGCACCAACTGGTAATGAACCAGAATGTAGAAACCCACCCACTGTCTCGGTTCAAAGAACAGCTGCAACAAAGAAGCTTAGTGTCATCCGAGGTTGGACAAAAGAAGATATGGAAAAGGCGATAGATGATGTTGAGTTTAATGGGTTCTCAGTTAGAGCAGCAGCAAAGAAGTATTCCATTCCACCCACATCATTACACTATTGGCTAAATGGTCTCACCCACACAAAGAGGAGGGGTCCTCCAACAGTTCTAACTGAAGAAGAAGAAGAGGAAATTGTTGAATGGTGCAAAGAAATGGCTGATATGGGTCATGGCTTGGAGTTAATGCAACTAAAGGCAAATGTTGCTCAGATTTGTGAAACAAGACAAAACCCCTTCAGAGATGGGTTTCCTGGTAAATCATGGTGGGCTGGATTCAGAAAACGTCATCCAGACCTTGCAATCCGAACCGCTGAGGGACTTGACAGGGATAGAGCTTTAAACTTGCGCCCTGCAATAGTAACCAAATTTTATGATAATTTGGCCAAAAGCTATGGAACCTATTCATACGGCGCTCATAAAATCTGGAATTGTGATGAGACTGGTTTGCAGGCTGGTAGAAATTGTGGAGTTCGTGTAATTGCAAAGAGGGGCAGTCGTAATGTCCCAAAGGTAATACCAAAGAGCAGGGAGTGGATCACCATATTGTGTTGTGTCAATGCAGCAGGTATGTCAATCCCAGGATTTTATTTGTTCAAGGGAAAGAGAATGATAAAGAATTACATTAAAAATTGTGAACCTGGAGCATGTATGGCTGCACATCCAAATGCATGGATGACAAAGGAATTGTTTTTAAATTGGCTATGTCATTTTGCACGTTCAAGATTGCAGTGGTGTTTCTCCAAATAATAGACACCTATTGATATTTGATGGCCATGGCAGCCATGTAGCATTACAAACAAAGGAGGAGGCAAACAAATTGGGCATTGATTTGATAACACTACCAAAGACATACTAGTCATAAGTTGCAACCTCTTGACGTGAGTGTGTTCACCCTTTCAAGACATATTTTAGAGCCGAGAGGTCCAAATGGATGGCAGAGAACAAATGTGCGATGTGAAAAGGAGTGACATTGCTTGAGCTTGCAAGTAGAGCCTTAAAAAGGCACTGAGACACCATCTAACATAATTGCAGGTTTCAAAAGAACTGGTATTTGGCCATTGAATTATGATGCTCTCCTAAATGACATGGCATGCGGCCGGGCATTTGACATGCAAGGTGAGGAAGTTGTTGATCTTTGTCCACAAACATTTTGAGCCTATCTCAACGAATAAATCCTGAATTAAATGACAGTGAAGAGGTGGTGCCTGAAACTCAATTCATGCAAAATGTTGACTCTAGAGATGATATGGAAGCAGCTGCAACACATGGAGTGGAGCTAAACGGTGCTCTTGGAAACCCAAGTAACATCATCAACAATAAGGAGGGGTCTTCAGATTTTGTAAGTAACAATGATTTGTCTTTGCCAAGTCAAGTTAACCCGCCACAATGGTTAGAGGATGCCATGAAAAACTTGGGTTACAAGCTACCATCCAGCACAGAAGATCAAAGCTTAAATCTGCCTTCCTTTCCTGAAGGACTAGAACAAGAAGCAATAATTCATTACTATGCAGATGTTGGAGATGAGGATGAACAAGACGAAGTCGAATTTCAAGAGGATGCTCAAGAAAATGAAATTAACTTAGAAGTTCTGCCACATGAACCTCACCACCCTGAAGAGACTGAAAGCCAAGATGGACGCGGTAAGTTACTTTCCCATTTTCTACGACTTCCAAGGGAGATCATAAACAAATCAGATGGTTCTATTAGACTGAGTAGGCATTCACAGATTTTGACTGCACCTGAGTACATGGAGCTATTGGTTGATGCGGAAAGAAAAAAGGAGGAACAAGCAAAACTAAAGTTACGGAAAAAAGAACTGGCACAAGAAAAAAAGGTTGCTAGACTTGCAGCAAAAGAAAAAAGATTGCAGGAGAAGCTTGAAAGAGAAAGGGAGAAGCAGGCTAAGGAGCAACAGAAAGAGATTGAGAAGGCACACAAGCAACAAAGGAAAGAGCAAGAGAAGAGGGAGAGGGAACTTGCAAATCAATTAAGGGAATACGAAAAGAGGATGCGTGTAAGTTCTGCAACTGATCATGAAAATCGAAGGATTTTTCAAGATATGTTAAATATTCAAATTCCAGGTTATGCTCAAATTGGAACACCTCCATCACTTATGAATAACTCTTGTACAGTTCCATCTTGGTATGTATCACCTCATTTACTTTCTACAAGTTCAAGCAGTCCTAGTAGTTCATTTGCAATGCCACCATGGATGCAAGCTTCAGCAGGGCAACCAACTCCTCTGTCAACAACAGGTGCAAATCCCTTTTCAAGCGGACAACCAAATCCTTTTTCAGCAGGGGGACCAGATCCTTTATCAATTGGGCAACCAAATGCTCTGTCAAAAGGGATTCTAAATCCCTTTTCAGTTGGCCAATCAAACACTGTATCGGCAGGAAAAGAAAATCCAAAAGCAGTATAGAAAGAGGGCAATATTACTTACACTAACTAAGATATTGAACATGTGCCAGCAAACAATGCTTATTACCCCATATGATGATGGTAGTAATTTTGTTGGTGATACAATTTTGCTAGATGTATTCACCGAAGCCTTCCTATGTAGTCTCTAAAGTTATATAGTGCAATATAAATTTTGCGTATGTAATCAGAATACTTTCCAGCCATCCATGTATACAATTAAACTTATGTTAATATATCAGTATGATGATGCTCTTCCATATTTTACACCCAATTTGGCAGTGTAATCAGAATACTCATATTAATTTTGCATATGTAATCAGAATACTTTCCAGGCGTCCATGTATACAATTGAACTTATGTTAATATATCAATATGATGACGCTCTTTATTTTACACCCTATTTGGCGGTGTAATCAGAATACTCATATTAATTTTGCGTATGTAATCAGAATACTTTGTATACAATTAAACTTATGTTAATATATCAGTATGATTATGCTAACTATTTTAATAGTGCAGTGTTTTAAAACATTAAGGATCATTGCCTGGGTGAGAACCCTCTCATCTCTGCCTTTTCTTCTCATCTTCTTAGCAGGCCGAGCCAATGCCGAGGACGAAGTCGGTCAGGAGTGGAGAAAACGCACGCACCCACCGGTCTGCAAGATACCACGAAATGGTCGCTCGAGCTCTGCAACAGAACAGACGAAAAACCAGACTGAACGAGCTCCCTCTCCATTTCCCACGAAATGCGATGAAGGATTTGGCGGTGACCATCTCCATAAACCTACCCGCCCACATTAACGGCTGGTGGGTGAGCATTCAATGCATGGCGGTAGCCCGGACAACAACTGGCGCGGCGAATGGCGTGGTGTTTTTACTCGACCAGGTGGCAGTGACGTGGTGCAATGACTGTGCAAAGATAGGGTGCACTACAACCGGTGCAATGCATGAAGCACTACTATAAAATTCCATAGAAAGAAAGACATTTAAACATGGAAGCATGAAGCACGAAAGTACTTTAATGTTGATATGTGAAGTGAATACAACCCAACCGTTTTCTCCCCTATTCCAATTAATTAAACATGGAAGCATGAAATGTTGAATAAGACAGTTTTTGAATTGATCAATATTCTCTTATTCATTGATAGAACTAAATTAGGGGAATCTTACCATCACCGCCTAAGTACGATTCTTCAAACAATAGAAATATTGAACAAGAATTGACAACAAGGGATGTTATAATTAGACAAAAACTACAAACTGATATTGAGAAGATCCAAGAATCAAATACCAAGAAACGCAAAGAACCAGAGTTCATTACTGAATTAATAACATATTATTGTTGAATATAAAAGCATACCATTGCTTAATATAAAAACATACTAATAACAAAATACTAAAAAATAGAGACATTTACTGACTCATTGGAAACGAAAGAGAGTATTGGAATTGGTGTAGGAAACAATCTGATCAGAATTTTTGAGTTCCAAGAACATTGAAATGAGATTGTTAGAGAAGATTAGTTACAAATAAGGATTGAAAAAGATTTAGCAAGGGCTAAATATTTCGATCGAGGGAGAGAATATTGAAAAATATGGGTATTGGCTTAATATACAGTATTAATACAGTAGAATATGAATTTACATTCTTGCTCTTTTGAAATTCAACTATCAGAAGAACATAGTTGATATCAAGATTCACACTTATAAGAGATTGAATGGAAAGAAAATTGATATAGATGAACTCAAAGGAGTATTTGCAGTAGTAAGCCTTTATCTTTAAATGCGTAGAATCGTTGAAGTTATTACAGAGTTCGTAGGGATTTGAACTGACTAGAACCTTAAAATTGTTTTAATGTGCTTGGTGGATCTTTTGGAATCAGACAATAATAGAACATTTGTAATTGTCATCTGAAAGATGCAAACAAGTCTTAAGAACCAAGTCTATATTAATCAATATTCTCTTATTCATTGATAGAAATAAAAAATATATATTAATTTAAATACAAGTGTACAAAAACCAAGTCTATACAGTGAACTACTCATTAAGTAATATTTTCATTGTATGCACATCATAGCTATTACAATCACTTGAACAAGTCATTTCTCAAGACTTTCAAAAAAATTACTACCATCATCATATGGGGTAATAAGCATTGTTTGCGGGCACATGTTCAATATCTTAGTTAGTATTGGGTGTGTTTTATACCATGCCTATGCAATACCATCCCTTTCGAAAAATGGGTGTGTTTTATACATCACTAATATCCCTCTAATCATACATCAAAGAACGGATTGATCATTTCAATGTAAGTTCAAAGATAGATCAAACTTTAAAATATTACTAGAGACTTGTGATCGAATCCCTCTAATCATACAACAAAGAATGGATAAATCATTTCAATGCCGAATCCCTCTAATCACATATCAAAGAACGGATAAATCATTTCAATGTAAGTTCAAAGATAAATCAAACTTTGAAATATTATTAGAGCATGCGATCGAATCCTCTAATCATATAGAAACAAAAATAAGGGAAGGATCTATCACAGTAAGCGTACTTGTGGGCAACCTTACATCAAAATAAGGAATAGATCATGTCAAAGATGGTTCAAAGAACATGATTCCTTATTCATCAAATTTCACTAAAGGCTCATACCTGTCTCATGATATTTGTATGTCGAAAAAGAAAAGAAGCTTAATAAAAGGAACACTGCATGAAAAGTAAAATAAGGTAATCTATTGATATTTGAAATCATCCTGATAATCAAGACGAGGATGTAGGGTTTAAAACTCAATTATTTCTTCAATTCAAAAGAAAAACATCAATAATTGGTAAAATCCAATTATTAACATGCTCAAAACTGGGTATTATTAGGTATAAGAAAATAATTAATACTTCAATGGCACTTCATTAATGTCTTCCCTAACGTCATACCTCAAGGACATTTATATAAAGAGCCACTATTTGCAAATCTTATCAGTAATCATGCTGCTGGACCACATCATTGGTTCAAAACGACAATTTTAAATCCATTAGCAATTTTCCCAACAAACCTCTGAAGAGCCAAGCCTATGGAACCACATTGTTGGTCCAGACTCCAAAACAACAAATTTTGAATCCATTTGTAGTGATTTTTCCAACAAACCTATGAAGAACTAAAGCTGTTAAGGAAACTATTATCTAGCAAAAAACTTGCAGTAGGTCATCCAGCCAGAAAACTGCTCAACAGATTAAACAATGCCAAATGCAAATACATTTGTACAAGGCTATGTGATGCAGTTTATTGGCCAAAATATCCTACCCCTCAATAACTTTCTCTTCCCTATTAAAAAATATTAGATGCATAAAAACTTTCAAGCTGCCTATCTATATTTACATATCAGATTCAGCCCCGTTTGATCTACCCTTAAAAGTACTAACTGAACAAAATCTGCTGAACTCATAAGACTATATAAATGCATCAGCGGATTATGCTTGCTCCTTGTTAGATGGTGAAAGGACAGTAAAATGAAAACAACACTGAATCTGTAATCCCTCCATCTTAAGAAGTTCAAATTCATTTAAGAACCAGCTCCATCCATGGAAAGTAATAATGAGGAACAATTGAAACCACAACAATATACTATTCATCGGCATGTACAAGCATAAAACTCCGTCCCAAAATTTTGTCAATAATGCATATCCTTTCAGCAGTCAAATTGGCAATTCTGTCTAACCCTGCGCGTATTCTTCACCATTCATCCCTCTTAAACCAAATTCTATCACTGTTTAACGTCACCACCCACAAGGCCAAAAAGCACCAGAAGAAAAACAAAAAAAAGCCGAAAAAGAAAGACATTTTGGAGGAGCAAGAAAACTCTGAACCAAACGCACCCAAAACACTGTCCTTAAATTATAAGCAAAGGCATTTTAAGTAACAAAACACAGTACAATCATGTCAAAAGAAGTTACAAGAACAAATAATCCAAAGCCATATCATAACAGCACAGCAAAATCGTAAAACTTCTGCACGTAGTAAAGCAAAATTTCCATAGTAGTACAGTGTTTAAAAACACTAAGGATCATCGCCTGAGTGAGAACGCTCTCACCTCTGCCTTTTCTTCTCATCTTCTTAGCAGGCCGAGCCAATGCCGAGGACGAAGTCGATCAGGAGTGGAGAAAACGCACGCACCCACCGGTCTACAAGACACCACGAAATGGTCGCTCGAGCTCTGCCACAGAACAGGCGAAAAACCAGACCGAACGACCTCCCTCTCCATTTCCCACGAAATGCGATGAAGGATTTGGCGGTGACCATCTCCATAAACCTACCCGCCCACATTAACGGCTGGTGGGTGAGCATTCAATGCATGGCGGTAGCCCGGACAACAACTGGCGCGGCGAGTGGACAACACTTGGTCCCATGCAATTAATCCGACTTTTTCGATATCTTCACTGACGCGGGTCGTCCACGTGGCGCTGAGGTGGCAGTGAGGTGGCAGTGCAATGCTGGAGGTCAAGAATTTGGTCCTGCATCCATTGGTGGTGTTTTTACTCGTCCAGGTGGCAGTGACGTGGCGCGGTGACTGTGCAAAGATAGGGTGCACCACATATGGGTCCTCTCCCTAAGACCGACTGAGTGTGTGTGATATTTTTAAAATTAGCAACAATAACCTTTAAACTGAAAAACAAGATGGCTCCGGTGAACCCTAAAGTGGACTCCTGATTCGAACCCTAAACATAGGACTGGGCGACGGCCATGGCCCTCTGAGATACAAGAAACCTGCTCTATATGGAGGCGATGGAGGGGTTTTCCTTCCAACGGAGATGACTCTAGCGGCGGTGATCTGGTAGATCAGGAAAAATTTCTTTCATGGATTAACCAGGCTTTCTGCGCTAAGGCTGAGAGGTCTTTGAATGGTGGAATATCTGTGACAAGCCCTTGGGGTGGCTATGGAAATACTGGCGCGGGACAGGGATAGTGTCCATGTGCTGGTTCGCAGGGACAGGGGACTTCGTTGGCTCTTAGCTCTCCCAACCTACCAGGCGTTTCCACTGGACATGCTCAGCTTAGCAGTAGTACTTTGCATTCCCGCGTGGATTACACCCGGAAACGGATGACGGTGCTTGGGTTTCCTGTAAAGGGGCTGGGGTGGACGGCGGCTCTACCCCTGGCACCGGATTGGCTCCTTCCCCTGCTTCTCCAAAGCTTGGCCTGCACTCTGATTCGTCCCTCCTGATTTTGCCTCTTAAGCGGCTGCACGCGGATGGCCTTCCTCCTGAAAAAGCCTCAAATGTTGTCGGGGACCAAAATGATGCTTCATTCAAAGAAATTTTGCAGAGTTCGAGCTCCATGGCCCCTCTCGCCATTGTTCCCTGCATCACCTTCGGAGAGGAAGTCCTCAACTATGAGCACTACTATCAGGAACATGCATGGATCGGTAGATTCAGTGCTCTATGGCCTAGCCTTCCAGATCTGCATGAATGGATATCCAAACACTGGATTCCACTACTCTCAGGCAAGGTAGCCCCTCTCCTAAAGGAACATAAACTAGCAACTGCACATGAATTGCAAATAACGCCCGAGAAGATAATAATATAAATAATGATTTTAGCTATAAATCTATAAATCCATAAATCCCAAATGATGTTACTATTTTACCAAATGCAATAAACAACGATGCGGGCAATTAACACAGCGTCTTCGGCACTCTCACCCAAAATAAGTAAATATAACGCTGA
This sequence comes from Taxus wallichiana var. yunnanensis, assembly GCA_018340775.1. NCBI lineage: Eukaryota > Viridiplantae > Streptophyta > Pinopsida > Cupressales > Taxaceae > Taxus > Taxus wallichiana. The sequence goes on from CM031238.1 coordinate 84,163,416, forward strand.
AAATTTCTCTAAAATTAAAACGCTGAATCTTTCTGTGGGAAAAAAGAAAAGAATTTTTTTGCAGAAACCCCTCTGAAAAATATTTGATTCAACAAAGCTCAGCTTATTAATTTTCATTAATTTTACGGCTACACACATAATTTCTTACAACAGAGCACATGAAACTTTTGGAGAATTAGGCTCCTGGGGTGTGAACCCGTAGTCTATTTTTGTTTCCATGGCTTCCCTAGGAATTATCAAAATTTGAGGTCAAAATACACCTAATGCATTCCTTTGTGGAAGCATAGTCTCTACTTTGACTCATTGGAGCGATTAAATTTGTAGATATGATGGATGCAACCCTCGGTAAACAGGCCACCATGGAAATTGAACTCGCACGGAAAGCCGCCTTCCAGTTTCTCGACTACCACTTTAATTCATCAACCTCTTTAGGATTAATTTGTTTTTATGTCTCTTCTACTTTCGCCTCAGATGTCTCCATGGATAACCTCATAAAAGTATTCCCATATAGTTAAGGATAGAATGTTGCCATATATCTGCAGCACAATGAATAACACAAAATGTAGTATTCCCCTGCCTCTAACCAGACCATAGATGAAACATTTGAATAATACATAGTGAAGTACCTATTACCCAACCTCTAACAATATTGTCTATCACATGTGTGCAGCACAACTTGAATCATAGAATTAGAGAATAGTACATAGTAAAGTATTGAAAGGGCTAAAACTTGACAACAAAATAAAAAGCAATATTTTCACGTTAGGCGAGAGAATCATAGAGTGAATTATTACTAAAATTCACACCCAGACAAAAATGAAAAACAATATTGTCATATGTCTGAGTTCCAGCTTAAGTCAGAGAATGACACATAGTCAAGTATTGTCGGACTATAGCCGAGAGTTACCAGGTAACTCAACCATAGTCAAGTGTGTGCCCCGGCGAGTCGTCAATGAGGATTTCTGCCAAAAAAAAAGCCCTCAAATTGAACCCCCTCTCTGCCCTACCGCCTGCATTGGTCACAGGTTGGAACCTAAGATGTACATAATTTAACAATATAAATGTAAAAGGAAAGAAATCCCTTGAGAGATTTCATACACCCCCAATTTGGTATCTAGCTTGCTTGTGACCTAAAAGCATAATCTTTTGCATGGAATTGACTGAATCCCCCTCCCCACCATTGACACCCTCTCTGTAATGCTCTGAATTGCAATGGACGACATTCTAAACGAACCCTAGTCCAATCCCGAATGCCATTAGAGAAAAGAACAGTGAAGTGAATGAATTGAATTGACAGGAAATTTACATTACCCTAGCATCATTGATTCAGCCGAATTCATTGCTCGCGGCCATGGGGGGCGATGGATCAGAGCCAAGAAAACGGAAAGACAACCGTCCTGACACCGCCGCTGCTTCTCCTGATCGTATTGATGCCGCTCCTTTTTCTTCCAACTTTCATAATTCTTCCTCAACGCCCCACCAATCACTCTCTGATAATCTCTGTCTAGCTATGCAAATCTCTGTCTGGTTATGCAAATCTTTGTCCGGTTACGCAATCAAGGTGTGCCTTTGCCTTTGACCAATCCAACAGACTCTTCCTACAGGCATCCATCCACAAACCCAATGATACCCTCCAACAATTTGCATACCACTGAAGGATATATACATGCGTATACGAATGAATGCCCTATCTAGACATACACAATGTGTATATACATAAAATGTGTGGGTTTACAGAAGAAATTTTCCTGCTCTATTGGATTAGGGATGACCGGGCAAATACAAATCTTACAGAGGATGAGGGCGATTGCATGCATTTAAAATGATAGATATTTATCAACCGCTCAAAAAAACATTAACGTCAAACAATGTTGCGAATTACGTCCTCACGGAAAGAGCTCGCCGAAGTTTGACACTTTCACAGGGCCAACACGAAAGGAGATGCCTTAGGCGGGTATTGCTTTTTCTTCACCATTTGATAAAGACATCATAACAAGAAAACTTTGGGTTTGTAAATCATGATACCTTATCCTAAAACCTTGGTTCCCCTCCTTTAACCCACTCACAGAATCATTCTCTTGTAAACTTTGTTTGGGTAGGTCATCGCATCTACTACTCCGGTTACGGAGCCGGGAATGTCAAATTTCCATCAGCAATGTTTTAGGCCACACACTTTTCATTGATTCTCAAACCATTGAATTTACCCATCTGACATATGTTAGGATCTTGGATAAACTTGATAACTCTACAAACATCCGTGCAAACATTGAGTTAAAAGTGCAAAATAGAACATGGTCTCAGCCATTAGACTATGAGGGTTTACCTTTCAGGTGTAGAAGATACTTCTCTTTAGGTCATACTGCTACTACTTGTGGGTTGGATAAGCGCATAAAGGAGAAAAACAAGTGGTGGAAAAATGCCCTCCCGAGTAATTGGTTTTTGATGCTAAAGCAGATTTGGATTCAAAGAATGATAAATATGTGGTCGAATTGGTTATGGAAACGCCTCTTGCGAAAATTAAGCAGTAGGAGAAAAACAGAGCATTCAAAAGTAGAAACACTTGGGTCTTTCTAGAAACTCTTCTCTCATAAATTCCGGTTGTTGTAACAAGGGGAATGCAAAAGTTTTAACTCACACAAACAACATCAAGTTTCTCCAACTGGGAAAAATGTGGCTAAGGAAAATATCCTTTCTCCTTTTCTCGTGGAAAAAAGCACATATTTTACGATAAATTCTATTGAGGTCATTCTTCCTATTGAGGAGGTTTCAGAAGGTTGGAAAATGATGAACAAAAGAAAACAATCTATTCTCGAGAATACCGTCTCTCCACTAGGTATTTCTAATTTGTTGTATTATCGTTGTTTTTCTTTGTTCTTATGTTGTTTCTTTATAGGCTTTGGTACTTTTATAGGAAAAATGTTTATACTTTATTGGACTTTCTTGTAAAATCTAATTTTGATCACTTTTTGATTTGGTACAATTCTTAAATTTAGCTTGTGAGCATTTTTGTACAAGGGTATAGTCCCTTTCAAAAATTATTTACCAATAATAAAAAAATATTGTGGTGACACTAATACTAACTTCCTTCGATGATCAAGCAAAACACCACACATATTTTACTTACAAAATAATTAAATAGCTGCTTTAATAGATATTGAAGGTGCTTAGTATGATTATTTTTTCCAAAGAATCTCTTAAGAAGCCATACTCCCAACATTTTATCTTATTGTCATAAATTTTAAATGTTCCAAGGAAACTAAGAAAGTAGGGTGGAAGAGACCGAATATAATTCTCTGCATTGCAAATAATTAATACATCGATCAATTGTTATTTATTTAACGCCTTATTTTAAAGTTAGGAACTGTATTTATATTAAGTAAAACTTTATTGCTTTAAAAATCTTAGGTGAGTTAATGAATAGTTTATATTTATTATGAAAGCTTCATTAATATTGAAATGGTATGAATGTTGTGCACCTAAAATTTAAGTTAAATATATCATAATTTAAATTTATTAGTTAGTATATGATTTTCAATTGCAAAAATTCAATTTTATATGATATTTAATTTTAGATTGATTTTAATTTATTATATAATATTCAATTCCAAATTTTAAATGATTTTCAATGTCATATACATCGAATTAAATTTGAATGTATTTTTCATTTCTTCTCAAATATTCTTCAATTCTTTCAAACGTTAGAGTTCATGACCCACCTTACAAAGCCCTTTCATCACTAGTAAAAATTTACTACTTAATTATGTATTATTAAAAACCTCATTAAGTTTGACTCATGCTTGTGTGCATGCCTAATTTTGGTATGCGTGATTAATTATCGATGTGATGTTAATATATTTTTCTTTTTATCAATCAATTATTGCTTAATATTAGACCAGGGGGCAAATTCTTGTTAGTACGTGCTTCTTATGTTTGTTTGAATTTCACCATAATTTGTTCAATTTTTACCTTTAGTCTATTCCCAGTCATTTATTTATTTTTATCAATTTATCCCTATTTTCTCAATCTTTCTCCTATCTTTTATATTTTCCATATTTAATACTCTTCCCCTTGTTTTCTTTATATATTTTTATATTTTATTTGAACATTTTAAATGCATGCACTATACTACCCAAGTCAAATATGCATCTTTAACGCATCTTGGAATTGCTTCTAATTCTAAAATCCTTCACTCACTAAAAATTAATCCAATGTTGGTTGGTTTGATTGGTCCACAAAAACATATAAAACCTTTACTATATCATGATTTTTATGCCAATAGAGGCGGCACTATAATAAAAGTGACCCTTTTATTAACATAATGGTTGATTGCTTATGGGATGATTACATTTGCTTGTTTAACAATCTCTTCCATTCCTTTATGGCTTTCGAAATCCCAAAAATAAATAAATTCTTGTAAATTACCCCTAAATACATGCCTTGGTACCCATCTCAAACATGTCTCTTACATACATCTTGGAATTTCTTCTAGAGCTCTAATAATCTTCACAATATAAAAATGAATCTCAAATTAGTTGGTTTTCTTAGTATTTAGTAACATATAAGCCCCAATATATCACCATACTTAAGCATATAGAGATGATTTCGCATTGGAAGTGGCCCTCTTACTAACATAATGGTTGATTGGTTGCAGGATGAGTATGTTTGCTTCCTCTAGATATTCCCCTCTCCTCTTATGTGGAATTGAAAAATCCTAAAAATATATCATGTTAAATTACCTCTAAATGCATGAACAAATAATTTTTTTTTCTAATTGATCGCATTATGGCTAAGGAAAATATACCTCCTACCTCTATTATGGAAAAACATTCATCCGGTGATTAATTCTATTGAGGTAATTCTTCCTATTGAGGAGGTTTCAGAAGGATGGAAAATAGTTTCCCCTCCCGGATGAAACCAAACATCGAGAATTATGTTTCCCCTCCCAGGATGATGTTGGGATGATAAAATGTAGCCTAAATCTGCGAAGGCGCGTAAGGATTGGGCGCGTGGATACAAGGCGTGTGTAGGTGCGCACATGAATATAGAAAAGTAGGGCACAAGTGCGAGAGTTAAGGACTTAGCCGTTTCGGTATGACACTAATTAGACTTGGAGTGTGAGAGACACAACACCATGAAGAATTACTGAGATCACACAAGGTTATTTTGAGCAAGTAGAAGACTAATCGATATGCATATTTCCTAGCTAATAATAGGATCTGAACTAAGAGTTAAATGCGGTAGATCTATTATTAGGAAAGCTTGCATGCTTTTGTAGTTAGCTTGTAGCATCACATGACTATTCTTAGCATGTAGCCTATTTTGAGGATGCATCGGCGATAAAGGGAGATTCCACACCCTATATATATATATATATATATATATATATATATATATATATATATATATATATATATATATATATATTGATTTACGGTTTAGACATCGGTGAATATTTTGTAAGGTTATGTTGTTGGATCATGAGCACGCGTAACCTATGGTGATAATGTTATGTATGTAAATAATTTATGTATTTTACATCAATTAATATAATGGACCCTTGTGGTTGGCTATTAGTTGTAGGCGTGGCGAGCATGGATCTTGTATTGTAAATATTGTAATGCCCACATTTTACACACACAAATACAACAGTAAAAATACCAGAATAATTTTTTTTGACTTACATTGCTCACTACACAACACCACAAGGGCTCCAAGTAGAGAAACTCAACAATGCATAAAACACTTACATAAACATGAACCCACTCATATAATAGGATAACATAGGGTACCCATCAATGTCATACTCAACAACATAAACCAAGATAATGACCCAATTACAATAAGAAACGTTGGGTAGGCATACTCCATGACATGGCCTTTTTATGGTTTACATCTTCATTAAATTTAGGTTTCCATTGTATGACCTTATAGTTTTCAAGAGAATTAAACACATAAGGTTTAAAATTTCCTACTTTACAATCTTTAATTACTTTACTTTGCAAGGCAATAGTATTTAAAGGAGAATGCACAATTGATTCCTTTATCGAATCCCATTAATTATCCATAGATCATTTGTTAATTAAAGTCAATTTTAAGAAACTATGAGTCTCCCAATAACTTGTTCTTACGTTAAAGGTTTGTTTCTCAAAATATGTTTAGTTGACGTTTAATTTCTTGTCATTATGAAAGGGAACCAACTATATTACAATTCAAAGGAGGTGAAGGTTCGAGTTGCCCTTTCCTATAAACTTCCTTCCATTAGAAGCATGTTTGTTCTCATACTATGGTTGTTTTAGTTCCAAATTTAGTTTGATTCAATTTAGCATTTACATGTCATAATTTTTATTTTTATTTTATTTTTAGTGGACTCTATATTGGCTCAAATGCCTAGTCCCACCAAGAACAATTTGTATCCATTATTAACAAAAAAACAATGCTTAAATCAACCATAAAGGCTTGAAGTGAAATTTTGTTCCTAAAACATTATCACATATACTCTTGTTTTTCATCTCGTTTACATTGTTTCTAAGGTCTCTTATTGGCATCACTTTATAACAAAAGGAGTTACGAAAGTACTTGACTAACATCTTAAAGAAGTACTTGATTGTAAGCATTATGACTACACACGAACCACAAGTGATTTGTTTTCAAGGTAAGATCCCATGTTTCCGCATTTCATGATTCCGCATGTGAAATTTATTTTATTCTTAATGTCATAAAAGGGCATAACAAGGGATTATGAGACCAATTTTTCAGTTTCCTAGTTTCTCTTAAGTCAACATCTTTTAAATCAATTTCGTTTGCAAGGAGTTACTTATAATTTTCTACCCACAAGTTAACCTCCTAATCAACTGAGGTTTAGTTTAATTCTAATTTTCACTTAGGGATCTACGCCCTATTATAGATCAGATTAAGGTGTGAAAACATATTTACCCTATAAATCCTCCGTAAAAGACCAAGGCACTATATTGTCACTAGCCAAGGTAACACATTTAGCTATGAGGAACTAAAGAGATCATTAACAAGAGTTTAAGTCATAGTACAACTATTTCACTAGCTCCATTTGTGTCATCTGGATCCCACAAGGAATTCATTCAATGATGAAGTTAATTTCTAGATCTAACTTTGTAAGACTTGGTAGTCCACTAGGATACTAAGGAAGTGTTAGTTCTACATACTCCATATATGGTAAGGTTACATCACATAGTCATTTCTTCAAACAATGACTCTTAAGGTGACTTCCAAGGCGGTCTTTGCCACTCAACACGGTGTCAGACCTGAAGAGAACACATTCTCCTTACCAAATGCACGGTTACCAATCCTATAAGGGAACCACATACTGGATAAAGATTGACCATGTCATTCCTAATTGACGGGTTCACGACAATGTCGCTAAACATACGACTATGGTGATAACTAAAACTAGGGATCTTATTTACTTAATCCGAAGGTGTCATCGAGTGTAGATATTTAAGTTCATTCTAAGGTTTTGGTTCCTTACTGTTCCATGTAAGGTCATGCGAGAAGGTTAGATAAGCACAAGTTTTAAACTAAGGTTTATTGTTATAATTAGGTTTCTTTTCTATATTTTCTAGTTAAATAACATAACACTCTAAGATTTCATCATAAATTTCACAACGAGAATGAACTATAAGATATTAAATTCTATTTCATTTAACATACATATCCAACTTTCTTTTTTACCATATGTAAATCTGAATCAAAATGACACCTATGATTAAATGCACATTTCCCAAGGCATTCCTAAAACTAGCATCTCATACCTATTACCAAATTTCAAATATAAATTTCTGTAACATGGCAATACATTATACATATAAACATTTTCCAATAACATATATAAATTACAATAATAAACAATGAATTACACCACACCTTTTTGCCATCTCACTTCCATCCTGCAAAACCATGTGAGCATGAAATCGTGATAAATCGCTAGCATGACATCCACCTAATCTAACATAATTAACATTTTTAGTTTTCCATTTACATAATAATATTAATAATTTGCATTCGAAAGGAGAGGGTTAGAGACACATATTTTTTCATTTCAGTTCACTTCATTTCTTAACCAAGGAGAGAGAAGAAATAGGGAAGAGAGAAACACTATTTTGCCAAAAGTTCAATTTCACACAAGTCACACGATAGAGTTTCAAACAGCTTATTTAAAATTTTAAACAAGTTTCCACGGTGGTTTGGACAACCTACAAGGGGTCCTACAACTTTCTTTTACATTTTCTTGCTAGTTGCAAAATGTTCGATTTTGGCTCGAGGTGAAGAAAAAAACTTTCAAACATTGCCTACTGGGATGAGCAAACACAACACGGGTAAATTTATACATGTCCTCCTATACACCAAGAATTCACAGGGAACTAGATAACGGTTTACGATTAGCAATAGTTTTCGAGGCCATCGGTCGTAATTGGCCTAGTTAAATGATCAAAAGTTAGCTCGAGGGCTAAAAAAACATCTAGAACTAATGTTTGGTGGAAGAACACACAAAGATAAATTTACTACGAGTTCCTCTATATATGGATAATTCATCGTTGAACGAGGCTAAGAAGCGGCAAATAGATTTCAAATGACGACAGTTTTCCATAGCCATTAGTTGTAATTGGTTCGATTTGACCTAGTCAAACCATGCGAAAGAGGCCTATAATAACTATTTTCCAAACTAGCCGAGAATGTGATTTTCCCGAACCAAAGGTTCCAGTAATTGTATAGTAAAAATACTATAGGTTTGCAAAAAGTGGATAAGCATTTTGTTGCTCAGGGTTCAAAGAGCGGGTCAAAATGAAAGCCAACTTTTTAGTTTTAACAGCTCCCTAAAAGTGCAACATGGAGTTACATGGCTCCTAAAGATGTGGAAAAGGGAATTCAAATGGTCAAACAAGGTTGAGATAATGCTTGATGCAACTCTTTACATAACAAGGAACACATACGATGTTTGACATCTCATGTACAGGGTTCAGAGTGTTGTTTGGCAAGTCTCTCAAAATTGTGTTTTTTTAACTTACAAGGTAGACAAAAAGGTTGTTTTAGTTGACGACTCATCTATCTCTTGCCAATACCAATGACACAAGCACCAAATTTTGATACCCTGGGTCTAACAATGCATAAGGTTGTGGTCGCAACCACGAATGACGATCAAATTACAAGTCATTAATGTAAATCATGAGGAGTTTTATTGTTTCACGCTAAAAGACTGGTTAAATATCCAATTATTTTTTATTAGATTAGGTAAAAAGTAGATTTTGAAGGGATTAGGAACCTGTCATGAACTAAGAGATAAGCATTAAGGCTCAAAAGAGAAACAACCGGGAATAGGACCCTTGGGCCCAAAGAGCAAGCTGTCGACAAGCCAACACCCGAAAACAGAAAATGACGAGAAAGGAGAGATGGCCCCACAAAGTAAAGAAGACAAAACAGCTTGGCCCTTTACCTGGCGCCTACCTTCCCGGGCTTTCCCTTTATGAGAACAGAGGCTCATCTTAAGAGGCGAATTACCAACTTTACCTTTCTTCTTGTTACTCACTACCTTCCAACCGTCCCCCCGTTAGGATTTTCATTCTCATCTGAGTGGACAACAAGACAAATTTCAAGAGAATCCATGGATTGAGAACTTTGATTCTGCAAAGACACCGGGATTAAAATCCCCCTTACCTACAACATCTTTGTGAAGAAACCGTAATAGTGTGAGAGGGGACAACCCCTCCCCTCTTCTCATCCTTCATCTCCTCCATTTTCTCTTCCTTCTTCTCTTCCTGGAAACTTGAAAGACTATCATCATTAGCAATACTAACATTGTCCTCTTGAGCCTCTACCACCAAGTTATCTAGATTAAAATCCTTCCACCATGAGACCCGCCCCTTAATCGGTTTCTTAACGATTTGACAATCCAAAGCAAGGTGACCAAGGGAAAAACATGTTTGACATCTAAAAGGAAGGCCTTCAAAATCCAAATTTTGAGTCCAAGATGAATCCATAACTTTCAGCTCCAATGTGGTTGGGAAATCAGTAGTCATGTCCATATCCACCAAAATACGGAGAAAGTGGTATGATCAAAAGAATCAGTCCTAGGATCAACAACTAAAAAAGTACCTACAGCATCCCCATAGCCACGAAGCAATCCTCACTCTAGAAATGCAAAGGAAAATAGGGCAGCCTTATCCACACAGGTATGATTGAATTTTTTTTTGGCAATGGGGTTAAAGATCCAATTATCCAATTATTAAGTATCTCATGATTTAATATATTCTTTTTTGTTGCAGTGATGAAGCACCAAATTATATGAAAATTATAAAAGATTTTGGAAGGAGACCATCCATGTCCATGAACAGCCTTGATGAAAGAGGGGATCCATGTAGGTCCACCGAGCATTTCATGAGACTCCAAATCTCCTTTAGGAATTACGTCAAGTAGTTCATGTGTCATGATCATTGAAGGAAAGAAAAGTAAAGGAATTGTTTGCAAGTGCCTACATCTTAGAACCTGGAAAATCCTACTCCTGGTATTTACCAATTTAGATCACTTCCTTTTATTCTCGGATTGCCATCATTCTGAAATCAACATATTCATGGGCCTGCTTAACATCCCTCAAACCCCATCACTACTCTCACTTCCAGTTCCTTCCATGCTTTGCAAGCCCATTGAAATCACAATGTTGATCCTCTTATATACCTTCTTTTTGTGCAAAATCCTAGACTCGCAGAAGAGACCCACATCCAAAGTTTAAATGAGAGGACCACTCAATGTATGTTGGCTTTGATCCAAGTGCTAAGTAATATTGATAGAACTCTAAAATTATAAGAACAATATGGTAATGTATGGATCTAAATCCTCCAATGGATGCTACCATATCCAATATGGATTAATGCATTTTCTAATTGTCTGATATGTTTAAATAATAATACACCCGGATTGAAACAATCAAAAGGCTACTTTCGGGTTAACTCTCTAAGTGTTGATTGGAGAAAATCCATTAGAGGGAACACCATCAACCCCAATCTCCTTCTTCTGCACAAAAAAACCAGGCTCGAGCTTCATCCATGGTAGCTAAAAAAATTTTCTGATGGATGTCCATGCCCTATTCCAGAGGTCCCATTTGCGCATAGGTAGGGAGGAGGCTAGAAAAATTGTGGGATTTGGATTTACACCTGCAATTTCATTTGCTTGGAAGTTTCTAATCCTTTTCAATAAACCCATTTCATGCATATCCAAAAGTCAATGTTGTTCACAAAACCATGTCTTTTTAAGACATTGTGTCAAATAGTTCTCGTGCTGTCTATATTTACCCAATTTTCATACACGTCTACCAATCCATTTGCAACTACAACATCTAACAGATTTCCTTTATCTTTATACTTTGAAGGATGTCAAAACCATGTTCCAACACCGGTATTTCACACAAGCTAGGAAACGTAGGCAAATGGGTACATAGGGAGAGTCAAGTGAGAGACAAATCTTGCATAGAAATAAAGCGGGATAGTAGGAAGGGAACTTTTAATGTCATAATCAATACCAAAACTACTTGATTCAACACGCAACCCACACCCGGTCCTCCTACCACCACTAACTACATCCATCCAATTACTGCTAAAGTTTTTGCTTCAACTTGGGTCTAGCGTGGGTAAAGCCTTGGATTCCATTAAAGTGCTTGTATCATTATGAAAGGAAATGACAATTACAGAAAAGCTCTAAGGATGTGTCATTTTCAATGTTTTTTTGCAAAGCACCCCATACCGTGTTATCAAAGCCCACTTCCACACTCCAACATGCCATCTCATACTCCTATTACACGCATTCCATTGTTTTTATTTTGTTTTTTTAATTTAATTTTTCTTATATTCAGTTGGGCACTTCAAATCTGATTATGGTTCTTGTTTAAGTACTCATGCATAATGGTTAAGATCTAGATCTAGTTCATTTTATGCTTTACTTCTGATGTTTATCTTGGATCTACAATATATATATATATATATATATATATATATGTATGTATGTATGTCATGCTTTAACTCCTTAATAGAGCTCACATAAAAGAGGGACTGGTACCTTTGCGTGCTTCGGGTTGCACTGGTCTTGTGCTAGTGCACCTTGAGATTTGGTGGAAGTACATTCACTTATTTAAAGAGGTAGAAGATGCAACTAACATATCTAATAGTAATGCATCATGAAAGCTAAATAACATTGTAAAAATCATAATAAACTAGATTTGAGCCATGACAAGTCATATAGCACAAGGGTTTACACCCAATAATAAGATATATCGAATGATCCCATATATATATTGATTTAACATAAATATAAACCTAACAAACATCAATTATGTTTCTTTAATTAATATTTTTTATTTTTATTAAAATAAATTTAATAAATTAACTTAGCCTTCAAATTATATGACGAGTGATTTTCATAGTTAGTCCTTATAATGAAAATTTATAATATTTTATTGCCCTTTAGTATTGAAGTGTAATTTTAATTTTTAATTTGTTTTGAAGTGTAAATTTTAAATCACTCTTCTATGAAAAAGCTAAAACATGTTTGAAGGGAATTCACGACTTCAAATTTGATCCGTGTTAATTTTGGCAACCTTCCTACTGAAACTAATATTATTAGGCGTAAAAAGCGAAAGGAAAATATATTTGAAATATTTATATAAAAAAATAATATTATTTATATACGTGATGGAGAATTCTTAATTGCAAGTAATCTTAATTTTTTTCCTAATTTTAGTCTTCTTTTTCCCTTGAAATAGCCTCTTGTATTACCAAAAAGAACATGTCGTCTAATTCGCCAAAGGCATTACCCCTATGAGAAAGGCTTTGTAGACATTCATGGGACTATGTTAAATTTGATGGCTTAAATGACAATTTTGCTATATTTAACAATTTTACTTTTGCTAAATTTGTAATTAAATTTTTTTACTTTTCTAACAATTTTACTTTTTGATTTTGCATGTTGCTTTGGCTTTACTATTTTAAAATTTTATTTTATAGCTTTTGCATGCATTAACCTTTTCTTTTGCTTTGATTTTATATTTTTTAATTATATATATATATATATATATATATATATATATATATATATATATATATATATATATATATATATATATATTTATTTATTTATTTATTTATTTATTATTACTTATAACAATCTTCCAAATACTAAATTTATTGGAAAAGTATAAGAGAATATTTTTATATTTTCTCTTTTATATACATTTGTTCGAGAAGACTAAATTTATTGGAATACTAAAGCCAACTTTATGATTAAAAGATATGATTAGACTTCAATTTTATTTGATAAATTTAAATGTACGTCTTATTACTTAATTATTTTTATTATTACTATAAAATCATATTTTACGGTTATCAATAAGTAACTTTCTTGCATGAACATCAACTTTGCAGACCTCATTATTAAACATTGCTTTTCGGTTGGACTCCGGTGAAACTACAACCTGGAGGATCGTTTCTAATAAAGGAAAATCACGCAATCATCAATACAAGTTTTTTCCATAAAACTAATGCCAACTTATCTCGAATTCTTTAAATACACACCCATTACATGTCTAAACTCTATAAATACACACCCACACATTGATTTTTTTAGATTATAGATATGGAGTACAAGAGCAACATTGGTGTGTGGAAATTGATTGCATTGTTTTCATTAACTATTACGATTCTGATTCATGCAAAAGTAACTATTACAATTCAATATACCGGTTTGGAGACTCATTAGGCGTCTGAAAAGAACCTTCTTTATCTATGGTCTGGTCTTTTAGTGTAATCACAGAGCTTCCATATTTAATTTAAAAATTAATGTCCAGAAGTAACCAAAAAGGTTAAAGGGACTACAAGAGGAGCAAAGAGAACAAGACAATGCATGAAGGAAAAAAAAATACAAAACAAAATACGAGAAGCAACAGGAAAGACACGGGAAGCAACAGGTCTATGTGCCAAGCTTAGGAGGTTCTACGCCTGGTAGATCGTGACTGTTGTGTGAAGTCATGTGCCCGTTTATGCCTCCGGTGTTGTGTAGAAGGCTGAAGGAATGCACCAATATTCTGGAACCCAAGGCTGCCATGATGATGTTTGAGGAGGCCATATCTATGTTGGGTCATCTCCCTGATAAATAAAGCAACACACCTCTGGTCTTCATAATGAATAAGGGCACGTAATGAGCCTTGAGTTTCTCGAAAGAGACAATAGTACCTACCACGGATCTCATAGTACACAGGACAATGAAATATAAAGTGCTCCTCTGATTCAGGTTCATTGTTGCAAAGTGTGCAAGTGCGTTGGTCCCTAGGAATGTAGTGCTCTGTCTCCATGCGAAGCTGATGAGAGAAAACTCGTAGTTGACCCAAGGGGAATCTCAAACCAGTGGGAACTTGATGTATTTGGGGGGAATGACACGTCCATCTTCAATTTGGAGATAATGCTCCAAATAGTGGTGCATTTTTGTTGGCAATGGTTCTAATGGTTCAATCCACGTTGATCTAATGTAAGCTTTGTAGATCTCCTCTCTAATTCCTCTATGAATTTCCCTTCTAGGCATGTGGGGAGAATTAATAGAGAATGTGAGAGGAGGAAGGTGATTAATATCCAATCCAATGCTTTGGAGGAAGGTTGTACAATGTGCATACCAAGTGGTTTGGATCCCCAATTCACATAGCCTCATGGATGATTGGAGAGCCTTGAAGGGGTATCTATTCTACCCAATTGGTGTATCTGCCATACATCTTAGTCTATGGAGTAGCATCACAAGATGAAATATAGTTGAGATTCGGAGAGGGTGCGTGCCAAACTCAGCCAAGATGATTGCATGTGGAACTGAGCATTTTCCCGGAGGGTCCTGGATAGCATGGAGACGAGTACTCTATCAACACGAGCCCAACTATTGTGCCGAAGATCAGGGCCCCAAATCTCACAACCATACAACACTGTTGGTGTCACTAGAGTTTGGAAAATATGCAATTTTGCGTTGGCATCTTGAAATTGAAGCTGGAAACATTGTCTCTCAAGTGTATTGAGGGTTGCATAACCTTTACATAATCTCTCTTCTGTTGCATGAAGCATGTTCAAAGGAGGGCTGTGAAAGTCACTCCAAGATAGGTGTAAGAGGAGACTACTTCCACCAAGTTTCCTTTGTACATGAGGTTAGTTGCATGGGCAATCCTCTTGGTTGTATTAAATACCATGACCTTAGTTTTCTTTAAGTTCACTTGTAAACCATGAGTATCACAAAAAGAACTTAAGATGTCAAGGTGTCGTTGAAGGCCTGCAACAGTATGTGACATGAGAATGATATCATCCACAAATAATAAAATAGAAATGATGATATCATATAGAGAACAACCATCGTCTCTAAGACTGGAATTTGCAATGATATGCTCTAGTTCATCAATGTAGAGACCAAATAGAGTAGGAGAAAGTGGGCAGCCTTGTTTAACACCAATGGTGCTATTGATATCACCTGTATAACCAGTAGGAGTTCGACTTGGCCAACCACCTTTTCATAGAGTGTCATCACAAGAAGAACCAAATGCTCTGGAATTTGGAGGTCATGAAGCCATTGGATTAGAAGGTGTCTAGGTACGGTATCAAATGCCTTTTGAAAGTCAACAAAACAACAATAAACCTTACGCTTGTTGGCCCTTGCTTCTTCAATTATGGCTCTAAGAGTTAAGACATGGTCTATTGTTCGGTGATCCCATCTGAACCCTGCTTGTCCTTTCGCACGGAGTTTCTTGGATTCAACAAATCTGGAAATCAAATCATCTAACCTTTGTAGCAAATAACTTTCTCAAAGTATGCCCAATCATGATGGTTCTATAATTATGGTTCTAGCATATGGAGAGACCCATTTCAAGAAATCTCTGAGGCCTTTTCTCTAATGGAAGGCTTGTTATTGATTTTATTGGTATGTTTCCACTTTGCTCACGACACTCTAAATTTCTTGAGGGTCTGTAATGGAATTTCTATGTTTTTGATATTGGTGGGTATTTTTCTGTACATAGCCAAAGCATTTGAGCTGGGATTTTCACCTCCATATTTAAGCAAGATTGCAGACTACAACTCTGGGTGAATTTTGTCGTAGCGGATCCATAAGCCTGGATGCCTCGGTGTTTGAAAACAAATAGATCCCCATCTTCACAAATTTGAGCCTCAGTACTCAAATCCAATGGTTCAAAGATTTCAAGAAGTTTTACTGTTTTGGCACGGAAGGTAGGTTGGTGGTGGGTACTCTTTAAATTATAGTGGAGTGGTTTTTAATCCTGTTTCATGGTGTTCTTGATCGGGGATCATTTTTGATATCAAAATTTCCCTAAACATCCCTAAATTTTGTCAGTGTAGAATATAGTTTTGAGATCTTTCCAATGACTATGAGAACGCAACAAACGGACATCGGGAGCTCTAGTTATGTCTGGTCAAAGTTCAATCAATGGAAAAGTCAACTCTGGTCAACTAGTCAATATTAGACCAATGGCACTATGACACGTGGCGAAAATGAAAAGGGATTCGTTTGTTGGTTTTTGACCTCCGGTCTTTGACAAGCGTAAAATTTGGTGGTCGCGACAAGAGGCTCAACTTTTTTAATGGAGGGGAGCCCGCCGCCATGTGGACTATGGTATTATCGCCGACATGGTGGGTCCACAAGCCACCACGAATCGAATTCACTCGATTTTCCTATCGAGAGATGACAAGTGGACTATATGCTATTGAACCGAGTTAATTATTTTCTATACCACAATGTATGGGTCAAATTTCTATTAACTTGGTGAGTCCACTTACAACCCAATTTACATGCCACATGTCTAAGTGGGCGGGTTTTATTTTGAAGCCATGTATTAATGCAAAGTGGTCAGCCCACATAATCCTCCAAACCTACATAACCGCCAAACATGCTAAGTCCACGTGGTGGATAGGAGATGAAGCGGTGGTAGGGGGGAAAAGGCCATGCGTGGAAATATCCACGTGAAGGATGGGCAGCTAAGGTTTATTAAAACCTTAGCAAAAATAAAGGGGCCACTCAATGTGGAATATCCCACCGAGCATGCAAAACCAACTCCACAAAATGCATGACACTAGGATTAGAACCCGAGACCTCAAGCTCACAAACATATCCCGCCAAACAACTCACCAATTGGCTTGACAGAGTAAACAAGGAGCTCGCTTGTATATATGGAACTCTAAGCTCTTGTTTTTGAAGGCGAGTGTCAAGGAGGATAAGGAACAACATTCCTTCATCGAGGCATTTTGAGGGTCTTAATGGCCAAATTTCAACGAGCAGTAAAAATCAAAGTTTCTTTAAATTTCTGAGACTAAGATGATGGTGGTCCTCTTGTCACGTGAGGTGTTATATATTTTCCATTGTATACATCTTTCTGGACGTAATTGCATAGAATGAGCATTAGGAGTAAGTAGAGATCTGCATTTTCCAACCACTTTTGGTCCGAATTAGGACATGGAGTAAAAAGGGAAGTTTTTAAGAATTTCCTCTAGTTTCTAGAAATGTAAACTTATTTTATGTAGGTGTTGTACATTTAAAGTTGTAGACGTCTTTTAAACTAAATTGCATAGAAACAAAAACAGAAAAAGTACTATAGGAGCCACGGATGGACTTGGTAACGTTTCTGGGAAATTACAAAGTTCTAAGAGGTCTAAATCAACTCAATTACAGGTATAAAGGTCATTAAGTCAATAGTGAAGGGATATTGTACTTCATTGGGAAATAATAGATCGATTCTCATTACGAGAATCCGAGGCGTAGCCTTCGGGTGAACTCTGTTATCAAGTTCTTGTGTTGTGGATTTGATTTCAGTTTTGTTTAGAAGCTTTTGATCAGATAAAAACATTCAAGTTAGTTTATTTGATTAATTATTTAAGCAAGCATAAAATTGGATTATTTGGATTGAAGTCACAATTTTAGTATCCATAACCCACAATAGAAAGGGAATTGCACATTTCAGATTTGGAATCAAGAATTCAATTTGAGTGCATTCTAAAATCAACTGTGAATTTTTAAATGGATTTGTAATAGATTCAGTATATTCACTTAAGTTGAAAATTAAGGATAATTGATTTATCTGGAAGAGTTCAAGGATTTGGGTTTCAAGAATTCCCAAAATTGCTAATACTCTTAGTCAGTTATCAATTTTTTAAATATGAGAATTTTCTAAGTACTACTTCAAAAAAAATAGTACCATTTTCAGATCAAGTTTGGTATCAGAGTAGGTGATCGGCACTTGCAAACTTGATATTCTCTGAGCAGCTTAATCAGTACAGGTTTCTTTGACAGGGATGACATTGGCTTGTACTTATGGATTCCAAATTGGTGGGATAGACTGAGAGACAGGTTTAACATACTCAGTAATTTTCTCGCATTTCTATTTGGATGATTCCATTATATCTCATATGCAGATGAAAGATCGTTCGACGATCCACAAGGCATCTATTGAGATAAGCCGACACCGAGGATTCTACATTTGGTAAGAAATCTAAGGTGCAAATAAAGTTGACTTTGTTCAGCTATTGTATTGGTTTTTTCGAGCATTATTTATTGCTCTTGGTATAATAAAACCATAAACTATTGTGTTAGGTAGAATGTATTGGTAAGACCCCTTTGAGGGCAATGTTTGTATACATCTAACCAGACATGGCACATTAGTTAAAGACCCAATTCTGGGCAATGTTTGTACTCTGTTATACTTGCATTAGTAAGACCCCCATAGGGCAATTATTTTGGTGTTTTTTCTAACACCATAAGATGCAGTATGTTTTCCTTGTTTAGTTATTGGTCTAGCAGGGAGGAGAAAAATGAAGTCAATCCATATCGTGAAGAAGTGGAGAAGACAAAGTACATAAGCCACCAAGTAGGAGAGATTTCGCGACAGTTTACCATGCGAAGTTATTTTCCTATAAAAATGGTAACTAGGCTTATTGTGGACTCACTCAAAAAATGGACCATTTATTACAACTAGTTTTACATGATGTATTAGGATATAATTTCCTTACCCTTGTATTTGAAAGTTATTTAAAGACCTGTTAGGGCCACCTATCTCCTAATCAGCTTGTGAGTACATTACATATTGAGTATAGGACTTAACTCATATAAAGCTTGGAGATTGATATGCCATTTGTGCGAGACAGATGTAGAGTTCGTAGAGTCACTTCTCGGAACTTCATTCTCGTGTAGAGGCATTGTGACCATGCAACATAATGGTAGTTGAATCACCATTGGCATTGGCGTCGAATCGTAACTTTGTTCGTGGAGAAGCCATCATGGGCATCTAGTAGAATGGTACTTGATATTAGTGTGTCAACAAGAGGAGCTCTTTAAGGATCAGCTTTCGGAGCGTCATTCGAGTGTCGAGGAATTGTGACCACACATTCGAATGGTAGTTGATCATCAGAATTAACATCATGCAACGAGAGGTGTTGAGGTCTCGTAGAGACTTAAGCTGCATGCGAGAGGTGTTGAGGTCTCAAGAGACTTAACACTTTGCACTGTAGAGGCATTGAGGTCTGTAAGAGACTTAGCACTACATTGCGGAGGCGTTGAGTT
Source organism: Taxus wallichiana var. yunnanensis (assembly GCA_018340775.1). Classification (NCBI taxonomy): domain Eukaryota; kingdom Viridiplantae; phylum Streptophyta; class Pinopsida; order Cupressales; family Taxaceae; genus Taxus; species Taxus wallichiana. Next base: position 84,183,015 of record CM031238.1, read on the forward strand.
CTACTGATGACTTAACACTACATCGCATGAGGCGTTGAGGTTTGCAAGAAACTTAGCATCACACAACGGAGGCGTTGATGTCTAAAAAGGGACAAGTCATTGTCCATCATCGACATCGATCAATCATAGCTATAAGTAACATAGAGTTCCTTGAGCCAGTTTGGATTATGCGGAATCAACTTGGAGCCAGGAGTTGTGTTATAGAGTAAAAGAAGATCCTTGTTGTCAGATATCTGAAAGATTATCACCGCATAGTAGGAGCGTTGAGGTTTCATTCAGAAACTTAACACTATACAATGGAGGCGTGGAGGTCTTCTTCGGATATCAAAGTGGCACAGTGGAAGCATGGTGGGCCCATAACCCACAGTCCCTGAGGATCGAAACCAAGTTGTCAAAGTGAGGAGGTTGTAGAGAAAGAGATAAAAGGGTCTACTACAACATCACCTCGAGGTGGCAGCAGAGTTTCCAGATTAAGGACGGGATGGAAAAATGTTCCAATATAAAGTTTTTCCAGACAAAAAGCCTTTCTCAGTGGGGAGGTGTGATCAGGGGAACATTTTTGATATCAAAAGTTCACTAAACATCCCTAAATGATGTTAGTGCAGAATATTGTTTCGAGATATTTCCAACGATTGTGAGAATGCGAAAAGCGAACATCGGGAGCTCTAGTTATGTTCGGTCAAAGTTGATCAACGAAAAGTCAACTCTAGTCAACTAGTCAATATTGAACCAATGGCACTATGACGCGTGGAGAAAAGGAAAAGGGAGTCATTTGTTGGTTTTCGACCTCCGGTCTTCGATAGGCGTAAAATATGGTGGTCGTGACAAGAGGCTCAAATTTTTTAACGGAGGGGAGCCCAACTGCCATGTGGACTATGGTATTATCGCCGACGTGGTGGGTCTGAAGCCACCACGTGGCTTACCACCATGAATCGAAATCGCTTGATTTCCCTATCGAGTGACACAAAGAGGACTATATGCTATTGAATCAAGTTAATTATTTTCTATGCCACAATGTATGGGTCAAATTTCTATTAACTAGATGAGTTCACTTACAAACCAATTTACATGCCACATGTCTAAGTGGGTGGGTTTTATTTTGAAGCCATGTATTAATGCGAAGTGGTCAGCCCACATAATCCTCCAAACCCACATAATCACCAAACATGCTAAGTCCACATGGTGGATAAGAGATGAAGCGGTGATAGGGGGAAAAGGCCATGCATGGAAATATCCACGTGAAGGATGGGCGGCTAAGGTTTATTAAAACCTTAGCAAAAATAAAGGGCCGCTCAATGTGGGATATCCCACCCACATGCAAAACCAACTCCACCAAAATGCATGCCACCAGGATTAGAACTCGAGACCTAGGCTCGCAAACATATACTACCAACCAACTCTCCAGGTGGCTCAACGGAGTAAACAAGGAGCTTGCTTGTATATAAAGAGCTCTAAGCTCTTGTTTTTGAAGGAAGGTCAAGGAGGATAAGGAGCAACAGTCCTTCATTAGGCATTTTGAGGGTCTTAATGGCCGAATTTATGAATGAAGTAAAAGAAAATTTACTCTAAATTCCAAGACAAAGACGATGGTAGTCTTCTTGTCTCATGAAGTGCTATAGATTTTCTAGTGTAGATGTTTTTCGGATGTAATTGCACAGAACGAGCACTAGGAGCGCATATATAGATTTGTATTTTCTAACCACTTCGGTTTGAATCACACCATGGAGTAAAAGGAAAGTTTTTAAGAAGTCCTCTAGTTTCCAGAAATGTAAACCTATTTTATGTAGGTGTTGTACATTTAAAGTTGTAGATGTATTTTAACGTAATTACACAGAAACAAATAGAAAAAGTATTGTAGGAGCCACAAATGGACTTGGGAACATTTCTGGGAAATTACAGAGTTCCAAGAGGTTTGAATCAACTCAATTGTAGGTATAAAGGTCTGTTAAGTCAATAGTGAAGGGATATTGTACTTCATTGGAAATAATATATCGATTCTCATTACGAGAATCCGGAGATGTAGCCTTGGGTGAACTCCAGTTATCAAGTTCTTGTGTTGTGGATTTGATTTCAGTTTGTTTAGAAGCTTTTGATTAGATAAAAACATTCAAGTTAGTTTATTTGATTAATTATTTAAGCAAGCATAAAATTGGATTATTTGGATTGAAGTCACAATTTTAGTATCCATAACCCACAACAAAAAGGGAATTGCACATTTCAGATTTGGAATCAAGAATTCAATTTGAGTGCATTCTAAAATCAACTATGAATTTTTAAATGGATTTGTAATAGATTCAAGTATATTCACTTAAGTTGAAAATTAAGGATAATTGATTTATCTGGAAGAGTTCAAGGATTTGGGTTTCAAGAATTCCCAAAATTGCTAATACTCTTAGTCAATTATCAAGTTTTTAAATCTGAGAATTTTCTAAGTACTACTTCAAAACAAATAGTACCATTTTCGAGATCAATTCTTGTGCTAGATTGTGAGAAGCATTTTAAAATTCTTTATTTGTCCTGGGAGAGATTGGTGGAAATGATCTCAATTACCCTTTTGGCTTGGGGGTGCCCATTGAGGAAGTCAGAGCCTTTGTGCCTTTGATCATCCAAAGTATCAGAACAACTCTTGAGGTAGGTTAGATTTTTTGTTAATGGTTCTAACATCTTTGTTTTGAAGAACCATTATCATAATTGGTTTGGTTTCATTGAAAAAATCTGGTTTGGTAGATTGTCTTTGTCAAATGTTGTTTATTGATCCATATCCATCAAATTTTCTTAATAACTTATGGGCAGACATTGATCCAAGAAAATGGAAAGAAGTTCCTGGTTCCAGGAAATCTACCAATTGGGTGTTCACCTTCCTATCTAGCAACACACCCAAGTAATTCTTCATCTGACTTTGATGATATTGGGTGTCTGGTCAACTTCAAAAATTTTCTCAATATGGTAACCACTCAATGTATCTTACTAAATGATTTCCAAAGCTCTAGCCTTAAGGATTAATTTTCATCTTCCCCTCATCATGTTCATCCATAAAAAAGTGGGTTTATTCACACTAGGTATATCCTTAATAACATGGTGGAAGTTTTGAAGGCATGGAATAAGCTAGGATCTCACCAAAAAAACCAATGTTTTTCAAAATCAACTTTGACTAGGCTTATGACAAAATCAAATGGCCCTTCATTCGAGAAAATGTTATGAGATTTCAGGTTTTCCTTAGGTTAGTTAGCACTACCAAAATGATATTTCAAGATGTTGGGGCTTGCATCACTATTGATGGAGTTTATTCTAAACAATTTGGTCTCTTGAAATATCTTTGGCAATATCTCTCTCTTGCCCCTTCTCTTTATGTATTGGCTACGAAGACTTAACTACCCTCTTGAAAATTACACCTCCGAGAGGCCTTGTTAAAGGAATTTCCCTTCCACATTATTAGAGCAAGATGGTTAATGAGGATTTTTTGACGATTGATTCCTCACCCTTGTTGAGAAGGAATCCTCTTTAATGATGTCATAAAGTTTCTTAATGTGTTCATCTTGATTTATGGGTTCTCAAATTTAGTGGAACACACTCAATGCTATAGAAAGTCTTGTACTCCCTTGCTTAATTGGATGAACAAATATAATATCCATCCGAATGAATAATATATCCCGGTTAGAATCCCATTTCATTTCCAATCCAACCCCTCATAATCATGGTCTAATGTTGTCCAATGGGTTGAGAATAAATTTGAATTATGAGTTTCGAAACCCTTATCTCTTACTAAAAGTTCCAAGTGTATTCTAATTTTTCGTTTGTCACACATGTTTACTACTCCTCTTGTTACCCCCATAATTTATTGCCTATGCCAAGATGAAAAGGATTATGGAAGAATTCCATTGAGAAAATTATGAGGAAGTGGAGGCTTTCCTAGATGTCTTGGGACATGTTGCAATCATAAAGAGTTTGGTATATTCAAACCCTATGTCATTCCTTATGTGTCAAATAGATCATATGAGATATTTTTACATGGAAGGCGTTCCCCCTATGGGAAAGGCCCTTCCGGACGTTTCTGTGACTATGTTAAATTTGACGACCTGTTGGATATTTTTTCTTTTCATGCAAATTTCAAAATTAGGGTTTTTATTGTTTCCTCCATTAATACTAAACCAATTCACTCCTTTTCAAATTCACTTGTTTTGTTGTTCTGCGCACTTGCCTCTTTTGTTCATGTATTAGTTTGTAGTATAACGTATTTAGATGAAAGATTACTGTTTGATTCTAAACAAGAAAAAGAATAAATGAGATCATCAAGAGTGGATTGGATGAACATTATGTGAGAGTATTGTTTCCATGGCCTTCCCAAGCATGTCTTGTTCAAACCCTTCAAAGTTACTAACCCTTCAAAGTTACTCAGATCGATGAAGCACTTACTCTGTAATTGTGGATGGAAATTCAGGTCTTCTCGTTGGGATCCATTCTCCCCTGTGTGGTAAAGGTGTTCGGTTGGTTTCTCATGGGTTTCTTGGCAATGATATTACTGTTTTGGCTTCCCGCTTCATATATTTACAGGGATTTGGTGGATTTGTTAAAATTTCTTCCACGGGCTGTCTTACCTAGATGGAGGAACATTTCATGTAGTGTTTAAATAACATTACATTTCATGCAATGCAAAGGGTGTGAGAGGTTAAGGATTGGAGCCTGAAATCTTATTCTAAGGTGAATCTCTGTTCAAATTCTCCCTTTCAATTGTTTTCCTTGTATTCTTCAAATATAGACTTGCCCCTTCATTCTTAATTTTTAATTTTTTTTGGGTTTAATTTGATGAAATAGATCTATATTATTATTGTTGTTCTGTAAGTTTGCAAGATATCTTAGGGTTTGATTTCTTGTTACCCAAAATCTGTATACCCTGTCCTTCATTCAATTCGTTGGCATTTTTGTGGTCATGAGATTTGGAAGGTTTTCTAGAAGTTGTTTTGCACTCATTCAAGACATGTCATGCGATGCCATATTTGTTTTTAGACTAATGTTTCTATGCTTCTTTTCATGTTTGATGCCAACATAGTCATTGCCATTTTTATAGGGTGATTAGATTGCTCTGTTAATGTGAATGGGATCATCTGATGTTCACACTTTTTGTCTTCTTGGTACAGGACTTGTTGCACTTTAAAGGTGCTGAAAAATCTCTTCTCAAACCACCGTTGGGCCGATTGCACAAAATACCCAGGTTCTCCCTATAACTTCATTACCACTATTTGTTTAATGGTGACTTTAAAGCTTGCATGTTGTTTTAAAAATTATGTAGGTGAATTTAAAGCCCTTTGAGGCTGAATTAATTTTTATAATCACATTGGGTAAAAATAGATTTTGAAGGGATCGGGAACCCTGAACAAAAAAGTGAAAGATAAACATCAAGGCCCAAAAGGAGAAACAACAATAGACAAGGCCATAGGCCTAAAAAGAAGCAACCAGATAAACACCTCGGCCCGAGAAAAGAAAAGCGCGAGAAGGAGACCCAAAACAAGAGGTCAAAACATCTTGGCCCGCAGACCAAGGACCTCTAACATTGGTCTTTCCATTTATGAGATATAAGGCTCATCTAGAGAGTCTTTTAAAAGGGTAAATGGTTTTTTGAAAGGGACTATACCCTTGTACAATAGTGCTCAAAAGCCATATTTTTCCCAAAAAGCCCAACAACAAAAATAAAATGCCAAGAAAAGAACCAGGAAAATCATTCCATTACTAAAAACAACTAATAAACAACCACTTAACAACAACACAACTTCCGACCCATACTTGCGGGCGGTTGCCTAGAGGGCTGAATTAATGATTATATTGTTGTTTAGTGTGAAATCCATTATGTAGAACTCTGCAGCTAAAAAAATAGGTTTCCTGTTCATTTGGGATTTTCTACTTGACTATATCATCTAAGCAGTAATATTTATCTCTGCATGAATAAAATATAAGACTTTAGCAGTGGTAGTAGTATGGTCCCACAATTCTTACTCCACTATCTGCTTATTTTTTCTTGCACGTGTAAGAAAGCTTCAATCAAATAATTTTCATAATGCAATGAACAAGAAAATTGTAATTTGTAGATTCCTGTTGTTTTAATTGTCCAGATATAATCTCAATTAGCTTTCCAAGGAATTAGGATTACAATTTAGATGCACCAGCCAATGGAATTTGTGCCTACAAAATAGATGAAGAATTGTGTCAAATCATTTGTTGTATGCTACATAAATAAAGGGCATTTGAAAAGTACAAAGTCTGTCCATAAATTTGAACTGCCATGATTGTCAAGATATTTTTCAAGTGCTTCCTTACCAACTGAATTTTCCGGGTGGCACACATTTCTAATGCGTTGGATGGTTTGTAGAAGTTTCCATGTATGCTTTCCCATTTCAACAATTTGGAATAGACATAATCAACCCCAATATGATCTGCCCAAAAGACAATTCCCCCTGTAAGTCCCATATCAAGATCATTTCCTCTGACTATCATGAACAGAGCCAAATCATCAAAATGCTGCAAATTTATTGATCATAAAATCTAACTTGGTCTCTATTGAAACAAATCAATGATGCAGAATGTGGAAAAACCTACATCAATCTAGCTTTTCAACCAAATGACTATCAAATATTGGCCAATGTGGACTGGGAAAAAGACTGCCATTTTAAAGAGGATTTTAATTTTTGGCTTTAACATCGAGATAGCTAAATAATTCTCATAAGTAAATCATGTGTTAGACATGAAAACAGGCTAACCCTGATTGGCAACAACTTGGATTCATTCAATGTTTTAGCCTTTAGGGAATGAATAGGTCTGGCTAATCTTAATCAAGTATATTATTAGCTATTGATTTTACCTTTGCAATTGCATAATCTATGATGCATATAAATGAGTGGGCTCAAGGCTAATCAAAATGGGACTTGTGATCTTGAAATGTTGGGAAACGAGATTTCAACATATCTGATAATAATTGAACATAAATGACATTCCACATGATTTGTAGATAATTGGTTCATCATTCATCAAGAGAGAGAAAACATACACAATTATCACCAACATGGAGGCCACACCACCATCTTCCACACTTCCTTTGTCTTTAGAACAACAAGTAGCTCTTGATCTGTAATCGGTTGGAACACAAAGTTCATTAAACATGCAAACAACAAAAAATCATGCTTATTGTAAATTTATGGGTTGCACGAGGCATCGTGAATGGTGATACATGAACAATCACCCGGCGTTGTTTACGATGCATCAATGCCATTGCCATCATTACCTTTCTTTGTTATAGTCAAATTTGATGAGATCTGATGGTCCGTGTTGGGATACATCTAACCCGTTACATATTCCGACACCCCCTATTTTGAGAGAGAATCGAAGAAAATTGCAGTTAAAATGGCCGGGATTAACTATCCACAAGTTTCAGGGGACTTATTTTGCATAGAAGCGTGTCAACATTGGAACCAGCTTTGAAGATAGGGTTCGACATTCACATCTTTCTCGAGTTCCCTCACTAGAAAATACTGTGCATTTCACCTCCTTTTACATTCGAAAGGTGCTAAAAAAATGGCACACGTACCACACTTGGAGCAAGAAGAAAGGAGGATTCAACAACTGCTATCCCTCGACCCTTCGTAAATACAACCCTCTACTTTGATAACACCTCCACTACTACTTTACTCAACACTTCTTGTATGCGCGACATTGTCGTTCAAGGTGTATCAAATGTAATCATGTTTATTGAACATAAAATTTCCCACAAAGGCTACCATTCATGATATAAATACTGCAAATGTATACATGTTTCATTATGTGTATGGAGGTATTCATGTATATGATGTTGTGATATATGATTTGCATCTTTATATGTACGAATCTGTAACAAAATTAAATGTACACATACAACCTTTCAATGTAATGTTTCATCTATATTCCTACACTACCACTATCAATCACATGCCTTATTGAGTGTACAAAATAGGTTTTTTCAACAAAAGACCAACCAAACAACCGATGCAACACTAACACAATTACCCCAAAATTAATACAAACCATGTCAACTATAAAAGTAATTAACTATCGAAAACGGTATCAAATGTATTCATGTACGAATTTGTAACAAGTTTGAAATGTAGAGAGAACCTTTAAATTAAGTGGTTCATCTATATTTCTACACTTACAAAAGCAATCACACCCCTTATCAACATCAACTACAAAAGTAATAACTATCCCTCTAAATCAAATATCATATACCGTTCGGTGTTCACATTGCATTGTACACATGCAATTGCTAGTTTTAAGTTCCATGCAATATTTTTTAATAAAGCGGTTATGTAAACCCTTGGAAGGCCAATCTAGTAAAAGGTGAAGAGAGTAAATATTTTTGACTCTCTTTTTCTACAGTTATGTATTATGGGGGAGTGGATTTTGTTATTATTCCTCTTACAGGAGGTCAATGGAACTTATTCCGAATCTTCCAGAAGCTCTGGGAAAGGAATGCCTGATGAGGGTGCCGTACAAGTACCATAACAAACTCAGACAGGTCTGTAAAACTTGGAAAGAACTTATGAATGATCTCAAGTTCTGTGAGGACAGGAGAAAATTCAAGTTGGCAGAGCAGCGTATATGCATGATTCAGCATGTACCTCCAAGCGTTCCAGGGATCGGCGGGGTTTATGGAATTACTATATGATATCTTGACAACAACATATGGGAAAGGCTTCCTCCCATGACCAAATTCCAAGAGGGAATAATTCTGCCCGGCGCTGATTGTGTCACAGTAAACGGGAAATTAGTTCTGATAGGTACTGTCTACGATCCCCACATCTCCAAAAGGATGAAAACGGACCACAACGAAAAGATCAGAAGGGTTTTCTTGTACGATTTTTCCAAATCCCAATGGCGGCGGTGTAAGGACATGCCGGTTATATGCTCGAACGAAGTGTCCGCCGCAATAGCTGCCTGTACGGAAACAGGAACAGGAAGAGGATTCATTTATGTTGCGGGAGGATACAACATCGTCCATGGCCGTAAGTTTCGTGGAGCAGCAGCAGTTTACAGAGTGGAAGAAGACGAGTGGGAAATTCTCCCAAACATGAATAGAGACATTGAAGGGGAAGGTGCTTTCATTGATGGCAAGTTTTATGTGATTGATGAATTTGGGTCCGCAGAAGTTTTCCACCCCGACACAAGACGCTGGACTACTGTGAAAAATAGGGGAAACCCTGATCAAATTGTGGGGCCGAGTATGGTTCCTGTGGGTAAGAGGTTGTATTGTTATGGATTCTTCACGGGAGTCATGGAATACATGTCCAAGGAATGTGTGTGGAAAGAATTGGCACCCTGTCCAATGGATGACGTGTATGAACTTAGCTCTGCAACTCAATGGGGTGACAATATATTTTTGGTGGATCTGATCTTCTTGGGCGTGCAGTTTTTCGTATATTTGTGCCTCCTGCAACTGAAGGGGCTCAATTTTCTGAAACCGACATTGAGAGCCCCAAAGATTTCAATAGTTGGGTGTCCTCCTTTACCACTTTGTACATTTGATCAGCACGTAGTAAGGATTGAGTGGTATTCTATTTCACTAATATGTCATATGGTTTAGTTTCCTTTGATTATATTTTAATTTGTGATATTTATTATTTATTTGTGTGCAGGTTAATTTTACTGGTGAAATTCATCCTTTGAAATAATGTAAATCTAAGTCAATAATTTTTTTTAGATATGGTAAAAATAGTTTAGTTTTGAGGGGACCAAAAAAACCCTCGTATAAAGGAGCATAAGATATAGCAATTAAAAGCCAAAGAAGAAAGCCTTTCCCAACGACCCAAAAAGACAACAAACAAAGTGTAATTCCCACTCCTCTTTGACATGAGTTATACCATGAATTTGGATTTTGGATAATTAGAGATATGGGCCTTATTGATATATTTTAGTTAGCATGTTAATAAGATACGAGGCACATCGTGATTAGTATTGTGTTACGATTGTTACTTTGGACCGTGTGGGTGTATTGTGGACCTTGATGGACACTTAAGGATATGACGATGATCTAGAATGGTTACTTTGTTATATATTGACATTTGGATTCTTGACGTATTAAGTATATTCAGAGTATTGGACTAACCATGTGGTCTCATTGAGTTTGTGAGTTGCTAACAATATGATGGTATTAGGGATCAGTAGTATGTTGTTGAGTGTATCTAGTAGTTAGGAGTTACAGTAGATATAGAGAATTTCATGATTATTGTAGAATGTGAATTGGATTATTGATGATTGTAAATTATTTACTAGAGTAGAATTGAAATGTTAAGTTATTTCAAATAATTGTTAGATATTGGATGTTTTGAGTAGAATTATGATTTTATGGATGTTAGAATTGAATTAATTGATATGATGATAGATGATAGAATTGATAATTTTGGATGACGATTATTGATTTCTATATGTATATTATTCTCGATGTTGTTGATGTGGCCGTAAGGCCAGAGAGGTATTTTGTTTTGTTGCAGGAACATTATATCATATACATTGAAAGGGGATAGGGGACCAACCACGGAAGGATGTCGGGTGTTGTGCAACATGGCCAAATTTGACAACTTGTGTATAATGTTATGTTGTGTTGTTGCATGCTTTGTTAGGAGGTTCCCATAGGTGGGTAACCTCATTTATGTGGCCATGGGTGTAATGTGTTTTTTTTTTTTTTTTTAATTGTTTTAATTTGTTGTGCATGTGTTTAATTATTGGGAAAATATTGTTACTTTATTAACACTTGCTAATGTATCTTAATTACCTAATTTATCTTAAATTTAAACTAAAAGGGAAGATATGACATGTGGAAAATAAATTGGGTAGATAGTCCTTGTTTTGGTGCATGATGTAAATTGAATTAAATGCATTTAGGTGGTGTGTACTCCACCATCCTTCCCAAATTCGAATCGGCCTTGTTGGCCACTTTTAGAAACTTGAGGGACAAGTTATCCTTGTCCCTAACATCTCAAACTCTTCTACCACCCTATTTCTGAAGTATGGGGCATATGTTGACCATTTTAATACGTTATAGAGTGTAAAAGGGTAAATAGTTGCACTTGTTTACCTACCACATTTAAGTTTGTCCTTGATAAGCATGTAGTGCTTGTTTGAGAGTACGAAAGACATGTCATAAGTCTTACTAATTTCTTTGGGTTTGGTGTTTGACTTGTGTGTTGGAATGGAGGGATGATGAAGTGGAATCCTACATGGAGCCACCTCATCATCCTCACATACCTTTTCTTGCATTATTTGCATTATTTGTATTTTTGGGTTACTTGCATTATTTGCTTCTCTTACATTTTTGAAAATTGGTCTTGGTTTTCATACTTGGAGTTTATTTTGGAGTTGCATCTTGGATTGAGCTTGGTGTGAAGGATTCAAAGCTTGTTGAGTAAATAAATTGGAAGCTTGATGGAGAGGTAGGCTCTCCTTTTGTTTTCATTTTTGTATTAATGTATTTGATGTAGAAATTGTGCTTGTTTGCATATTGCATGAGTGTTGTGATTTTGTTTGATTGTGGTTGGGTAGTTTTCCTTAAGTTTGGTGTGGGAGATGGATTTATGGGACCATTGGGAGAGGAAAAGGGAGATGTGAGGCATGCATTGTGGAGGGAGTGTGAGTTTGAGTTCCACCTATGGGGAGTGAAAAGGATAACATGGATATATTTTACATATTTGCAAGTGTAGAAATAAGGATTTGATTATGTTTTGAGTTGTGCACATGGTGGCTTTGGGTGGAACTCCTACATCACTTGGGAGACAAAAGGAGTTGGTGCCCATATTCCATTTCTCCTTGTTGGCTTGTTGTTGACAAGGATTTGTGATTATAACGCCCACAAATTTGATGTTCTAAAACCACATTAATCCTTAAACAATTATCCGAAAGTTGTGGCAATTTTTTTGTTTTAAGTTATAAGGGTGTCAAACCCTAATATACATTTAATTAATTCCTACTAAGCGAGTTGTATTTCATGGGATAGATCCAGTCTAGATTATTAATTAATTATTCTTAATCCAGTTCTAATTTCAATTTAATTATCATCACTAGATAAGTGTCCATTAATTTCTCTTACTAGGTTAAATAGTTTCCCTCTTGGGAATTAATATTCAACCCACATTTAATAACCCTTACCCTTAGTTATTTTAGTTCTCTTAAATTATTTTCTTTAATGACCATTGAATCATTCACTAAAACCTCTTTAGAAGGTTTGCCTAGCTAACTTAACATACATGGGTGTTAAGTGGCCCCATTCACCCATTTCCACATACATTAAAGTATTTAGAAACCCATAATACATATTCCCACCAAACAATTGCGGGGGTTGATTCCTAACCGTTGGATCAAAACAATTGTGGCCACTAGATCTTAGGGTTCCATACTAACACTAACTAACCTTATGAAATTTTATCACTAACTAAAAATTGTGGCCACTAGATCATGCCGACCTCATAAATACTGATCAAATTTCCTTTGATCGGTATACTTCATCTTCTATCTTGTGTCTCTTGCAACATCTATCGGACCAAAACAACTTCTGCTGCTCCATGTCCTGTGCATAGCTGGTCCAAGAGATACTCTATCTTCCAATCTGTCCCAACTTAATGGTGACATGCACTCTCTACCATAAAGTTCTGAAAGATGTCATGCCAACCGAACTACGAAAAGCTGTTTGTTGTAGGCAAACTCCACCAAATAAAAGTACTCCTCCCACTTGATGATGATCCATGACGCACATTCGAAGCATGTCCTCTAAAATCGATTCACCACCTTTGTCTATCCATATGTCTCTGGATGATAAGGCGTGTTGAAGTTGATGATCGTCCCAAGGGCCTGCTGCATGGTGAGTCAGAAGTGTGATGTGTATAAGGTATCACGGTCACAAATGATCTTCCGTGGAATCTATGCGTTCTAACAATCTCATCTAGGTACACTCTCGCTACTGCAATAGTTGTATAGGTGGTCTTCACCGGAGAAAAATGATCCACTTTCATTAATCTATCCACTGTGACCATGATGACATCCTGGTGGTATCTCGACGTTAGTATCCCTACTATGAAATCCATGGAAATGGTGTCTCATTTCCACTCTGGATAACATGTGGGTAAAGAAGGTCAATCGTATGATGATGCTCAACCTTCACCCTCTAACACTCTAAATAACACAACATAAACTAAGCTACATCTCTCCAAAGACCTCTAAAATGGTATAATTATCTCAAGGTGGAACGCATCTTCTTCACCCCTAGATGGGCTGAATAAGGTACACGATGAGCCTCTGCCAAGATATCCTACCTCAAACCTCCATCCCTAGGTACATATATCTGGCCTTTGTACCTAAGAAGTACATTTGAATCTAATGTAAGACCATAAAACTTACCCTTAAGGGGGTCTCGAGACTCGATATCGATCATTATGAGGGTAGAAGTTGTCATGAGGAAGGTGCTACAAAATCCTACCCAGTAAATCTATACCCACTGAAGTATCCAAAACTAAATGTCTCCATCTAATCAAAGTGTCGGTAAAAACATTCTCTTTCCCCTTCACATGCTCTATCTCCATATCGTACATACTGCATAACAACTCCATTCAACGCAGTGACTAGTGTTGAGATTGGGGCTGCGTGAAGAGGTGATAAAGGCTCAAATGGTTTTTTTCTCGAGAATAAATCTCTGCCCGAAGGAAATGTCTCTATCGAACCAAAGCATGCACAACTACTATAAGCTCCAGGTCATGATTCAGATAATTGAGCTAATGATCTTTGATTTTGTGAGACTCAAAGGAAACCACGTAGCCCTCCTACATCAATACCCCACCTAATCCTGTAAAGGAAACATCTGTACACATAAAGAAATCCCTTTGAGGGTCTGACACATCAAGAATCGGTGCTGACGTAAGGCATACCTTCGATGTCTTGCGAAGGCCTTCTCACATCCATCGGAAAAAACAAAATTCTTCCCTTTTTCTGAAGGGAAGTGATGGGAGCTCAATCCGAGAGAAATCCTTAACAAATCTCCTGTAACCTGCCAACCCCATGAAACTGCGCACTTCGGTCACACTAGTTGGCATGGGCCAATCCATAATAGCTCTAATATTGGAAGGATTGATGGTGATACCTTCCCCAGAAATGATGTGACCCAATCTGCACCTCTGACTGAAAGAATGCACACTTCTCTAGGTTCCAAAGAAAGCTGCTTCTCACGAAGACACTGCAGAACCTAGTGAAGGTGATCCTCGTGATCCTCATGCGTGTGTGATTAAATCAAAATTTCATCAAGAAATATGAGCATGAAGCGATCTAAATTTTTAGAATACCCCATTCATCAAACTCATGAATACTGCGGGGTATTTGTCGGACAAAATGCACTCTTGCAAAATCCTAGTGACCATATCTCATATGGAAGGATGTCTTATAAATATCTTCCACTTTGTGATCTTCACCGATGGTATCCATACGTAAGATCTATCTTAGAAAATATTGTAGTCCCTTCATCTGATCAAATAAATCATCAATACATGGAAGGGGGAAAGCGATTCTTGATCGTTACTTTGTTCAAATGACGATAATCAATACACAATCACAAATATCCATCCTTCTTCTTTACAAAAATCACTAGTACACCCCAAGGGGATACACTAAGATAAATTAGGCCTTTCTCCAGAAGGCCCTCTAGCTACAACTTGAGCTCACAGATCTTAGGGGTAGTCATCTTATAAGGTGCTCGTGAGATAGGCTCTGCTCCTGGAACCAAATCAATGTGAAAATCTATCTCACATGGGGGAGGTAACCCCGGAAGATCCCCTGGAAATACATATGAAAAATCCCTCAAGATATGATGATTGTCAAGTGACGACCCACTAGAATCATCCTTGGATCTGTCACTAACCGTGATAGTAAATAATTGGTAACCTCATTGTGCACACCGCTTAAGCTACATAATGGATATGGTGTGAATAGAGGTGGGTCTCTTGACCCCAACTATCATTGACTCCACTCCCAAATCATCTGCACATGATATTACCTTACTGTAACAATCAACCCTAGCCCTATGTGTAGATAACCAATCCATGCCCAAGAATAATCCCATAAGAACCCAAGGAAGGATATGAAGATCTAAGGTCGTGGAAAAGGGTCCTAGGTCAACTATGCACTCCTTGACTAAGGAGTCCACTATGAGCTTAGCTCCAGAAGCCATCTCCACATCCCAACTATGGATCTTCCTAACTACCACCAGCTTGCATCGCTCTACTACAAATGGAGAAATAAAAGAATCTGAGGACTGAATCAAATAAAATAGGAATAGAAATGCCATCAATGCTACCTATCATCTCAATCACCATTCTCTAGTGCTCTTCCTAGCAGTTCTCAACCACTTGTGTATATTCTATGGCTCTTAGACATATAGTAGTACTGTAGGCTCTAAAAACAGTGCTTTACCCTTGTTATTAGGGTTACGAGGACACTTCCTCGATGATTCCCAATTACTTCACACCCATAGGAACTACTAGGTCCCTTGATGAGATGCATCTCTACGTGAGTAATCTAGTGGTATGTGCCATGGATCTTGATGATACTACTATGGAATGATGAGGTCACTTTTGTGAGATCTTGTTGGCTAAGCTCTAGGTAGTGCACGAGTCTGGCCGGTCCCTAGAAGAAGGCCCCATATTGTGCCCCCTCTGCGAGCATCGAAACTCTATGGAGGCCTAATGGAGGCGAGTCTGCTGCTACTACTAAGGTGGCTGATGTGGTGGTTTGAATCAAGACTATGCATAACTATATGCGCCACAAGGAGGAGGATCGATCCCTCGATCTGCTATCCCACATCTGCTGGATATGACTCTGCACTCTATCTCTGGCCTGCTGCATCTTCCCCCTGGTCTCCTTCGTAATGTAGGCCTTCTCAACGGTCTCTGCTAGTGTCTGCGGACAATGAATGCATCTTGCCCCTCAAATGTCAAGGTTCGGGCCCCTGATGAACCTATGGATCCTCACTACTTGTCTGCATGTATTTCACATCTGGAGCAAGTCTAGAAAGTGAATCTCATACTCTATGCCATTGTAAGCTGGATGCCGACGTGCAGTCATGGAACTCATCTATCCTCTGCTTTGAATGAACCTCCTGGATAAATATCTAGCTCTGAACCACTCCTCAAAGAGCTCCTAAGTGACTGTCTCAGAATCCACATGGAGCTTCTTCTCCTTGGTCCTCCACCAAACCTTGACTCCGTCTCTCAGAAGGTGGATGGAAACACTGAGCCTTCGTGTTGTTGGTACACGAGACATAGCTTGAAGCACCCACTCAAGATAACCAACCATGCCTCTTCCTGAAATCCTCCAGTGTCCCCAATGAAATGAGATGGATGGAGTTTCAGGATATCTCTGATGTGATCTGCCCACTTGTATGCCTCGCCTCTAGGTATCTCGGCACACGATCATCATGTTGTCTAGGGATCCTAGATCTGTCTCGTGTCCTGTAGCCCTGTCGCCATGACCTCTCTGTGGTGAATCTCGTCTGACTGACTCCACGTGGGATTTCTTTGCCCTATGCTCATCACTATGTCGAAGGTGCATGAGCCTCTACTGATGGCTCTCTATCTTGTCTGTTGTGTCTCCCACCTAAAGACCCTCCACATCTGGCGGCATTAACATCCTGTAACGTCTGAAGTATCTAAGGAAATATGGTTGCTACTACCTAATTTGGGGTGGTAAGTCTAGGTCCACATGCAAGAACCCCTCGTCTAGTCCGCACCTCCTACACAAACCAAGGTGAGAGTTAGTTTATTACTCTAGATTTTATTTTAGTTTTCTAGGTTTTCTTCATTTAAAATATCATGCAAAGTTGTGTGATCTAGGTTTAGAGTTGCGCTAAGTTTCCTTGTTATGTCTTATGTTTCCAAGTGTTCCCGGGTTCAAGCGTTGAACCCATGGCTCTGATACCAAGTGTAATGCCCAAAAATTTGACGTTCTAAAACCACATTAATCCTTAAACAATTATCTAGAAAGTTACGATAATTTTTTTGTTTTAAGTTACAAGGGTGTCAAACCCTAATATACATTTAATTAATTCCTACTAGCAAAGTTGCATTTCATAGGATAGATCCAGTCTAGATTATTAATTAATTATTCTTAATCCAGTTCTAATGTCAATTTAATTATCATCACTAGATAAGTGTCCATTAATTTCTCTTACTAGGTTAAATAGTTTCCCTCTTAGGAACTAACATTCAACCCATATTTAATAACCCTTATCCTTAGTTACCTTAGTTCTCTTAAATTATTTTCTTTAATGTCCATTGAATCATTCACTAAAACCTACTAGAAGGGTTACATAGCTAACTTAACATACATGGGTATTAAGTGGCCCCATTCACCCATTTCCACATACATTAAGTTATTTAAAAAACCATAATACATATTCCCACCTAACAATTGTAGGGTTGATTACTAACAGTTGGATCAAAACAATTGTGGCCACTAGATCTTAGGGTTCCATTACTAACCCTAACTAACCTTATGAAATTTTATTAAACCTTTTTCTTTGCCCTAGCCTCCTTGTTCGGTCTCTTTTCTTTTGTTTAGTTTATAGTTTGGAGAAATGGAAGCCATGGGAGCAAGAAAGGAAGAAGCCATGAAGAAATTCACTAACATGGGAAGGATTAGAAATTTTGCATTGTGACAACCTTTATAGAAGTTGTACACGTTTATAATGGGCAAAAACCCATTCTCATACAAATAAAAATTGTTTGTTTTGAAGTAATTAATAGTTTTATTATACTAGTTGGACTATCCTGTTAGAGCCAAGTAATGCACTAGATATCCGTGAGAGGGATCAAGCCTTATGTAGTTTCCATCATATTGAAGACCAGATGTTTATCAAGTTAGTAATAGAAGTGTAGCATTTTATTCTGAAGATGAAGTGAAGCATCAAGGTAGTAATAGAAGTGAAGCAATTCTTCTTGAATATATGATACACACACATATTGGTCTTCGTTAAAAACATTAGCATGAATCACATAGTTAGGATAAAATGATAAAATTCTATTGTTACTTCTAGGTAAATATTCCTTGTTGAAGAAATGATTAGGTACTCATGTTTTCCCGCAACCCTTCTTGAAAGAACAAAATGGGAAATCATTGATGTATAGCTCAAGTTCTTGTTTATAATTATATCATTTTTCCTGAAGTAATATATTCAAGAATAATAAATGTTTAGAATGGGCATATTATTCTCTACGTACCCTTGAGAGGTATCAAGCCTTACCTAGTTCTCATTTTATAATATACATACATACACACATGTATATAATACACACCTTGTATACAAGTATGCTTTACACACACACACACACATTCACATTTAGGAAACATAAAAGAAGAATAGACATTTTGAATGGGCACATGCTGATTTTCATAAAACAGTTATAGAATATAGAATTGGAAGATTTGCATTGTGACAGTTTCACAAGATTTGAAGAAAACGTTTATGATAATTTTACTCTCTCCATTTATTTGTTAGTCCTCACTTTATTTGTTAATCCTCACTTCATTTGTTAATCCTTTTGTCTTTAAAATGGAATTATATTAATCCTCACTTTATTTGTTAATCCTTTCCACTTTAAAGGGAAAATGCCTATAACTAATATAAGAATAATAAAGATAATTTTAAGTTCAACATATTATATTTACTTTCTTTTAACATGGGAAGGAATGGGAAGTTGTGCATTGTGACAACCTTTATAGAAGTTGTGCACATTTATAATGGGCACAAGCCCATTCTCATATAAACAAACATTGTTTGTTTTGAAGTAATTAATAATTGTATTATACTAGTTGGACTTTCCCTGGTAGAGGCAAGTCTTTGCACTACATACCCCTAGAGGAATCAAGCCTTATGTAGTTCTCTCTCTCTCTCTCTATATATATATATATATATATATATATATCCATTCTCATGTAGTTTATTTTATATAACTATTAGAAGAATAATAGAGATAAATTTAAGTTTAACATGGGAAGTTACCATTCTCATGTAGTTTTTTTATATAACTAATAGATGAAAAATCGGGATTTACAAGGATTTTGTGGGATTCCATTATATGTTGCCCATTAATAATATAGATATGAGTTTCATATCGGGGGATTTTATGCTCAAACTCTATGTTAAAAATAACACCAATTGTTTTTTAGAAGGAGGTAAAATTGCATCCTCTCCGAAGAGGTACAAGGTTACATAACATAGAGTGGACAAGGAGACTGACACTTGCTAAATCAAGTGATCTGTATTGGTATTTTGCAGGAGCTACATAACAATGACCAATATAAATTTTGAATGAATTTTCATCAAATAAAAATTATTAATCTCTTTAGATAATGTAGATTCACTTTTTTAAATTCAGTTTGAGTTTGTTTTAATAATAATTTCTCTTTTGTATATCACTTCACCTCTTGAAAGTGTGATTCTGAAATGTCTTTTTCCAGCTTAGATAATTTTTTCTTCCTGAGCATGGTAAACATTTTTTAATGTAATTTTCATTGGCCCAATTCCTTATCCATATTCATGTGGTGGGAAACATATGAAGTGAATGCATATTGATATAGATTTTTGAATATGGTGATAATTCCTGCACAAATAGCTTCACTATTATGCACACCACTCTTGTCCCCTTTAGTGTATGGCTCAATTTTCCAACCATAACTATAACATGAATCTTTGTATTTTTTTCTGACCTTTCCATGCCATCTTTTTGTAAAGAAAACCTATAATTTCATTGTATGTACTATTCTCGATGTTTTTCCACTTTTCCCTTGAAGAGATACAATAGTATTTGTTATACACTTTATGCTCAGAAGAATTCCAATTGGTGTGCATTGGTCTCCCAAGGAATGAAACAACCACAAATCATTGTAATAATTATCGGGGTGTGAACTTCAACGAACCATTCTTCATCCCTTCTTTCCTATTAAATCGCACCATAAAAAATGAAATTTCCTTGTATGGGTAGTGGTAATAGAGGCCATTGTTTACTTTGTTACTAATTTTATTAATGTAATATATATCAAAATCTTTGAAAACTTTACATTTTTATAAAAGTAACAAGTTGTGATAACAAGTAAAAAAATAGAAAAAATAAAAATAAAAAATAAAAATAACGTGACTTCCCATTTTAAACTCTATTATTTTTCTATGATTGCATCTACCCATGATAAATTTGTTTGTTTGTATTGAATGGGTAGATGCCCATTCTCATGTGATATAATTGTTTGTTTGTATTGAATGGGTCGATGCCCATTCTCATGTAAGACTTAATAATAGAAGGAAATATATGCTTTTATGTTAATTTTACTCTATCTAAGTAACATAACTATTAGAAGAAGAATAGAGATAAATTTAATTTTAACATGGGAAGTTACCATTCTCATGTACTTTTTTATATAACTAATAGAAGAAGAATATAGATAAATTTTAAGTTAAGTTTAACATGGGAAGTTACCATTTTCATATAGTTTTTATATAACTAATAGAACAAGAATAAAGATACCATTTTCATATAGTTTTTTTTATATAACTAATAGAAGAAGAATAGAGATAAATTTAAGTTTAACATGGGAAGTTACTTTGTTTTAGAATGAGAATTTGTGCATTGTGACAACCTTTAAAGAAGTTCTGAAACATTGTTTGTTTTGTAATTATTAATAATTATTTGTTAGATAAAATTTACTTTGAACATTGGTATATTTTATTATAAATGAAAATAACCTAAAACATGGCTATGATATTAATGGCATTTAATTCACACCACTATGTGGCATGATAGAGAGATTAATGGCAATGAATGCTTTTGAGGATGATAGAGATCTTGGGAATTTGAAGCTTCACCATGAAGGTATTTTGTTAGACTATTTCTTCGTGTGAAGCATAAGATTTGAAGAAAATTTCTGAGATATTGTTTGATCTCTCCACTTTTTGTATTATCTTGTATTAAATGGGCATATGCACAACAACTAATTTCTCTACCCATTCTCATATAATATGACTAATAGAAGGAAATTTTATTTTTCAGACAAAGTGGAGAGATAAAATTTACTTTGTTATAAATGGGAAGATGCCCATTCTGATATATGACTAACTGTAGAAGAATAGAGTTACTGATAGAATGGGAAAGAAGAATAAATTATTAGAAGAAGAATATTAATTTTTTATCCTCTCACATATATGTCTAATAGAAGAAGTTTTTTGAGTAAGAATAATATATCTGTTTAAATATTTATACATATTCCAAATATTATAGAACTAAGTCAATTTTAATTCTATTAGTCTTATTTGATCCATACATGAGATTCCTTATTCAACAAGGTCAAATAATAGTAATAAAACTAAAACATTTTATCTTGAAGGAGAATATTGTCCATCCTAGCCTTGTATCATTGGTGGATCCTATATCTATTTGCCTTGATATTGTATGTGTCTAATTACATTGATGAATGATTTACCAAGCATGCAAGGCCAATATGCACATGTTCATCCTTCTGGATTAAATTTTGAACTTCCATTACTATGATTTAACCTTGTTGAACAAAGTTTGCAAGTTTCAGAGGTTCAACAAGATTTGAAAATTTCTGAAATATTTCGTTAGACCGTTTCGACTTATAGAGAACATTGCTTGTGTAATTATATTGATAATGAGCACAATGGCTTTGTTCTCATACAATATGACATTTTATAATTGTATTGTACTAGCTAGACTATCCTTGGCCGAGGCGAGTCTACACTAAATACCTCCCGAGATCAAGCGAATATATGATTTATATGACCGTATGATTGCTTAATGACAATGGGCATAATTATGCCCATTCCAAAAATCTGAAATAAATTTTAATTCTATTAAACAATTTTTTTGAACTTAATCAAACTAAATTTTAATTCTATTAAACAAACTTATTTGAACTTAATCATCTTGTATATTGTCTCATAAGTTTAGTAATTTTCCATTTTCCATACATACCCTCAAGAGGGATCAAGCCTTATGTAGTTATATTATTTTGTTTATAATTGTTACTATCGTTTTGGATGGACTAACCTTGGTGGAGCCAAGTGATGGCACCACCATGTCTTTGCGCTACTACATACCCTCGAGAGGGATAAATCCTTATGTAGTTATATTATTATTTTTATAATTTTTACTATCATTTTGGCTAGACTAACATTAGTGGAGCCAAGTGTTGCACTACATACCCTCAAGAGGGATCAAGCCTTATGTAGTTCTATTATTTTGTTTATAATTGTATCATTTTGGCTGGACTAACCTTGGTGGAGCCAAGTGTTGGCACCGCCAAGTGTTGCACTACATACCCTTGAGAGGGATCAAGCCTTATGTAGTTCTATTATTTAGTTTTAGAATGATCTGGGACATATTGAATTCAATCATTTTAGTTTGGACTAAGCATTGAATCTTTTGTTTATAATTATCTTTTTTTTGGATGGTGTTGTTTATTTTTAGGGCCTATGAACATGGAAAAGTGTTAACATTACAATTATCAAGTTCTTCATCCAAACCAACCCTATGAGAGGGGAAAGATTAAAAAATGAGCAATCATGAAAACTTCCTATTTGTTATGGCTATCCATAAGCAGATTTGAACCAAACATTGAGGAAATTTATACCGCTATAAAAGTTGTTAAGAGTGGGAAACTTTCATTTCAATACTTGAAAAAATTGTTTGGTTTCCCAATTCAATACAAGACAAAAATGTTTGGTTATATGAGAATTGGCATATGTTCATTCTAAACATTCAAATGCAAGAAATTATTTTAAAAAAAATTCATACATATACTATGAGAATGAGCCTCTTCCAATTTAATAGAAGACTTAATTGTTCGTTTATACAAGAATTAGAATATTCCCATTGTAATACGAAGCATTAAAACATGGTTGGTAAAGTACATTACAAAAATATGGGTCTCAATTAAGTTTCATGTCACTTCATATTTTTAAACAAGATTTTCGACTACAATAGTGATTAGTCACATTGTGACATTTGTTTAAAATTGTATATGACGTTACTACATAACCTTGGGAAAATTTCCATTCTCATATTATGTGGTTCTATTAATTTCTCTTGTATTTTTAGATCTGTATCTTTATTATAATTTTTAGAATGGGCATGTGTCCATCATCGTACAAAATAATATTGAACTAATATCTATTGTTGGGTTGTTCCCCATTTTACAATGGAGGGAAGACCATTGATATGGAAGGAGGAACATATTGGTTGGACTATCCATGGTGAAGCCAAGTGCTACATTGCATACCCTCAAGAGGGATCAATATCTAATTATTGCTTATTATTTCGGTTTTGGTCTCTCTTTTTTAATGAAGAATATCAACGAAATTTATCGAAACACCAATTAATTTGTCCAACTCTTCTCATGAAAAATATCATCTGGTTTTCCTTCCATTTGCAAAATGAGGAGTGGCCCATTACAAAAAAAGTAATATTCATCTTCATGTCAATCCCATTTGAGTGGGAAGATGCCCATTCTCATATAGAAAATATAGAAGAACAAATGGAAGAAGAATAGATGTTTAGAATGGGCATATGCCCATTCTCAAATAATAATCATAGAAGAATTGTGATTTTTTTATCTCATATAAAACATAGAAGAAAAACAAATGGAAGATCAATAAATGTTTAGAAGAGGCATATGGAAGATAAATATTACTTTGTTTTAGAATTAAGCGATTGCCCATTTAACATATAGAAATCATGAAAGAATAATGACTTACAGAAAAATAATTTACATTTTTACAACGAAGAAAATTTTTACTTCTTTTTTAAATTAAAGATAAGTTTTAGATATAGTTCTAACTCTTCTCTGTTGATTTATTATGAGATGAAGAATATCATCTAACTTTCTTTCTCGTGTATTCGATCAGGTATAAAGATAATGCTATATTTTTGAGCTTTTGTATTTTTATGTGTTTTAAGAATATCACCTCAATCTTTTGTAAGACAAGATCATTCCCTTGAAAAAAATTATATGATTCTAAGAAATCCACTTCCATCCTTCATCTTTAAGACAAGGAGTTAACTATTTTGTTATTACCAAAGTACAGTGTGGGGTTACCACCTAGGTAGTGTTACTTATTTTTTGAGCTGGGTGGCCTAGTTACGCAGGCCCAAATGGGCGAGAAGAGATGTGCAAGTTTCGAGAGGACGAAATGATTTACTTAGTGGGTGCTAGATGTGCATGAGAAGGCTGAGAGGATGACATGATTTACTTAGGCCGGTGCTCGAGATGGCCCATCGAGTGGGAAGGTGAGGTTGACTAGCCGAGATGGGAGGACGAGTTCACTGTTGAGATAAGAAATATTGAACTTAATCATTGATAGGAATTAAAATGATTAAGTTCATGATGTATCTATTGAGAAAATTCCCGTTCTCATAATTGGAATCATAAAAGAAGAACAAAGTTAAAAAATAACTTGTTTTATAATGGATAGTTTCCGCTCTCACATCCTTAAAAGAGTTATTGAAAATAACAAGTTCAATAATTCTTGTATTACGGTGAATGGAATTGGCATACGCCCATTCTCACACAAACAAATTTTTATCTTCCATTGAATGGTTGGGAATTCATTCCTATCGAGGTATTATAATGTTTAAGTTCATATTGTTTGTAATAGAATGTTTAGAAGGAGCTTATGCCCATTTACATATAAACAAGCATTTATTTCTTGTATTGAAAGGGCGATACCCATTGTCATATATGAATCATATATGAAGAATATAGATAAAACTTAATTTGTTTTAGAATGGGTAGTCATCCATTATCATATAGGAATCATATCATATTTACTTTGTTTTTATATTGACCATGGCATAGTGAGATCATTAATTTACAAATAAATTGTTTTCCACCATTATTTTATTAATTGAAGGTACTTGTTTGTCAAACATGTCTTCACCACCACGTTGGAGGAAAATTACAAAATTTATGACAATTAATTCATTCCACTCCGTTGCACTTGTAGAGATATTGACGGTGGTTATTTTTTCGATGTTTGTAGAGGTCTTGGGAATTTCAAGGTTCACACAAAGTCTAAGATGTTGGCTTAACGGTTGGTTAACATGATGATATCCCTCTCCACCATTAGTTCAAGCTTTTTGGTGTGACGGAAAATCATACATGGTATCGTGAGCTACATGACTTACTTGTTACACAAAAATCTTGAACTAATGGTGGAGAGGGATCTCATCGTGTTAACCAGTGCTTCACGCCAACACCCTCCCACACGATAAAGCTAGGTATACACCCAATTAGGCCCAGTTAACACGATGAGATACCTCTTCACCATCGATTCGAGCTTTTGGTGTGACGGAAAATTGTACATGGTATCGAGAGCTAAGCAAAGATTAAGCATGCCAACCTTGAGTAATCTTGGGATGGGTGACCTCCTAGGAATTCCCGGTGTCATTTCCTTCTAATGTTGTTGGGCACGATTGGTGTATACCTAGCCCCATTATGCGGGAGGTGTTGGCATAATTTAACACGATGATATCCCTCTCCACCATCAATTTGAGATTTTGGTGTGACGGTATGTTGTGTAGCTCTACGATACCATGTATGATTTTCTCGTGCACCAAAAGTTTGAGCTTTTGGTGTGATGGAAAATCATACATGGCATCGAGCTACAAAACTTACCGTCACACCAAAAGATTGAACTAATGGTGGAGAGGGATCTCATTGTGTTAACCATTTACACCAACAAGAAAATCTATATCTTTCTTGTTCATCATTTCCGTTGTATTTTTCATCCAGCTTCCACTTTTTTGTTTCGCGCTTCCACTTTGGGCTGCATGTATTTCATAAAATACGATAATTATACACACAGAACACACACATGGAGAGGATTCACCGCATTGAATGATTTTCTATTTTTGTGTAGTTAACCATTCGGGAGGGAAGCAAATAAACTAAGATTTTAGGAGGGTCCTAGTATAATATAACTATTAATTACTACAAACCAAACAATGTTTGTATGTGAATGGGTTTGTGCTCATTATAAATGTGCACAAATTCTATAAACGTTGTCCTGATGCATAACTTCCCATTCTAAACAAAGCACCTTCCCATAGACCGTTTCGTCTGTGAAGTAGAATATCTGAACAATATTTATGAGATATTTTTGTTCTCTCCACTAAATTTTTGTTGACCCTTTTTCGCTTTTGGCTTGTGAAGCACAAGATTTCAAGAAAATTTAAGGCATGAATTATTCAACTCTTCTTTTTGAATTATTATGAGATGAAGAATATCATTTGGTTTTCTTTCCCTTATATTTTGTTATGGGTTTAAAGATAATGCCCTATTTTTTATCTTCTATATTTTTTGATCTAGGTATTAAGAATATCATTTCAATGTTTTTTGAGACATGCATAGTTGTTAACCTAATTGTAGTTTTTAATACGAGGAGTTACTTATTTTTTAAATTGAAGATAAGTTTCAAAGACACTTCTAACTCTTCTCTATCAGTATTCTAAGTCTTTGGGTATAAAGATAAATCATAATGCCGTATTTTATATCTTTTGTATTTTTATTTAGGTTTTAAGAATATCATTTCAATATTTTGTAAGACTTGCATAGTTGTTATCCTCCATAGTTATAAAAGGATTCATCTAAATATGTCCATTTCTTGCGTGTTTTAGAGTCTCAACAAGATCACTCCTTGTAAAATTTATGTTCTCAATGCCCAATGGACCTCTCGTCTCATCCCATCCAAGCTACTAATGCATTTATAAGAAATCCACTATCAATCCTTGATGCTAAGATGGGGAGTTTTCTATAATGTTTTTACCAAAGTACAAAGTGGGCTTACCACATAGGAGGCATTGCTTGGTTGTCAAATTGGGCATGTGAGTTTATCACAAAATAAATGATAATTTCTGTAATTGTTATTTCACCCATAAAATGTTATTTTTTGTTTATGATCTTTGTTCATCAAGTTTAGATAATACTAATAAAAGTAAATCATTTTATCCTCGATGATGAATCATTTACGCAACTTGGCCTTACATCATTGGTGAATCATGTCACATCTATTAGTCGTGATATCTTATGCTTCTCTTTGCATTGTTAAATTATTTACCAAATATGCAAGGCCAAGGTACACATGGTTTATCCTTCAAGATTAAATGTTGCACTTCCATTACTATGATCTAACCTTGCTGAACAAAATTATTCTATTGTATAGTATTGGGTATTAGAATTTTTAAATCCATTGATGATAATAGTTGCTCAAAAAGGTTAGATCATAGTAATATAAGGGCATCATTTAATCTCGAATCATAAAGGTTAGATAATAACATCTGTATATATTTCAAGGTGTCTATAGGTCTATTGAATAATTTTCTAATTGTATCATATTGGATGGACTAGCACAACATACCCTCTAAAATACAACAAATAAAGTTTTATTTATGTTATTCAAATGGGCAAGTGGAGAGATAAATTTTACTTATTTTTTAGAATGGGAAGATGCCCATTCTCATATATGAATCATGAAAGAATATTTCCATTCTCATATAGGAATCATGAAAGAAGAAGAATAGAGAATTGAGAAAAGAGACTAAATGGGAGATGTCCATTCTAGAATGGAGATGAAATTATCTTGTTTTAAAAAATTAAAAACATATAGCCACCCATTCTTTCATATCGACTAAAGTATTCTGGCGAGAGACAAGTGCTGGACTAAATAGCGTACAAAATGGATCAAGCCTTCTGTAGTTCTCATCATAATCTATTTTCCTTGATATTGTATGTGTCTATTTTCCTTGATGAATGATTTACCAATTAGCATGTGAGGCTAATATGTACATGTTCATCCTTCAGGATTAAATGTTGAACTTTCATTACTATGATATAATCTTGTTCAACAAAAGTCTTCAACCATGATCAGGATAGTTATAAATAGATGCATCTAAATATGGTCACTTAGATATTATGATCACCAAGATTTGAGAATTTATGAGATATTGTTTGATGTTTCATCTTTTCGTTCCCCCTTTCTTCTTTGGACTCCTCTCTATCGTAAGACCATTTTCAGCTTATGAAGCATAATATTTGAAGAAAATTTCAGAGATACACAACCTTATTCTGTTTTAGAATGGGAAGTTATGCAAATTTCTCACAGCCTTTATAGGTAGAGAATATAACTTGTGTAAAACTATTTGTAATGTAATGGGAATAGGATAAATTTCATAAAGAGATAAATTTTTTGTGTAATAATGTTTATAACATGCACAAGATAAATTTTAATTCCAAATATTCTTAAACAAACTAAATTTTATTATTATTATTTGATTCATACATGAGAAGGGGCATCTACCCATTCAATACAAGTAAATATTGAACTTAAATAATTTGTATACCTCTATAAAAGATGTGAGAATGAGAAGTTATTTTGTCAGAGAACTTAATCAATTTAATACGTCTGATAGGTTGTGAGAATTTATACATTTGTAAAAGTAGCGAGAATGGGAAACTTCCACTTCAATATAAGACAAAAATGTATGGTTTCCCAAAGGATGTGAGAATTAATATCTCTATAAAAGTTGTGAGAATGGGAAACTTCGGATTCAATATAAGACAAAAATGTTTGGTGTCCCAATTTAATACAAACAAAAGGTTTTTTAATATGAGAACTAGTATAGGCCCATTCTAAATGTTCAAATGAAAGTAATTAGTTAAAAATGTTTTCATACCTCTAGAAAGGTTGTGAGAAGACTATGAGAATGGGCAACGCGTCCAATTTAATACAATATATAATTGTTTATTTATATGAGAATTGACATATGCCCATTTAAGGATTAAAATGCAATCAATCTTTTAAAAAAATTAATTTTGTATTATTTATTTTTCAGTATTCTAATAACTCTCTAAAACATTTAAATGGGTCTAAACATTAGGATATTAAAGCATTAAAGCATGGTTGGTAAATTTTTTAATAAAAATATGGGTCTCATGTTATGTTTCATGTCACTCCATATTTTTAAATAGGATTTTAGACTAAAATGGAATTAGTCATATTGTGATGCTTGTAAACATTTATATTGTTTTGGCTAGACTAATCCTGGTAGAGACAAGTTGTGATTTCTGCATTGCACTACATACCCTTAAGGGGGATCAAGCCTTATGTAGTTCTATTATTTTGTTTTAGAAATGGCATATTGGCGCACAAGTGTTGCACTACATACCCTTGGGCATATGCCCATTCTTGTATTATGTAGTTCTATTAATTTGATTTAGAAATGGAAAATGCCCATTCTCTTCCTATTTTCATATAGGAGAAATTAACATATATTATTTAAGACCATGAAATATCGAGACCACCATGGAAATATATTGTTTACTACTTTGTATTTATTAATTAAAGGTAATTTTTTTAAAACATGTCTTGGATCGCTTGTAATAATGAGAATAAGCATTAGCCCATTCTCTAGACATTCTAACATTTTGTTTTTACCATATTTTTGGTCATAGTTGTATTGGACTATTTAGAAATATGGGCGGTTGTCTATCCTCGAAAAAAAAATATTTATTTATGGATTGTTCCCATTTTACATCGAAGGAGGACCATATTAGAAGAAGAATAGTGTAAAAACATTCTGATAACATTTATAGAGTTAATAACTTTATCATATTGGCTAGACTATCCTTGGTGGAGCCTAGTGCTCCACTTGCATACCATTAAAGGGGGTTGAGCCTTTATCTCTAATTATTGTTTATTCTTTTGATTTTGTACTTGCTCTCTTTTCATAAGAATGTCAATGAAATTTTGAGAAACAAAATGAATATTTATAACTCTCATCAATGTGAAAAATAACGTCTTGTTTGAAAAATGGGGCATGACCCACTTCATCTTCACGTTATGAAGATCAAGAAGATAGATGCCCATATGTATTTCAACTTATGCTCATTTTCTCTATGATTCCTATATTAGAATGGGAACATGCCCATTATTAATGTGCATATGCTCATGTTCTAAACATTATAATACAAGAAATGTTGAACTAAAATGTCATATGCTCATTCTAAACATTCTATTACTCATAGCTAGTCCATGATGCAAGATACTAGTGGAGAGATAAAATTTATTTACTCTGTCTTTATTTAAGAATGGGTAATTTCTAATTTTCTCATACAAACAAGCATACATTTTTCTAATTTTATCTTTCATACAATGAAAATTTTATAAGACATATATTAGAATAAGTAGATACGAATTGAATGAGAAGATGCCCATTCAACTCGTAATATGAGTAATAGAAAAAATTATTATCTATTTAGCACTTCTATAGACTTAATCATATCTAACTCCACAATGCAGATGATAGTGGAGAGATAAAATTTACTTTGTTTAAGAATGGGTAATTGCCCATTATCTCATACAAATAAAAAAACATTTCTATATTTTTATCTTGAATACAATTGTATTTTTTTGGTTGGAATATCCCTAGTGGAGTCAAGTTCATCCTCCATTAAGTCTTTTCACATACCTCAAGGATCATGCCTAATGTAGTTATATATATATATATATATATATATATATATAGATATATATATATATATAGATATATATATATATATATATATAGATATATATATATATATATATATATATATATATATATATATATATATATATATTAGGAATAATTATATTAATTTTATTTAGAAATGAAAGATGCCCATTCTCATATAGGAGTAATTAGCATATTTTGCTCAAGGATCAAACCGTATATAGTTCTATTATTTTGTTTTGGGAAAGGGAAATACTATAGCTCATAGTTTTCATACTAAGACTATCATTCAAACCCTTTTCAATTAACTATGTAATAGTGTAGCTCATAGTTTTCTTACTTAGACTATCAACGAAATCTCTACTATGACAAAATAATTCAATCCCACTCTTTCTCCATAACTATGAGGAGATTAAGGTAGATATTTGTACTAGGTTTCATGGATTGTTGTTGGGTCATTTTATGTGAAAAATCGAGATTTGTCTCTACAAACTCTAGCTAAGGGTTTTATCTTATTGGTAACGTAAGAGGACTCCAATTGTCTTAAACGGGGTCTAGTCTTATAATCAAGATCGAGACTTCGTGTTGAGTTATATACCAACACTTTTAAAGTTTAAACCTTACCGGTGAAGTTTTAAAATGATTTCTTTTATAGAAACACTCAATTATTCCATACCTTGCCTCACGGGACAAGTTCTTCAGGTTTCAAATATTTCTACCACCACATAGTTTCTTCTTACACTAGAAGGATATCTCAAGGATCACTAGGGTTTCATTACCTTATCAAAAAATTCCCAACCATTGAAACATATCATTTATCTTCATTATGCCATTGCCACGTGTTGAAGATGCATTGCTACATCAAATAAAACTTATAACCAATACTAGCAAAAAAATTACATGCATGGATAGAAAGGGTATTTCTCACCAAATTTATATCACTTTCAAGAGATGATAAGAAATAAGGGATAAAATATGCGGAAACATTCCACATAGAATCACAATAGCGAAAAACTAATATGCAAAAATATTACTGATTTGAAATAAAAGTGCGAGAAAATAAAATAACAAAATAGAGAGACATTATTTAACGCAGTTCACCCAATTTGGGTTACGTCCACTAAAAATCACTTTCTCGGATTTTATTCTGACCACCTCTCTCTATATCTGATGCCCAAATCTATTTGGAGTTGTTCTCAACAAACTCACCTAAATTCACACCCGAATTCACACACATATACAATATTCTACATCCCCTACCATGCGAAAAGTACAAAATAGGTAACTTATTAAGCGGTTTCTACAATACCATGGGTATCAAAACCATGGGCCAAAGCGCCACATGAAAACATGGGTCAAAAATACGCACATATGATAAGAGTATGTTTCATGAGATATCGGACATATTTTTCGAGACCATTATTTTTAGTGGGCAATAATTTTAGTGTACAATTTTAAACACTTCTACACATGAAAACATGATCCACAACATAAGAAAAAAGTCATCAAACAATCACATGCCGACTCAATCTACAAAGCAATAAACTCATAATTTAAGACCAAAACATTCTTATTTGCAAACAATTTCCTTCCTTTTCAATCTCAAAGCTCTTCATTCACTTGCTTCACATGACCATTTGAATTATAGTATAATTAGTTTAAAAAACAATGTTCATACTCCTTGCATGACAATTACTATTCAAATTAGGACCTTTCCATTTTCTTTAGTCTTATGAATGCCCTTAAAATCTATGACTCTAAGAATTGGACTCTTAAACACAATCATTATGACCCTTACACCCCACTAGGAATTATTTCATGACTTAAATCCCTAAAAGACCTAAAAATGCCTAACAACCACGACTTGTGCTAAAAATAGCCTTTAAAATTCAAACTCATAGTTTTGGAGGGAAAGTGTAAAATTTTAACTTGTAAAGGGCTTCACACACACAAACAACTCTATATGATTCCTTAGGACATCATTAACGTACAAAAATCTTTCAAACCAAAATAGATGCTAACTAACGGGTGTAGATCTCTTCACCTCCAATTACATACAAGTTTAAAATGTTCAATTCATCCAATTTTACTAATACCTTGGAATGGAAATCTTGATTTCTAGATTCTTGGTGAATTCAAGTTGCAAAGTTAGAACTTATAACCAATATTGGAGGTTATAAATTCATCCTTTGTTCCTCCATCTCCTTTTTATGCCATAAATACTAATGAAATAATCAATTATCTTACAAACCTTCTATATCTTTACCATACCTTCTTAGTTACCTATAACTTCTTGGAATCTTTCTCCTCATGTATACCTTTGGTTTCTTATATTTTCCTTGGTTATTCTCCATGATAGACACCTCAAGTGATGTGAGAGCATAACTTGCAGAGACCATAACTTTTGATCTAACCGTTGGATCGTCTGAAAATTTGGCACATTTATGGGCCCGAATTCCTTCATCTAGTGGTCTAAAATTGGCCCTAATGTTTTTTTACTTTTGAATAGGTCTTATAACTTTAATAACTTTTGTTGTGCTTGTTAGAATAAGCCAAAATTTCATGTGAGCCCTAATTTATGAAGGCATATTTGGCAGGAAAAATTTGGGGCCCATTCGAGTTGTTTTGCTAGTAGGTAATTTTTTGCCATTTTAGGGTTTTTAGAGTAGACATGAAATAAAAGGAGGATTGTAATGATGTAAAAGATTAGTGTGGATTCCAGAATGAGAAGTAAGCTATTTTGAAACTCCTGGTTTTTATTTGTAAAGTTGTTTATGTGTGTTTTTGAGGTATTTCAACCTCTTGCAACTGGATTCACATCATCAAGCTCATCATGTTAGACCTAATGATGAAATCCTTTCATCTCTCGGATACAAATAATTATCACTTTGTTAGTCCAAAACTACCCTTTTTACTCTAACTG
The DNA here is from genome assembly GCA_018340775.1 of Taxus wallichiana var. yunnanensis. Taxonomy (NCBI): domain Eukaryota; kingdom Viridiplantae; phylum Streptophyta; class Pinopsida; order Cupressales; family Taxaceae; genus Taxus; species Taxus wallichiana. The sequence goes on from CM031238.1 coordinate 84,216,543, forward strand.
ACTCTAGCCTAAATTGGGAACTTTATTACAAATCCCTCAAGAACAATAGTTATGGAGCATTCATGGTTAATAAGGCCTAAAGACACTTCAAATATGGTTAGTTCCACTAAAGGAATGCAATTAACAACTAAAAATTCATGCCACTACCCATTAAACAAAACTGCCCTTATATACCCCTCAAGTCAAGTTCTTACTCCACTGGTGAAAATCAAATTTTATCATTTCCCACAAAGTTAAAACACTTTCCATAGTTGTCTTCTAACCTCTTAGAAATGCTTGCAAAATTATAAAACTCCATTTTTTCACAACTCCTTGTAAGTCTAAGTCTCAGTAATTTGCTTTCTAACTCTCATTAGGTCTTACTATAAGGGACTATCACGAATAATTACCATTGTAAGAATTTTCAAGGAGAAATGGCAGATTATTCGGACATATTTTGGTCCATTTAGCATTCCCCGAATGGTACCTTCATAATTCCAAGGATTTATCCTATTTTCTTTGTAAATTTTTCCCTCCAAACAAGCCTTTGACTGTGTTTTCTTGTCTCGATCCTAGACTAGTAAAAACAATCTCCATTTTTCTCGTAGTTGATCATTAAATTTCATATAAAATCATAAAATACACCTTACTACAGTACTATCTTCCAATTTCAATCCAAAACTCGATGGTTTACACCTTTAAACACCATGCCCTAGCTTTGGTATCGATCTCTCCACTTGTGGAATCCAAGAGAGAAAGATTTTGTTGTAACTTCCTAAATATTCAAATCAAAGCTCAAGATTTGGGTGGAGGTCTATTTCTAGGTTGTGAATGTATTTAGTTTACCGAGAGGCTTGAGAGGATGAGGATAAATGCTCCATTTATTAAGGAAGTGACTGAAATAACATGATGAAACATGGGATAAAACCCTTAATGACAACCTCTAATTATTTGAACTTGTTCAATATACTTGATCAAACTCCTCCTTGATGAAATGCAATGAATAAAAGTTACCAATGATGTTATATTATTCACCACTCATGAGAAAAGTTTGCATAGTCATTCCAAAGTCATTGTGTAAGTTTTACTCAACTCAAATCTCAGTCTTACTATTATTACCATACCTAGGAGATAAGCTAACCACATAAGGATCTCTTCACATATCCATGCATCTTAATGGTGCAACACACAAGTTCTAAGGTATCAATCCCATTCCTTTGTAAACACCCAAAGTTACTCACATCCACCACAAACATTTATGCATCAAGACTCCATAGAAACTTATCGAACCAAGGTTTTGATCTTTTTAATACATATGCATAGTTACCCTTGTCCATTGTTCCATTTGAAATCCTCATACAACATAAAGAGAGTACCGTATCCTCATTTTATGCCTTCCTCATTATACAATCCACTATCAACTGTCATAAAATATTCAGATACAACTACGATATTGCATACAAATAACCATTCCTTCACCTTTATCTTGAGTCCTTGATCCCTTGATCCTCCTCAAACAAACATACTAAAGAATAAATATATTAGTCACATAATAGATCTACCCATACACAATATATCCATTCCTCATATACTCAAAATAGGGGATGTCTCTTTATGCCTACAGTCACATCAATTCCACAATATGCATTGAAAGAGAAGAATTTAAAGATTCGATGAAAACTAAGAGGTTAAATATTTAGTAAGAACTTAGAACCATTCCACTGAGAATGAGATTGAAAATATCACGAGTCTTGGAATGTAAAACATATAGGGTTCTTATTCATCATACAAATTTCTAAGTTTTCTTCATTACATTCTTCTCCTCTTGTTCTCCTCTCGAGGAATAAATGTTTCAACTAACTTTTATTCTCCATATATTTGAACTTACACCTTTGCGTAACCTAACTAATCCCATTTTAACTACCCACTAGACAAATTATGGCTATTTTTATTTAGTAACTACAACATGGTTCATAATTTCCTTCCCTTACATTGTTTAAGCATCTTAATGATACACTATCACACCCAAGGACTCACACATTCTAACATACACCTAGGTACTATGACAACAATTTTCGACACTTGGAATCATTTAAATCACTCTTTTAGGACCATTTATACCTTACAAATATTTTAATTTTCAAAAATCCATTTTTGGAGGAAAACATATGAGAAAATTAATTTGAATTTTTCACCTTCTCCTCTATATTGAAAGAACTCCTATGAAGTTTTTGATTCTCACGAAGGTATTTTGCACTTTACATAAACACCAGGGCTCACATTCTTGTAGTTGAATTTTTCTTCATGGATGCTCCTACATCATTGACCCTATTGACATATCGAGAGAGGATGATCCTAAATATTAAATGTGTAGGGAGTTTATGCAATATAATATAACCCCATGTGTGTGTTCCTTTGTGGCCCTTGACTCAAACATATCAAGATAACTATAATGTAAATAATTTATTCACCATAGTAGTAGTGTGATATGGATTTCTTCAACTTTTATACTAATTTTTTTCCCTTGAAGACATTTGACATCGCATTTAGTGACTTTCTCTTGATAAGATATGTCTCTAAAACCTTTGAAAGCTTGGAAATGGAGAAATATAAACCCTTTGATATAATTTAGTGCTTTAGAATTGATGCAATGGGTACTCTAAATGATGTGCATGTAGGATATCCTTGAGTGATTTACTGTTGATATTTCTAATATGATCTTATGAGAGTGCCATGTAGGTTATGAAGTGTAACTAACTTGTTTATATAGATTTCCATATAGGTTAAATATTCACATTATGGATGACCTAGGAAGATCAAGCAATCCAAATAAAAAAATTAAATTAGAAAATGAGTAGTTAGATGGAGGGGTTCAAACCATACACGTCTGTCGGGACTATAGTTAACTATGGACCATATATGTATGATTTTACCTAAGAAAACATTGATTAAAATATTAAAGTTTAGAGATTATGCCTAGGGTTTAAGTACTATTTTATTTTATTATTATTTCATGAATTAATGACATAGCAAAGTGTGGAGATGAGAATGTCGGGAGAGAGATGAAAATATGAGTTGATTAAGCTTAAAATGTGAGCATTTGTATTAGCATATAAACAAATCAAAAGTTTTTATTTCCAGAGGATAAGTTACTAAATTTGAATGCTTATATTTTCTCCTCATCTAAGTGTGTAATTGAAAATCACATAGTTAAATAAAAAATGTACTTGTCTTTGTACATAAAATTTGTATTCCCTTGATAATTTTTGATCGTGCATTGATGTTGGCATGATCCATGATGAAACCTATAACACAGAGTGTAGTCAATTTCCATAGTATAAATTGAATTGAAAATCAAATTGAAATAATGCTTCTAAATTTTTCAAAATGAACTACACATAGTAAAGTAAAGAAAGTTAAAACATGGAAGGAATGCGCTTATTTTTTCATGGATGGATAAGATATAATTATTATTATTCTTTGGAGATTTGGATATTTCATCAAATTAAAGAAAGATTGGGGTGATCAACTCCCATTTGTGTCAAAGGAGAAACCAAAGTAGGAGAAAGATAGATATGCTGAAGCACCACACTAAAATGGAAGAACAATACATCATAATATTTATTCCCAAAAATTTATAAGAAGAAATGAATGACTATAAAGAACTTAGCCACTTTAAACATTCCAAAACTACATGGACTATGCCACTACGGATAAAAAGGCCCAATTTTGTAACCATGTTTTGTAGTTGTTGATAACAATTTTGTAACTATTGAGTAATGCAAAGGAGAATAATGAGTATTCCACTAAACCTTTTATCTATCATTGTTTTTTATTTTTGTAATGGATAAGGAATGAAGTACTCATGGCCCTTGTATTTTGTTCTAAAATATGACATTTGTGTCTAAATATATACCAAAAGTCTATAAAGTGTGTCGAATTTTAAATTGATGGATTTTTTTTTAATTCCTTGGGTCGGGAATTTCCAGAGAAGGTTCTATACCATATTATGGTCTTGGCATGAAGTGTATGGTTATAAACTAATGTAAATTCTGTAAATTTTTATATCTATAATTTTTCTAATGATTAGGATCCTGTAAAAACATGTGTTTGTGTGGTCGCCTAATATGCATTTATTGGTTTTAGATATAGAATATATTATGATGAATTACCCCTCTTTTGAGGCATCGGTGAGAAACAATTTTAGTGTGGATATCAAGATAAAATTATGTATACCCTTTTTAGATAATATGATAATATTCGTTAGATCACATAGAATTTTTAAGGTGGCCCTTGTTAGGATCATCAAAAAGGTGTTTCACATGGTGGATATAATGGCACACAAATCAACATAAAATATACGCAATGGGAAATATTAATAATAACAATATGCAACATGTAACAAGAAATAGTAACTTAATAGTAATCATGTACTAGATAGAAAAATAAGCATTGAGGAAAACAATAGTCAATGAACTCAACATAGGTGATTTTATGTAGAAGAGTCACATCAATGCATAAAACCAAAAAGCATGGGACACCTATGGTGTCACGATAAAATCATAATGAAGGCACACTAATATGATAAATAATAGTGCATATAAACAAGAGATGCATATAGCCACATATGTGGTACACTCATGGTGCTATAAGCCAATCAAGATAGTTAGGTCGGATATAATGAGTAATAAAGTAGTTAAACAATCAATTGAGAAATCAATGTTACAATAAAGTATGAAAACATTGGTGAAATATCACATAGATTGAAATAAACTAGTATTGCATGAGACACATGTGTTACACCTATTTGTCAAAAGACAACATATACATAGGAAATTTTATCAAGGATAATTAGAAGGCAAAAATTAACTATAAATAAAAAAATCACTTGTATAGTATAGGATATTCCTCCAAATGATTGATGTCACTAGGAAGGGACCAAGTCGCCAATTATCATCATGTATTAATTTTTATGTCCTACATCAAGATAAATATACCTCATGAATGCAGGTGTGTATAAATTATATAAAAATATGAAATCCATAAAATTTATGTGACAAACATGTATAAAGTAATAAAATAGGTAATCAAGTTATGCACATGTCTTGATTTTGTATCTTTACTAATAATTTAATGCTTTTGTATTATGTTATTATTTGAATTTTTTTGTGCTTTTAAAATAGCTATGTACATGCATTCCTAGTGAAGAATTCATCAAGATCTAGAACGGTCTCATAATATGAAGGATCTTTATAGCTTTAAATGTATCAATATAGTAGAATAAGGATAATCCTAGATATACATTATGCATAAACCATCTTATGTGCCATAGGATATTGAGAGTATAAAGAGTCATGAGGATTAGTATGTGTAGATAGGGACCTAGAAAAATGCTTATGAGGTGAGATCCAATAAGTGGAACATGTGAACTAGAAGACCTAGAAGAGATAAACCTACTAAAAGAGACATATGGAGATGCATAGGCTTAAACATAGTGATCATCATTTATTGAAACATAAATTAGGTAGAGAATCCTCTGATGGCATACCCTTGAGCATAACAACTTGATAATTATGAATGGAATTAACATATTGATGTGATATATATGGTATATCATTAAACTTGCATATCCAAGAGCAATGCAAATGCATATTGCATGAGGTAATAGAAGAAGCAACAAAAATGGAATAACCATCATAATAGAGCTAATTATGAGAGGTATAACAATATTCGTAAGTTTTTTTCCTAAGAGTATTAGATGTCACTTATTTTTATTATACCAAGGGAATGCACTAACTTAAAGTGCACACAATATGTATAGCATTTCTATAAATCGAACACCATGTATGGGTCTTTGGAAAAGAAGAGCTTAGATGTAAATTGTATCTAAAACAAGATCATGATCCATATCAATGTCATCAAAAGTAATAACTATATGAGAATTTGGTATAGTAGTAATAGTTCCAATAAGAGCATCTAATGGATCATCATAAGGAGGATGGGCTACCACATGATGATCATGTTATAATTCTAAAGTAGATTTAATAAATTTTTAATCAATAATTGGATCGTTGATTTTTTTTTTAGATTTTCATCATAATTAGTGGGCTTATATAATATAGTGATAACATATCATTCAATAACATCATCACCAATAAGGTATTCCATAACATTTTGAATTTCAATACATTGATTATTAGTGTGGCCAACACTTCTATGATATTTTCAAAAATTCATTAGCACCAAAATTGTTACTATAAGATGTGATTACATCAAACTCAAGTGGTGGAGGGATGAATACAAGGTTGTACTAAATTATTTGTTTAAGAAAAAAATGAAGCACACAAGGTAGGTAGGTGAATTTCTTGCGAGTGGATTGTAGATAAAGTTTCGGTGATTGAGAAACAATGTTAACAACATATTTGGAATCAATATTATTTTTATTGGGTTTTGTTTTGATATAAGGTTTACTCTAAAACTTATAATTATGTGTTAGGAGTATTAAAAACATATATGAGCTTGTTCATGTCAATTATTTTAGGTTCATATTCTTTCAATGTATGACATAAATGATCAAATGAATTACACATGTCAAATATAATGCACTATTACAAAATGGAAAGAATACTCTAGGTAAAGAGGTCTTGAAGTTCACTATCAAATTAAAAATGTTCATTTTGGTAAGCATAATATTGTATCATATAACATAATAAGTGATGTGATATATTGCCAAAATTTGTGTCTGGTTTTCCTTTATGTGTTTGTGTTGTCCCAGTTTCTCTTTGTCATGGAAATTGAGTGTCCTGGGAGTCATAATGTGTTGGTGTACTTGTTAGTCCATGCTAAGCCAAATTGATGTACTTTAAGTGCATGGGAGTAAAGTGGGAATATTTGGTGCAAATTGAGGTATTGAAATTATTGGAGCATGTGTTTAATAGGTAAATGAACTCATCTTGAGGCATAGAAAGTCAAAAAAATATTTTGGAGTAAAATTCCACTTTTAGCCAAAGCGCTCGTTAGGAACTCAACTGTTCTTAAGAAACCGAGATGGAATGCATAGTTTTATAGCTATTTTTGAGAAAAAAAAAAAAGAAAAAAGGAGATGATGTAGTAAGGTGTTATTTTGCTTCATGTAAATTTTCAGGTCCTTAGGAGGTCATTTGGGTAAGTTGTGTTAGTTTTTGCAAAACAGGTCTATTGAAAAGCTCATTTGAGCTGTCTTGATTCTTAACAATCATAAAAAAATATAGATACTCGTTCGAGATACAATGGTCAAAATCAAAATGCTCAAAATATCAATTCTGATGCTCAAAATCATATTTGTCTTTATGTATAGCTATCATAGAATCTCTATCCTTTATTGGTGTAAAATTGTGAGGCATAAGAAAGTGTTAGTCTATAAATATTGACTAAGATAGAGAGCTTTATTTGTACACTAGCACTTTCAGGGAAATAGTGGAAAGCTCATGAAAATATTGATCAATTAAGGAACACTTGACTTCAAGGTGGCATAAACTTTTATGAAGAACATTCACTTACATCAAAGGCACTTAAAATACCTAAATGGTGGAGAATTATGTTTGAAATTCTTTTAATGTAAGAAACTCCAATTTTTCCAAGTAAAATGCACTTAAGATCTTAATCATTAAATGCGTATGGAGGAATTTACATTAAATTTATGTTTGGAGAAGGTGTGGATCTTGTTGGTACCCAAATTGTTTCTTCGTTTCGGTGCCGAGCAAAGCATCGAAAAAAATGGCATGAAGCTTGAAGATAGATAGACCATGTTGTATGTCATTTATAGCCGGGGATATGATCTAACTGGCACTCAAGTTTGTGGATAAATGGATAGCACTCTAATAGGACTTGATCTTGTCCTAATTGTTTTAGGTTGTGCCTTACAACCAAGGTAAGAGAACCTATTTTGTAACCTTGTAATGGTGAAGGAGGTGAAGATATCCTTCCTTTGCTTGGATTCTATGAGGAAGACCTTGATGAAAACATGATCAACACCTCAGATCTGACTCTCACGAGTTGTCACTTCCAGAATATGGGTATTTTTTCAACACAAAGCAAAGTTTACTAGAGACATTGGAATCCTGATTTGTTATGCATGCTTTTGCAAATGGATTTTGATCTTTTGTGGGTATACAATGCAAATCAAGGGTAGTACAGTTTAGGATCTATTGTTTAGATGATTTTTGGGTGGGGCATTGACAAGACAAACTGGGATATATCGGATCTTTGACAACCTCTACAATACTTGAATAACTATCGATAAAGTGCATTCAAACAATCAAGATGTTCTTTCAACTAAAAGATGCAAAAATGGAAGCACAGGTTGCACTCTTCATACAATATTTGAGACCTCACCATAAAATCTTGAAATGATGAACTCAATTAAACACAAAAATCCTTGATCAAACCATGCCTAAGATACTCCCAATGGATTACAAGCAATCTAAATTAACACATGAAGGTGAAGTGATTTTAAAGCGCTTATTTTCAATGCGGATGAAAGTTCTTACGAAAAAAAAGCTGCAAGTGCCACTAAACTATCAATGAGGATGAGATCAGTGTGATTTTTTAAAGACTTTCAATGCAAGATTGCAACAAGAACAAGGAAAACTATTTGCAGGGTATCTTAAAATGATAACAGACATCATATTGCCTGAAGAAAACACAGATTTAATTCAAAAGCTTGTTAGATTCATTAGCGGGGAGAGTTTTAGGAACAATCTTAGAGATGGGTGATGGCTATACACTTGTAACCAACTCACATACATGAAGATCCAACACAGAAGACATTAACCTAGTTCTTTGGTGGGTTTCTCAAAAAATGAGCTTTCTCTTAGAATTTTCTCGTGGTTTTCAACTTCCTGACCCTTTGCATTTCTCAAAAATGCACTATATATCTCTTGCCACATTGGAGCCTTCTTTCCCAAGCAAATAATATGCCAAGGGATCAAGTTTGTTACAAACAATCCTCATGATTCACTGAAAATGACATTAAACAGAAAAAACGTTCGTAGGATGCCAGTGTGCCAAAAGGTTGAATCATTACAAAAATTCATATCATTATCCATCTCGGAGGCACGTTTCTCATCATTAAGGCATGCAAACACCTTTTCACTTATCATTTCATCTTTTTACCTTTCCAAATTACCTCTCGCAACTTTCAAATTTGACATTTCACGTGTTTGGATGGATTAGGGAAAAATTCATTTCAAAAACATCTCAGATCTACAAATTAAGCCATGAAAGTGATCCCAATGATCCTGGAAGGCCCAAACGACACGGAATCACCAAAAATTGATGAAATTTGATGCAAAATTTGCAATTCCAAGTTTCTGAAGCTCCCATGGCGGCCAAAATGGTGCAATGTACAGGAACCGTTGATCTACCTTCAACTTTAAATCCTGGCCCTCCATGTGGAAAATGTGGATCAAAAATAAGCTTGGGTTACTTTTTTTTTTTTGATAAAGCCAGACACGTGGTGCAATATGATTGGATCAGGCCCAGTTTAAAAATATTCACTTTATAACCTTTTGAAAATTTTGGAAAATTTCTCCATTTCCCTCGCCTCCTTCTTGGGCCTCACATGTCCAAAATGTGATTCCAGTGACCGCATGGGACAATTTTTCTCATTTTACCTTGTTTTGGAAAAAGGAAAATTTTCCAAAAACCCTCTACGGGCCCACACCTCCGAATTCATCTTTGCCACTTGGCACTCACTGATTCGTTGTGGGGCCATGTCTCTCTTTTTTCCATCATACCTCCTTCGCAAAAATTGAAAACTTCCAAACTCACCGATGGCCCGTGCTTTCCTTTGACCTTCAAAATTAGCCACATGTCACACTTGTATTGGCTGCGAGGGCATGCTTCCTTTTCACAATTTTAACTCATTTTGCCAAAAGGAAAAATTCCCCCTTTTCCACCGGCAGCCCGCGCTCCCACACAAGCCTTCAAATTTTCACTTGGTCAGGGATGCACTCATGCTTTTTACTTTAAATAATTTTTCCAAAAAGGTAAAAAACTTAAATGACCCTCGAAACTCCACTTATCCCCTAGCATAAAAATTTCTCCTTTTGCGGAAATGTGGGCTTCATCACAACTTTTGCTTCCTTTTGCCCAAAAAGTAAAAATTTCACCAAGTCCCCCATCAGCCCACTCCTCCATTTTTACTTTTTTGGACACATGTCCCCTCCTGATTGGTTGCAGAACATCGGCCCAATTTTGAATTTGATCCATTTGAAGTTAAAACCTCAAAGTCACCAAGAAATCCACCACGATTCTAATTTTTCATGGACACGTGTCCACTTGTGATTAAGCCACCGGCCGTGCTCCAAATTTTCACCCTAGCTTTTTGACCCAAAAAACACAAAAATGTATTAAGTTTTCTACCATCCACATCCCCTCTGCCCAAAATTTTTCCACGTGTCCTCCTCTGATTGGAGTGGGGCTGAAAATGATTTTGCAACTTTAGAAAAATAGAGCTAAAAAACTCTAAGTCCTCCATCCGGCCCGCTCCTCCTCTTTTGATTTTTTAGGACACGTGCCCACTTGTGATTTATTGCGGGGTTTCAGGCCATATTTTGACTTTTAAAATTTTGCAAAATAAAGTCAAAAATTTCCAAGGAAATCCAACTCCCCGCTTCTCCTCGGCCAATCAAAACATGCCACGTAGGCAATTTTGGAAAAGGCGGAGCCATGGAACCAATTTCACCATTTTGCCAAAAAAGCAAAAAATGACAAGTTAGAACAATTTTCCGCCGCCTTTGGCCAATTAGAACACGCCACGTTGCAAATGCATGCTAAGGAAGAATTTGACGGGAAAATGACACCCGTCATTGTCAAAATACCAAAATTACAGAGGGATGCCCTAGAATTCGATTTTTTCACCAAGGATGGCAAATTTTTCAATTTTGAAGCAACTAAAACATGTTTTTAAAGAATTTTCGATCTTGGGATTGGATTTTCAAATACATATAAGTATGAATCGATCAATTTTGATTTTTCACGATCGGGCAAAAGGGAAAAAATGGCAGAGCCTGCAGATTTGGAAAAATTAGGGCACAAAAAATGGCAAACTTGGGTGCTTCTTCACAACCGAGGCATGGCAAATGATTTTCATAAGGACTAAGGCATGGAAATAGAAGAAAAAATTTCACCCATCCATTCAAATTGTAAAAAATATTTCAGGAAAAGCAGAGTGAAAGGAAAATTAGGGCAAAAGCATTGCAAGATCAAAATGGACACCAACATCGGCTCTAGCTCGGGATGGGCACTCCCAGTGAGTGCCATAAGAACAAAACATATACCAAGTGCCAAAATATCAATTGGGCAAAGGATTCATGAGCCAGAAAAGTAGAAAAACACACTGCGAAAATTGACAAAAATGGTTTCAAGAACAGGGCAAACCACAAACCTGAAAAAACACCAAAACAGAGCAAAAAGGAAAATACTATACACTATACAAGTGGTACATACCTCAAAATTGGGGATTTATCCAAGAAATGTTTCAAATGTCTACCATTGGCGGAAGTGAAGAAATTCCCCATTCAAGTCCTTGAGAAAAAAAGTATGTTCACCAATCCTAATATCAATGACATAAGGGCCCATCCATAGTGCATCAAATTTACCATGCTTGCCCTTGTCTTCATGCCTCCTATCCCATAACAACACCAGATCTCCAACATTGAAGGCCCTAAGAGTGACCTTCTTATCAAACAATCTCCTCAACTTCTATCTAAATCGACATGCCTTTGGTGAGATGCTCTTATATCCTCATCAAGCTCAACAATCTGACTAATCCTTGCTTCCATATGGATAGAGCTCTTGATCTTTCAACTGTTGAGAAAATTGAAATGAAGACAATTGTAGATGTAAGGGGAGAAAAGATTGAGTTCCATATGCCAATTCAAATGGGCTCATACCCATAGCTCTTTTAGGAGTTATCCTATCATTAAACTGTAAATTTCGTTGTTCACCCCACCTCTACTTGTTTTGTTCAAAGGTTCTTCTAATGATCTTCAACAAATTATTATTGCTGGACTCAGCTTGTCCATTTCCTCGGGGATTATAGTTTGAAGAATAATTGATTGGTTCCATACTCCTTGCGCATTGCCATCAAGGGTTTAGCTCACGAAACACATGGCATTATCAGCCATAATCTAGACTTGCACACCAAATCGCATATGATGTGATTCAACAAGAAGTCCATAACTACTTGGTGTGTTGCTTTCTTGGTGGGATTGTCTCTACCCAATTTTAAAATAATCGGTGGCTACAAGATTCCACTTATGGCCAACACTAGAAGGATCTGAAATCTCACCAATGAAGTCCATTCCCTACTATTTGAAAGGAACTTCAATTGATACATCTTGTAAAGGTAGGGAGCCTAAAGCTTTCAGTCTTCTAGAGAAACGTTGGCAACTTTCACATTTTCTAACCAGGGGTTGCATCCTTGAAGAGAGTAGGCCACCAATAATCAGCTCTCAAGATCTTATGTCTTGTTACCCTTCCAACAAAGTGTCCTCCACAAACTCCCCCATGAAATCAACAACTATTTTGGGAGCTTCATCTTCAATTATACATCTCAAGAGAGACACCTTGAGGTTTTCCAAACCAGCCCAAAGTCATTGATGATGTATTTTTGAGAAGCCGAGGCTTGAGGGATCTTTTTTTATTTTATTTAAGTGATCGGGAAGCATAGGTGTACTGAGGTAAAATATCACATCCTTGTACCACTCGGAACTTACCAACTTCTCAGAACATCTGCCCTTTCTTCCTCTACTTCATTCACTTCTACATTACTTAGAAGTTGCTCTCGGTCATGAGCTTAGCAAGACCCAAACCTCTTACCAACTTTGTGGTTTGGATCTCCATTTCATACTCCTATAGTTTTTCACCCATCTACATATTTTTCTTGAGATCTCCATCTCTGATAAGATGTATTTCACCATGGTGTGGGGAACATAAGCAACAACTTTTGAACTCAAAATATAAGGCACGAAAACCTTTGTTGCTTTCACCAAGGTAAATGTTTATTTCTCCATGATTGTATACTTCAACTCAATAGCTTGTAAAGCCTTACTAAAGAAGGCAATAGGCCTCTTAGCCCCATCCTCATCCTTTTGCGGCAAAAGCAGAAGCAATGGTATTCTCGAAGCAAAAGGAGAAGATTTGTGGTGTCACCCAGATTTCATCCTGAAATTTGTGACTACCCTATCCGAAATTTTTTCGTACTTTTAAAATAATGGGTCATTTTGTGTTTTTATTTCCTGAAAGTTCTTGTATTGCGTCAAGATATTCCCAAAGAGCCATATTAGCCTTTTTCACCAAATACCCAGATGCCCAAAATTGTTATATTCTATCGTCGGATTTGTCTGGAAATTTGTATTTAATTATTTTGAGCCCCGTATGAGGCTATTTGCGCTCCGTTTTAACTCTGTTATGATCGAACATGTCATTATTCCTATGTACCAGAAGGATTTTAACTTGGAATAAGTTTTGGGCTTTATTTGTGACTTTTGGCAATTTTTCATGTTTTTGTGTTGTCCGTTTCGTTTTCGTGAAATTTCTCTAGAATAATTCCTTTCTTTGGGTAAGCCTAATTTTTGGCCTGGAGCAATTTGGAAAACATATACGCACATTATGCCCGAGAGGAAGTCACCATCGGAGGTCTGGATCACTGGGAAAAAGCGAAGTCGTGCACGAGAAAAACACTGCGGGGTTGGCCACTTTTTGGAAAACAAAGGATTTAAGCTACAATGGGAAAAATAGAAGCAACAGGCAAGGTGGGAATTTTGTACCTGCCTAGTAGGGTACTTTTTCCCGTGTTATAAAATTCACTTAAGCTGCAGTGGGAAAGTTAAAGGCTGCAGGCAAGCGGGAATTTATTACCTGCCTTGCAGGGTAAAAATTCCCATGATAAAATAAAAGGAAAGTGACTTAAGTGAAATCATGGGATTTTATTGCCTGCCTTGCAGGGTAAGAATCCCATTGTCAAAGTCAAATCACTTAAGTGAATCATGGGATTTCCGGGGCTGCCTTGCAGGGTAAAGAATCCCATTGTGGAAAATCCTTAAAAATAGAATTCTATTGTGCAAAAAAGTGCGCCCCCTTTGGTGAGATGTTGGCAGCCTTTAAGTGATTATTTTAATTAATTTATCCTTCTAAAAAAATGCGCCCAGTTTGGAAGAAGTCAACAAGTCAAAAGGGAATAAAAGAAATAGATTTAAATGAATTAAATTGATTAAATTTAATTTATTTAAAAAAGCGCCCCCTTCATGTCAAAAAGTGTGCCCCATTTGAGACATATTTAATGATTTTAAGGCATTAAATCATTAAATTAATTTCTATTTTCAATTGGCTATGGTCAAGGCACACTTTGTGAAGCTTAAGTGAAGTGTGAAGGATTAAATTGGATTAATTTAATTTATTGGATGGTTGTCCTTAAACATGCTATTTTTAAAGAGAAAAGCATGATTTTTAATTAATTAATTGCCTTTAATTGTTAGAGCAATTATTAAGTATAGAATTGTGAGGGTTATATAAGCATGGGCTACCATATGGGTGAATTATTTAATTCATAGGTAAATAATTGTAGCTAAGAGGAAAAGTGCGCCCCCATTTGAAGAAGGATTTTCCTCAGGCAAGGTGGAAACAAGGCTAAAAGCTTCCATATTTGGCACATGCTTTGAAGGAGGTTGATCTTTGTTTGCATAATTGTTTGCATAGGTGTTACAGGTGCTCAGGTGTTGTTGAAAGGATTCATGCTCTCTTTATGTGCAAATTAAACACCAATTTTTAGGGCAGCAGGCTTGAAAAGTGCAAATTTTTACAATTAAAATTCACTATTCATGCTCTGGTGGCCATTTTTGTTTGAATTAATTGCAAGAATTCATTACAGGTGCTTTACAAAAGAAAAAGAACTTTTATCAATGTCCTATACATTACATATATCCTCCAAATCTGAAGAATTGTCCAGATCTACACCAGTTTTGAAGAAATCCGCCAAGTAAGAAGAAAAAAGAATTATTTAGACAAAGATTGACAAAGCCATGGCGAAGAGAGATGAAAAAGAAAGCATGATGGAGTCATGGATTGCTTCCAAACTTGCAAACATAGGAGACACAAATCTAGGCCCGAACCTCTTTCCGAATTGATTGATAGATCCAGAGCGGAAAGACTTCACTTATGCGTGTGGTTAAAAGTAGTGGAATTATCCGAGCTGCACCTTTGTGTGCACAACCCGATTCTTGGAGAGTTGATTATGGAGTGTGCTAGATCTTACCATCCTTCATCCAGGATCAATGCGAGATGCTTCGGGGGAAAACAATAATTCGGATGGATGCGAGTTCATCAATTCTTGTTTGAAGATTCAAGTGTGAAAGGTGGAAACTTCCATTAGTTTTTAGGATGCCGGCAACAATGTGGGAGAAGCATAGAGTTGATTGCATGAGCATAATGAATAACGGATACATGAAGAATCCTAAATCTCCTTCAAAGTTCCCAAGAACTCTTCTCACGGTCCAATTTGGTGCGGAGGTCGATGATATTGTCAAAGTTGTTATGCGGGATGAATGGCAAGGTGAATGCTTACACTTTCGTACATGGATATATGCTTTCATCAGACCATTGAAGTCAACAAGGTTGATTCCATAATCAATTGGTTGGAAATTATTAGTGACAACATTGGTCAAGAGCTCGGAATGTGAAGCGTAATTTCAGCTTCAAAATGACTTCCTACTTGGTGTATGTTGTAGCTTCACAAGGCATATTTTCCAAGCTAGATAGATGTGGTGTTCTTTCTAAGGACCCCATTTTCGAGTGCTACCCACAACTTACTGTACCTACGTGTGAGAAATATTCCAAAGTGGTCAATGATGAATTCTTCTACGATTTCATTTGTAGGCTAGACAAAGACTTGAAGGCCAATAGGGTAAGCAAGGAAGTGTGGGAAGCTGTGTCCAAGATTGGTAGTCTATTCATTCAGTTTGCAGATTTCACATACCTCAGGGTTACGGGATTTTCTGGAGAACCAATAAAGATGCCCAGGTATCCGAATGATAGATTGATCGCCATGGAGCTGAGCAGGCAACTTGTGGAGTTACATGACCTTCAGTCAAAATGGCACAAGTCTACGGGATTCTTCCCAATCACTATGGGACATTACAATTGCATTAGCATTCATAGAGCTCGAGGGATGGAGACGTAAATGTTATCCGAGTATGAGCAAGAGTTCTTCCCTGCATGGCTGAAATTCAATCCATTTGGAGTAGCCAGGAAGATGATCTCCCAGGAGTATGCACATGTGCCTTCATTAGAAGATTTCGGATGAAGTGCAAAAGTGAGTATGAGGTTAGAAAGAGAGATTTTAGCAGGCTATCAGCAAAGTAAGTGTTCGAATTTGGACTAGCGCAGGTACCTGTGGATCTTAAAGATGATGAGAACATGGTACTTGAGACTTACCATCAAATGGGAGGAGATAAAGCCATACTATAGGATAACGTAGGAGGCTGCCATACAATTGAAGAAAGATCTGGAGTTGTTTTGGTGAATACTTCAAAATGGTTCTTTGAAGAAGGGATATTGCCTTGATGAATCATTGATGAACCAAGTCATGGCCAACTTTGGCATAGGATATTCCCTCAAGCGAAAGCATGAAGGAGAAAGCAACGAGAGATCCGAGAAGTTGAAAGTACACTAAGATCTCAATCAAAGGAGAAGATCACTTCTATGACCATGGTGTAGCTCCGGCTTCTCCAAAGACCCAAGATACTTCACCAACTATTGCACCGTAGATAGGATACTTTCATGCCTCTCTCGAATCGGTGACATTCATCTTCTCTCCTCACCACTCCATTCAAAGACTGTTCCGGAGAAGATATTAAAGCTACGAGATGGCAGAGTTCGAAAGGGCTTTGTCCTTAGATGATTCAGAGGATGGCAGCCATAACACCGTGGCACTTTCTGATGGAGAGGAAGTAGAGCAAGAGCGGGAGATAGTAGTACACTCAAGCAACTTCTCATTCTCTGAGAAGTAACTTCTCGAAATGGTTGGCTTCGTAGTTGGTTCCAGAAGTAAGAATGGAGATGAACTTAGAGGAGCACGACTTGCAGCTACTCCAGAATCTGGGTGGAAGAGACAGAAGGCCTAAAGTTGCTAAGGTAACTTTAAGGTTGATCATCGAGGATTCGGGAGAGAAGTTTCTTTGAGATGTCAATTACGGCAGCGGAAGGAAAGAAAGAGGATGAGCTCTCACGGTAGAATATGTGATAGTAACCAAAGTACCCCTCGGTCAAGCCACCACAGAAGGATTGAAGTAGGACACACAGACATTGATAAATGCTCTATTCCTTAGGCTTGACAGAGAAAAGGCGAGAGAAAGATGAGCTGTAGAAGCAAGTATCTCAATTGTGTGAGATCATAGCCAAGGTTGCTAAACCCTAAATTCAGCTCATTTCGTAGTAGGTGAGTGATCATCTTATGCGGAAATGGAGGATGCAAGCAATCAAGTAAAAGATATTGACGAATGGAGGGATTTGATTATTCGTCAAGCTTCTGTACAACTTGGGGAAGTGCCAGCCCACCTAAAAGTTATGAATGATGCAAAAAATCAGCTGCAACAACTAATGACAAGCATAGTGGACATGAACATAGTTCTTTGAGAGTAACTCTGAGTATTTTGACCGAGATTAACAAGCTACATGGAGATGTATTGGTTCTGAGAACAAATTGTACTAGATGGATCGGTTGAGAAGGGGAAGAAGCTAGAGTTTGTAGTGTCCTTCCGTTTGGAGATCTAAAAAGTTTTTCTTGAAGAGGATGTAGGCACTTGAGAGTAGGACATCATCCTTACCGGACAATATCATCTCTTTTGCGAGGAGGAATTGGTCGAGGTGTTACTTCATACGTGCGGATCGTTCCTAACAAGATGCCTAATTCCACACGGGGTCTCTTTTGATGGTACAAAAAGAATTGGTAAAGCTACTAAGCCTTTCACGATGAATTCTATCAGTAGAATGGTGGCGCTGCAGGTAGATATTGCAAGGTTTGGGCCGAGCTTGGAAGATGTGGAAGCATGCATCAAAGTGTTGAATGAAGGGTTGCTGCAGTTCAGGACAGAGAAGGAAGCAATGGCTAAAACAGATGGAAAGATGCTGAATTACATGTTTGACAAGTATATCCGATATCAGAACAAGAAGAAGACATAAATATTACAGCTGGCATGACTTCTTCTATTCTTTCTTCTTCTATTTTCTATGTTCCCGGATGAAATTGTAAAACTTTAAGTTATTAGTTTTGCAACCATTACTTAAAGTCATGTGGAACCATTCTATTAGTTAAGTGATACATGTGTCACTTAAGGAGAAGTTAGTGGAGGATGATTTCCAAATGTCATCTTTACTTGTTGTTTATGTTTTAGTTTAGTTAGACTTCCCATTTGTACTTTCCCTCCTACATTCTATAAGTAGGAGAAGAACCTCTGGGTTAAGGAGCAGAATTTGTAAGCAACAATCTTGTGTTATAGACTTTGTTCTAAAACCTTGAGAGCCACTAGGAGCAAAGGAATACAAAGGAGCAGGTTTTCGGAGAACTTTGTGTCACGGTGTACTGTGTTTCTTGATTTTAATCTTAAGATCTCTTGATAAACTTTGTGTTATTTTAGATCTGGATCTAGAGCTGCCTTTGTTTTATAATTTTGTGTGTTCATATCTATTAAGTTTCTTCTATGTGCATGCAATTAGATTTTCTATCTACTAATTGGGATGCACATCTTCCCCATTTTTCTCTCGTATTTCCTTTATTTCCTTCTTCTATAAAATACTTCCTTTCTTGAGCAGTTTCTTACACGATGCGAGAAATTCTTAGTTATGGTTCATGAACTAAGTAGTTAAAGTAAAACCCCATTTAGATATTAGCATACTTAAATTGAAAAATCTGACACGGGAGCCTCACCAATTAAATGAGGGAGATTTATCTCATGACTGCCTAGGTTTTATGCTATGCACGAGAAAATCTAGCCAACAATTTGGAAAGGCTTCTTGTAATTCGGAGCTGCGAAGACAGTGTGCATGTTTAAGTGCTTCCTTAATTCCTTCAAAATCCTGAATGGCAGCCTCCTCCCACTTGATGACTTGGTCCTTCTTTAGCATGCATGTGATAGGAAGAGTCAGCTCAACAAAATTTTAAACAAACCTTCTAATGAAGTTGATCTGCCCAAAGAAAGATTGGATGCCTTTCTTTGTTCTTGGAATTGGAACCTTGTTGATTGCTTCCACCCTCTTAGGGTCAATCATGATGCCATTCTTTGATACAATATGACCAAGCAGCTTGGCCTTTTTCATGCCAAAATGACACTTCTTTGGATTAAGAGAAATGCCATACTCCCTACATCTGATCAACATCTTCTCCAAGTGCTACAAATGATCAATTCTGTCCCTAGAAAACACAGTCACATCATCTTGGTAAACAACTATAAAATCATTGATGTAACCAGCAAAAGCAACATCCATTGCTCTTTGGAAAGTGGCACCAACATTCATCAAACCAAAGGGCATTCTAACAAAAACATATGTCCCCCAAGGAGTGGTAAACGTTGTCTTAAGTCTTTCTGATTCTTTGACAACCACTTGATTGTATCTGGAGAAACCATCCAATGTAGAAAGAAACTCAGACCTGTCACTAGCTGCAACATATTTTCCATGTTTGGTAATGGATAGTTGTCCTTCATGGATGATTTGTTTAGATTTCTGAAATCTACACAAAGTCTGATATCTCCATTCTTCTTTCTGACTGGGACAAGGTTTGCAACCCAAGATGAATACCTTGTGGGTTGAATAATCCCTCCATCTCTCAGTTTCTTTAGTTCCTCTTGCATCTTCATGGAGAGGAGTGGATTGATTGGTCTTTTCCTTTATTTGAATGGTTTGGCCTTAAGCTCAAGAGGGATCTCATGTTGAAACAAATATTCTCTATATGCCTTCAACTCGAGAATAGGACCAAGCTAAACAGTCCGATGCTTCTTTAATAATTTGACATAGGACTGTTTTCTTCTTTACTTAGGTTGATCAGCTGCCCAACCAAATCTTTCTGGTTTCTCCCTTGTTCCCAAATCATGCTCTTCAACATCCCTAGATGCAAACATGTTTCTATTGACAATACAATCAAGTGCAATAAGACCTCTAGGAATGGTGTTAGTTTTTAATTGGATGATATCCTTTCCAAACGAAGTTTCTCTTCCTTCATTCATACATACCATTGGGTCCAAATCAATATTTTGATCAAAAAACTCACCTTGGTTTTGTAGGAACCTTTGCACTTGAGCATCATCATTAAAAACTTGACAATGCTTCACATTATCGGGGACATTTGGCACAGTTAAGACTTCAATATTATACTCACAATAAGGTGAAATGATGCAATTCCCAAATATAGAACCCAGCCATCGCTTTGCTTGACTTGTTAGCATCAACATTGAGACTTTTGTCATGATGCACAATGTTGAAGGAATTAAACATCTCAATTAGATTCCAAATCCGCATGTTTATCTTTGTTTCATACGTTGATTTTTTGTAGCATACGCTTTTCTTATTTGTTTGAAAACCAGCTTTGAATCTCCTTTTGCAATAATATCTTTCACTCCATACTTCCATGCAATTATTAACCCCAACAACAATGCTTCATACTCAAAGCAATGTTGTTAGTGCATTCAAAATTAGGCTTGAAGGAAAAGGGAACTCCTCCAAGCTAGGAGAAAGTAGAACTATACCAACACCATTTCTAAATTTGGAGCAAGCTCCATCAAATAACAAGGTCCAAGAAGATCCTACCACCTCAAGGAACTTTGATTTGTCCATCTTGTTTTCTTTTCCATCAAGCAAATCCAATGAAATTTTCAGCATCCACATCGACAAACAACACTTCATAGGAAGCATTGTTGGGATCTTCAATTAGGTGGAACATCTTCTTTTCACCATAAAGTTTGACAAGGCTACCTTCAATGGGAATGGTGGAAAAAGACATGTCCATATGAATGCTGCCACCAACACTTGCAGCCTATTTTCTTGACAAAATCATGCCCCATTTGGCAAGGCAATCAACAATTACAACATCAAGTTTCAAATTCTTACCCGAGATAGGCTACAAGTTGCACCACGAAACCCTTCACACAACCAACTACCGGCACCTCCCTTGAGTCCATGGTAGCAAATTTCCCATAGGCTACTTGTCACTTTGATATCCAACTCATTCATGACTTCTAGAGGCATGACATTGCATGATGCACCGAAATCCAACATACAATTGTGAAGTAGTCTATCTTTTATGATCAAAGTTGTAGAGAATGGATCAAAATTCAATTTGGAATCAACCAAGGATGTTCCCAAGTATACCTCAAGAGTTTCCCCAAGATCCTCTAATGCTTGGTGGTGTTCCAGTGCAAATGATTGGAGGAGGAGTTTCAACAACGTTCACATTTCTCGGGTACTCCTCTCCTCCTTCAATCCTAAGTATTCAAATGCTATCTTCTTATGCTAAGGTATTCTAAGCAACTCAATGATTGGAACACTCACTTTGATTTGGCTCAATAATTGGGCTATGTCATAGGGATCATTCTTTGGTAAGGCATCATTGGAAGGGAGATAATAAGATTCATTAGATGGCATGGGACTTTTGATAGCTTGAGCATGAGGAGGACTGAAATTTTTGCATGGGACAACATAGTTCTTGGCAAGTGTTTCCCTCCTAGGAGCTTCTTTGGGAATGCTTGTAAGCAATGGTGTTTTAGGTCCTAGGCTTGAGGCCGAACTCCTTTAACAACTTTGCTCCTAGTGTTATATTCTTTCTCTTGACCAACAACAACATTCATTAATAGTTGTCTATCTTCCTCCGAAGGGATACCACCATCATACTTTTTAATCATCAATGCTCTTAAGTATTCAAAGTCATTGTTAGGAATTTCAAAAGCTTGCACTACATCTGCTTCATAAGTATGAGAAGGAGAAAGAAGTGGTACCCATTTTATGCAATCCCAAAAGGTTGCAACAGTCCTTGCACTTATTACCTCAGTTGATGTTGCTCCTTCTTGTGAATTTGAAGAGCAGCCCACCATGTAAATATCATCATCAGTACCATCTTCATTATCAGCTTCATCAACTTGTTGGTCCACTTCACATGGAGGATGGGGAAGAAAACATCTATCACACCAATCAATATCTACAATCTCTCAACAACAGCTAAATAACACGATGAGTCGAGGGTTGGAACCAATCTACTTTCTCGTGCTTGGGGTTGTCTATTTCCCCCTCCCATAGGTCCTTTACCTCTGTCATCTGGCCTTTGATCAGCCCTAGGATGATTTCCAAATCTGTCATGATTTTGTGCTCTTTGCTGACCTTGTGAACTTTGGCCAATTCCCTTCTCAGCTCGAGCTAATTTGTATGAAATTTCTTTGACAACACCTACCAAAGTTTTAACAACATCCTCCAAATCAGCACCCTTACTAGCTTGAGGTTTTTCAGGGTTTATCAACTTTACACCATCTCTCTTGAGAGGTTTACCAATGGCTTTAATATTGTTTTCAATCTACAGTGCCATGGTAAAAGCCTTTTGCCTTAAATTAGTAGGATTTTTGTCTCTCAAATAATAGGTTGCTTTCTTATCAAATGCATCTACATATTTGATTAAACAAGACTCATCACAAGCCCTTAGATTAACATGCAGCCTTCTCAATGTTTTATTAAACTTTGTGTTAAAATCATGAACCGTTTCATTTGGGTTCTTCTTGATGTTTTCAAACTCAAACAAGAGAAATTTAGGATCAGTATTGTCACCATATTGCAACCTAAATGCAATGTTCATATCAGCCCATGAGTCAATAGAATTATCGGGCGAGAGCCTTGTACCAATCCTTGCATCTTCTGTCTAAAGTATGGATAAACAATTTGACATACACATCTTCAAACTCTATCTCAAAATCCTCCATCATGTTAATAAACGGTTTGAGATGTTGATCACCACTCATATAATTGCTACCTTGAAACTTTGGCAATCTATTCCTCACATCTTGTGGAACAAAATTAGGATACCCAACCATCCCTCTAAAATTGATAGGACCAAAGGTGTTAAAAATAAATGGGGGCCTAGGTAGAGGCTAAGCCATGTTGTTTTGTGGTGGTGATCTTGGAGGAGAAACAAAATGATGAGGAGTGAGAGGTCTTTGGGGAATGGGAATGAAATATTCAAAATGGATATCCCTTAAAGGCTCTTCTTCTTGATGAACTCCAACAGACTTGGAAAATACAGGGGTAGATTTAGGAGTAAGCCTCTCAAAAACAAAAGATGGTCCCTCTCCAGATGGAGAATGTAAATCTACAAGAGGATTTTCTGATTCAGATTTACTTGAAGAGGAACTGCAGTCCTCAATAACAGGCTGATCAATCAAGTTCAACAATGGGGAATTCTTTCTTTGAGCTCTTTATCCAACAAATTTCAAAACTCTTCTTCCCTCTAACTCAAAGCATTCCCTGAATCAATAAAAACTTCCTAGCAGAGAGTCTCTACTAAACAAAGATCTTCTTCTTTCTAGTTTTGCGAGGTTAGCTCCAAAATTCAAATGATAGAAAACTAAGACACTTTGTATTATTAAAATCAAATCAGCATGGAGTCACCACCAGGAGTTTTACCTTAGTTGTGCAAGAATGCACTAAAGTAATCTATCTAATGTCACCAAGACTAATATCATGTAAAACTTTGTAAATCGAGACCCTCTCTTTACTTGAATCAATCAATCCTAATGCAATCAAAGTGTAACAACTGCCTTTGGGAACTGATAAAATTGCATATAGAGCTTGAAACCTTTGCCTAAATCTTGCAGATCTGAGTATAGAATGATGCTTCAACAAATGAGTTTATATGCAGAACTTGCAAGAAACATTACTAGGGTTTGATATGCATCTAGAAACCTTCAAATATGCATGCACATGGATCAAACTGAACCAAATGTCCCCGGCAATGGCACCACTCGTGTTGGTACCCAAATTTGTTCTCCTTTTCAAGTTGAGCAGCATAAAATAAATGGCATGAAGCTTGAAGATAGATAGACCATGTTGTATGTTGTTTGTAGAATGGGGATATGATCTAACCGACACTCAAGTTTGTGGAGAAATGGGTATCACTCTAATAGGACTTGATCTTGTCCTAACTATTTTAGGTTGTGCCTTCGCAACCAAGGTAAGAGAACTTATTTTGTAACCTTGTAATGGTGAAGGAGGTGAAGGTATCCTTCCTTTGCTTGGATTATATGAGGAAGACCTTGATGAAAACATGATCAACACCCTAGATCGACTCTCACGAGTTGTCACTTCCAGCATATGGGTATGTTTTCAACACAAGACAAAGGTTACTAGAGAAATTGGAATTCGATCTCATTATGCATGCTTTTGCAAATGGATTTTGATCTTTTGTGGGTATACAATGCAAATCGGGGGTAGTAAAGGGTAGGATCTATTGTTTAGATGATTTGTGGGTGTGGCATTGACAAGACAAACTAAATATATCGATCTTTAACAACCTCTACAATACTTGAACAACTATTAGATAAAATACATTCAAACAATTAGGATGTTCTTTCAACCGTTGAAAGATGCACAAATGGAAGCCCAAGTTGCACTCTTCACACAATCTTTGAGACCTCACCACAAAAGCTTGAAATTAAGAATTCAATTAAACACAAAAATCCTTGATCAAACCATGCCTAAGGTGCCCCCAAAGGCTTACAAGCAATCTCAATTAACAAATTAAGGTGAAGTGATTTTAAAGCTGCTTATTTTCAATGTCGATGAAAGCTCTTTTGACAAAAAAATTAGTGTAAGTGCCACTAAACTATCAATGAGGATGAGATCTGTGTGATTTTTTAAGTACTTTCAATGCAAGATTGTAACAAGAACAAGGAAAACTATTTGCAGGTATCTTAAAATGATAACGAGACATCATATTGTCCCGAGAAAACACATATTTAATTCAAAAGCTTGTTAGATTCATCAAAAGGGAGATTTTTAGGAACAATATCATAGGCTGTGTGATGGCTATACACTTGTAACAAACTCACATACATGAAAATCCAACACGAGAAGACATTAAACTGGTTCTTTGGTGGGTTTCTCGAAAAATGAGCTTTCTCGAGAAATTTCTCATGATTTTCAACTTCCCCTACCCTTTCTATTTCTAAAAATGCACTATATATCTCTTGCCACATTGGAGCCTTCTTTCCCAAGCAAAGAATATGCCAAGGGATCAAGTTTGTTACAAACAATCCTCATGATTCATTGAAAATGACATTAAATAGAAAAAGCGTTCGCAAGATGCCGGTGTGCCAAAAGGTTGAATCATTACAAATATTCAGATCATTATCCATCCTGAGGCACGTTTTTCATCATTAAGGCATGCAAACACCTTTTCACTCATCATTTCACCTTTTTACCTTTCCAAATTACCTCTGCAACTTTCAATTTTGACATTTCACGTGTTTGGATGGATTAGGGAAAAATTCAGTTCAAAAACATCTCAAGATCTACAAATTAAGCCATGAAAGTGATCCCAATGATCCTGGAAGGCCCAAATGACACAGAATTGCCAAAAATTTGATGAAATTTGATGCAAAATTTGTAATTCCAAGTTTCCTGGAGCTCCCATGGCGGCCAAAATGGTGCAACGTACAGGAACCATTGATCTACCTTCAACTTTAAATCCTAGCCCTCCACGTGGAAAATGTGGATCAAATATAAGCTTGGGTTACTTTTTTAATTTTTGATAAAGCCAGACACGTGGCACAATATGATTGGATTGGGCCTAGGGTTAAAAATATTCACTTTATAACCTTTTGAAAATTTTGGAAAATTTCTCCATTTTTCGCCTCCTTCTGGGCCTACCACATGTCCAAAATGTGGGTCCCAGTGAAACCGCGGGACAATTCTGCTCATTTTACCTCTTTTTGGAAAAAGAAAATTTTCCCAAAAACCTCCATGGGCCCACACCTCCTAATTCATCCCTGCCATGTGGCACTTGTTGATTCACTACGGGGCCATGTCTCTCCTTTTTCCATCATACCTCCTTCGCAAAAATTAAAAACTTCAAAACTCACCGGTGGCCCGTGCTCTCCTTTGACCTTCAAAATTGGCCACGTGTCACACTTGGATTGGTTGCGGGGCATGCTTCCTTTTCACAATTTTAACTCATTTTTCCAAAAGGAAAAATTTCCCCTTTCATGGCAGCCCGTGCTCCCACACAAGCCTTCAAATTTTCACTTGGTCGGGGATGCGCTCATAATTTTTACTTTAAACCATTTTTCCAAAAAAGGCAAAAAACTTAAAAGACCCCGAAACTCCATTTATCCCCCTAGCATACAAATTTCTCCTTTGCAGAAATGCGGGCTTCATCACAACTTTTACTTCCTTTTGCCCAAAAGCAAAAAAATTTGACCAAGTCCCCCATCGGCCCAATCCTCCATTTTTACTGCTTTGGACATGTGTCCCCTCCGATTGGTTATGGAATGTCGGCCCAAGTTTTTACTTTGATCCTTTTGAAGTTAAAACTTCAAAGTCACCAAGAAATCTGCCCCCATTCTGAATTTTCATGGACACGTGTCCACTTGTGATTGGCCACGGGGCCGCGCTCAAAACTTTCACCTTATCTTTTTGACCCAAAAACACAAAATATATTAAGTTTTTCCGCCATCCGCATCCCCTCTACCAAATTTTTTTCCACGTGTCCTCCTCTGATTGGAGCGGGGCTGAAAATGATTTTGTAACTTTAGAAAAATAGAGCTAAAAAACTCTAAGTACTCTATCCGGCCCGCTCCTCCTCTTTTGATTTTTTAGGACACGTGCCCGCTTGTGACTTGTTGTAGGGTTTCGAGCCATATTTTGACTTTTAAAATTTCACAAAATAAATTTGAAAATCTCCAAGGAAATCCGACTCCCCACTTCTCCTATGCCAATCAAAACATGCCACGTAAGCAATTTTGGAAAAGGCAAAGCCATGGAACCAATTTTGCCGTTTTGCCAAAAAATCAAAAATGACAAGTTAGAACAATTTTCCGCCACCCTTTGGCCAATTAGAACCCACCACATTACCAATGCATGCTTTGAGGTAGAATTGACGGGAAAACGACACTGCGTCGACCTTGTTAAAATACGTGAGAAAATGCTAGACATGTCCTAGAATTTAATTTTTCACCAAGGATGGCAAGTTTTTCAATTTTCTAGGAAATTAGAACATGTTTTAAAAGCATTTTTGATCTTGGGATTTGATTTTCAATCACACATAAGTATGAATTGATCAATTTTAATTTTTTCATGAACGGAAAAGGGAAAAAGACAGAGCACGCAAATTTGGAAAAATTAGGGCATAAAAAATGGCAAACTTAGGTGCTTCTTCACAAATGACGCATGGAAAATGATATTCAAATGGACTAAGGCATGGAAATAGAAGAAATAATTATATCACATCCATTCAAACTACAAAAATGTTTCAGGAAAAGAAAAGTGAAAGGAAAAGTAGGTAAAAAGCATTGCAAGATAAAAATGGACACCATGAGATCTCCCTCATGAAGTTGTAGGAACTCAAATTTTTTCTTTTCATTTCTCAATGTGGAAAAATCAAGTTTCCTTCTCTCTCTCTTTCGCACTTTGTAGAGCTGAAAACACAAACCTAGGGTTTGCTTACAATTGTCTTTCTTCGTACTTCAAATTACACCAACTTAAAATATCCAAACTTTGAAAGAATTTTTGTGGGATTTATACGAATAGGTTGTAAAAATAATTTCTTAATTTGGTGGAGTATTTGTGGAGATTTCTTTAGTATAATTTTTTAGCTTGATCACTCACATCCTTTGTTTGTGATTAGATTAATTTTTGGACTTTTTCATTGAAATTGAAGGTAGTGTTGGTTTGAATAAAACTTTAATGGTTTGATAAATGGTCTAGACATCCTTTGCATCACCTTTTTATACATCCACAAGGACTGAATTTCTTATAACCCGTAGAAATTCTTGAATGTTCAATCTCGATCATCTATGTGTGTTTGACAAGATGTGCATTGTAAGTTTGATGAAATTATGCTATAGTTGTTGTGTTGGAAAGCACACTAATTTATTAGAAGATCACTTGAGACCTTAGTTGGATCATTCAAATGCAATTTAAATATTTTCACTCTAAATTAGGTGAATTTGATAAGGTACAAGTGTTTCATATGGAGACAAGAACAAGACTTCATTGTTTGATCGCACTATAGTGCATGTATAGTTTTGATTGAAATATAGTGCATGGATTAAAGGGGAAATGAATAATATTTAAATTCTCAAATGATATCAACATCCACATAACTTGAATGGGATAGTGAAAGGATTCTTGTGGAAATTTAATGTTTTTGTCTCTTCCATTCAAAGAGAATGTCAAAAGTCTCGAAATGCTTGAATTAGTTCATTCAAAAGGTTGAAGATACTTATTTGGAGATTGAAAAGATTAGGGAAAATTGAAAATTCATGCGTTAAAAAGTGTGAATTGAGGTTGAAAGAGAAGGTGAAAAGTCTCTTGCATGTGGAGAAAACAAACTAATGATGATCTGTGAAAACAAGCTTTCTCAGTTGGGTGTTAGTATTATCATGATAGATCTTGAATTGGGTGATTTTTTTGACAAAGCTGTGATATGAATTTTTGATAGAAAAATACATACAAAAGAAACAAGAAGGAAGATATGTAGAAAAAGTAGAACTAATCTTGAGACCATGAGAAGGGCAATCAAAACGTGCATGCAACTAAGAGCAGATTTATAACAAGGTTCATGATGAAAGAAAGTTTAAAAAAATGATTGAAAGAAGAATAGAGAGAAGAGACATTGATGAATTAGTACACACATTAGTCACAAATTTCAGAGGTGAAATTTATAGCCAAGATAGTTGTTATAATATTGAATTAGGACTGGCTTTTGGTGTCATATATTTCTTAATAGTCGTATGAGTTAGAGAATCATATGTATTGCAATTTAGTGAAAGATGAGCTCTAGAAAGGTGTCCATAATTTTTTTATCAAGAAACAAGTAAAGGAACCTTGTTGTGATTGTAAAATTTAATCTTATAAACTATTTACAAGATTTTCAAGAGCATGTGATATAATAAGAATAATGTGAACCAATATGGGTAGAGAAAGTAGATGTAGGAATAGTATGAGTCATAAGAATAGCCTTAGTGACATTGTGAAGTGTAATATTAGGTTCCTCCAAAGATATAAACACTATAGGATTCGGGATAATAGATGTATTCATATTAGATTATGTGGGTGATGAATCCAAATATATAATTCTCATTGGGGATCGATCACAAGATACTTTATTATTAATAAGAATATTTGAAAATATTCTCAATATGATGAGGATTATTACAAATTTGTGCACAATATTTAGATAGAAGTTAATAATTATATTTTTTTCACATCAAGATCTGTTACGATCATAATTAAAAAGTGTTCATTGTATGTTTCAATTTCATAAAAAGGAACCTTAGGAACAAAGTGAGCATGCATACAAGGACTCCACATACATGATGTGGGCAAGAATTCATTCATTGTTGATAATTTTAACACCTAAAGGAAATAAAAAGAAAGCATATGCAAACTGAAAATGAAAACCTATGGCAAGTAGGGTTTGAAAAAAAAATTTAGTTGATCAATATTCTTGTTTACTGATTTTTACACCCTAAAAATTATATGATGCAATATAAGGAAATTATATAAGATGTAATGGTTTGTAAAAGGGATTATTCTAGATAAATTGAGCACTATTAACTATGCACATTCAAAATAACATTATTAATACTTGCAACTAGGCTGAAATGATAATATGATTTCTTGAAACACACAAATAGATATGTACTTAGTTGTTCAAAAGTGGTACATGGAGGATATGGGTGTATTAAATTGATGAGTCGTTTTTTTAAACCTATAAATGTTTTATCTCTTATTATTACACTATAAATTGCCTCTGTCCAAGATCCTACATCTATGACTAGACCATGGTACAATTCTTTCCCTTTATGTTAAATTTTGGAACTAATAATAGTATGGTTTTATAACTTATCCTTCCATTTTATTTCCTAGAAATGATTTTCATTGTATTTTTTAGAGCTCACACAAATGTGGCACAACCTAAAATGACATACAATAAGTAAAAACCATAGATACTTGTAATACCATTTGTCATTTAACATTATGTAGAATGAAACTAGAAATAAATTTGTGGGTGAGGTTGGACTACCCTTGGAATTAAAACCATAATAAACCATATTGAGTCTAAGTGTTTCATTACATCCCATTGATCATATGTAGTTCTCCTAGTTTAAGTAAAAGTTGTGTATGCAATCTAAGCCAACTCCTTGTGTGCCCCTCATATATCTTAACACAAAGGTAGTGGAATTATTGGTGTATGTGACTTTCCTCATCATCACTCGGGGTCTTGTCCACCTCACATGGTGAGTCATATCACTTAGGTGAGATCATAGGTCATATGATTTATTATATGACACAAGATATATTCCGTCATAGAATATGTCATTTTCATATGTGTCAGTGGCATCATAGGAGTTACATTCCATTTTGGAATCGTAACTCCTCTTTCCCTCATAGAGGGAATGATTGTCTAGGTCACGAGAGTTACACAACACTCCCATATGTACCCTTATTTTGATCTATAATAATGAGTGGAATTATTCTTTCATGCATGATTTTCCTTGTTTGATTATGCTTGTTGATTAGTTGGATCTTTCACCTCACCATTAAATTGCAAACATTTCAACATGCACAAGCTTCCGCATTGATCCTCACAAAATAATCTCATATAGTATCGAGATCTCTATTTGGTAAACGTGCACTCATTTCATTTTAGAGGCTAATTACTTGGTTTAAGTTTTTATTGATTCTTGTGTAATTTTTAATCATTTTAGGAATATAGAAAATCTAGTTTAACAATTTTTGTTTTTAGAGTTTGTTATGTTTTTAGGTTTCCTACTTGTGCATTTTTAGGTGTTGTCCCACTAGATTCAGCTATCTACAACATGTGGTGGAAAATCATTTTTGAGGTATTTATTTTGTTGGTTTTATTAGATTCCTTCATTAAAATTTATGTTTTTTTAGAGTATCTTGTTTTGGATCCTTGTTTCTCTATACTATACTCCTCTAAACCCTTCCTACCCATGTTGTCTCTCCCTTCTCCTTTTCCCATCTCGGTGAGATTTATTAAGGGGTCATTTTGGTTTGGTGATTCGGTATTATGTCTGTCCCTTGATTTGGCATGTTTGGGCCCTAGACCTCAACCTGGTCTTACTAATCTCAATCGGTTTGTTCCAACTGGACCAACTCAACCTTCCTTCT
Organism: Taxus wallichiana var. yunnanensis; assembly: GCA_018340775.1. Lineage (NCBI taxonomy): Eukaryota > Viridiplantae > Streptophyta > Pinopsida > Cupressales > Taxaceae > Taxus > Taxus wallichiana. The sequence continues at coordinate 84,247,950 of CM031238.1, forward strand.
ATCGAATTGGCCTCTGTTGTTCCTAACTCGAAGGGTTCATCATTTATCTTGGATCTCAAACATGCATTGGTTTTTCTTGACTCATCATCCCTCCTCCTCACCATGTTTTTTACCTAGCTTGACCAAATTTATGTTTTTGTTCCACCTCATGACTCAAGAGTTTGGTCCTTGCCTTTCTCTACTCATTGTTTGGTTCCTAGAACCTACTTTTTGTATGTCATTCTATGATGTTTATCTCGTCTAGTGACTTGTGATTTATCCTATCTTGACAAGATCTTTTATCCACTTGCCCCACCTTGGCTCAAGCCTAACTCACCTTGACCCTACCCTTCTTGATCGAACTTGACATCTCAATCCACTCGTCCCTTTTTCATTCCACCCTCGACCACGATAAACCCTTCCACTCAATCATTACAACATTGATTTCTTGATCATTTCCCTACCCAGTCAAAATGTGGACCAGGAAGCCTTTGTAGATTTATTAATCTCAATCAACCAGATATATATAGAAGTAGGCTACAATATATATATGTATTGCATAACCGGGTTAGAAAAAAAGAGAAGTTGCATACAAAACAACAACAAATTAAAAATACATTAGCTTCCAAATATTATCCCGGAAGCAAATAAATTGTTATAATAATTATAACAATTATCCCTATGAAACAAACCAAAAATATGGTTTTAAACCATATAACAACATAAAACAATAATATGGTTTATAATTAAATATAACCATATAATTAATAAATATGAAATGCATAATTAATATATAGGTAAATAATAATTAACCTAACATTCCCCCCCTTAATTATGCATTGTCTCAAGGATGAGGAGAGGAACTCTCTGAACAACTCAAACTTGTCACGTGCAAGTGACTTCATGAAGATATCTACTCGTTGTTCAGCTATTGGACAAAATTGAAGCTGGATGTTGTGCTTCAACACATGCTCATGTATGAAATGAACTTGTACCTCAATGTGCTTTGTTATTTCATGAAACATTGGATTGTGAACAAGTTTGAGAACACCTTCATTGTCAACATACATGGTGGTTGGTTTCTCTATGGTATTCCAAGTCCTTCTAGTATGCGGCGTAGCCAAATCGCTTCACGAGACGGCTTCTCTTGCCGCAGAATGCGATACTCGAATTCTATGGAAGAGTGAGAAACAAAGTGTTGTTTCTTGCTTCCCCATGATATTGGTCCGATCCCATAAAGAATACAAATCTAGAAGTGGATTTTCTATCATCATGTTACCCGCATGATATGAATCCGAATATCCATCAAGAAGAAATTGTCATTCTTCTTGTATTTAGACCAAGATCTACTTGATCCTTTAGATATCTCAAGATGCGCCTTGTTGCTTTCCAATGAAAAACTTTGGGTTCTTGCATGAACTTGGATAGATAACTTACTACAAAGCTTATATATCGGTCTAGTGCGGAGTCAAGCAAATGAGACTCCTAATCAACTGATGATAGAGAGTGGCACTTACCTCAAGAGATGGATCTGAACGAGCTAACTATAATTTGTTCTCCATGAGTGTAGTAATTAGTGTGCAATCCATCATCCTAAATTTCTCGAGTGTAGTCTTGGTATATTTCATCCGAGAGAAACAAAGATGTGATTCTCTTTCTTCTCTACTTCCAATCCAAGACAATAGTGCATTAGCCTGAGATCTGTCATGTCAAACGATCAATTAAGATCTTTCTTTGTTGTATTGATCATCTTCATGAACTTCCGAGTGAATGACTAGATCATCGACATAGACAATGATAATCACAATCTCCCCCCTGCTTTTTAAGGTAAAGATTGGGATCGTATGGATTTATAACAAATCCATGTTGTATGAGATGCTCATCAATTTTGATGTACCATGCCCGGTGCTTGTTTGAGACCATACAGAGATTTCCTGAGTCTGCATACCTTTGCTTCTTGACCAGGTACAACATATCCCTCAGGTTGAGTCATGTAGACTTCTTCTTGTAAATCTCCATTCAGAAGGCACTTTTTACGTCCATCTGATGGACTTTCCAACCAAACTGTGTAGCTAGAGCAAAGATCATCTTGATCTTAGTTGTGGGAGCAAATGTCTCCTCGTAGTCAATGCCTTCTTTTTGTGCATACCCCTTTACTACAAGTCTTTCTTTGTACTTGTCCACTTTGTCCCATCTGCTTTGTACTTTGTTTTGAATATCCATCTGCATCCAATGGGTTTCTTCCCCGGTGGAAGATCGACAAGCTGCAAGTGTTATTTTCATCACTGATTGATATTCAGAGTCCATGGCATCTTTCCAAGATTTTGACTAAAGGTCTTCCTAGATTGTAGAGGGCTCATCAGATTCAATTACTTACTCATCAAAGCAAAAGTTAACTTCTTCTCTTGCTTTACTATGAGTCCATGGTCCAGGGGTGGATGTATCCGGTGGAGCATCCATTCTTACATCTTGTAATGTGCTAGTACACCACTTGGGCATACGCTGAATTGTTCCCATGGGTCGTGGTTCTATCATATCAACACCATCATCCCCATCATCACTTTCATCTGGGAACATCAGTTTCAATTTTTACAACTGGTGAAGAATCTACATCAAGTGAGTCTAGAGGAGGAGACTCTGCTTCCTTCTTCTCAAAGAACTCAACATCTCTGTGGTGTAGACTTTCATGGTCTTAGGATCCATCAATCTGTAACCAAGAGTCTCTTCACTTGTACCCAATGAAGACAAGTTTCTGTGACTTCATGTCCAATTTCTTTCTATTTTCTTGGGTATGTGCATACTTTCATTACACCAATACTCTAAGGTGTGCAATAGATGGTTTCTGTTTTGACCATGCTTCTTGTGGTGTTACTCCAGTCAAGAGAAACTGTGGGCATTCTGTTCAACAAATACACTGTTGTCTTTATTGCTTCTACCTAGAATTTCTTTGCAAGTCTAGAGTCATCGATCATGCATTGCACCATTTCCATGATAGTACGATTTCTTCTCTCAACAACACCATTCTGTTGCGGTGTGTGTGGAGGAGGCATTTGTCGATGAATCCCATGAGTTTGTAGATAGTCTTTGAACTCATTACTGGTGAATTCCCCCTCGATCTGAGTGGAGAGTTATGATGTGATGACTATTTTCATTCTCAACTACTACTTTGAACTTTTTAAAAGCTTTCAAAGCTTCACTTTTCTTGCGAAGAGAAAAAAATCCACATTTTTCTAGAGTAGTAAATCAACACAAAGCATGAAATATTGGAACCCATAATTACTTGGTTGCATCATACCACAAAGATTGGTATGAACCAAATCAAGCTTACCATGAGCTCGAAAAGTACTTTTCGGAATGTGTTGTTTTCTGTTGGCAGTGAGGTGTTGTCGTATCCTTTTGAAGAGATGGTAGCCCATTTACCATATTATGCTTAGGAAAAATGTCTCGAGATATTTGAAACTTATATGACCAAGTCTCGATGCCACAACCGTTGTGTTGAGGTAGAGTTCTTAGCCATAAGTGCCTGATCATCTCTATGGATAAAATTAAGTTGGAACATACATCCCACATTGGAGGCTTTTGTAACTATTTTCGAGCCTCGTGATTTATCTCGAATTAAACACGTTTTCTTGTCAGAATGACTATCAAAGTCAATTTTTAGGTTGTGATCAAGGAGTTGACTGACTGAAAGTAGATTCTTTGTCAACCCAGGGACATATAAGACATCTAATAGTCGCAGTTTCGTGAACTAAGGGTAGAGAAATGTTCCCAATCCCCAATCAGTATATGAAGAATCATCCCCCAAGAAACATGATTTTTCATGATGGCGTGTCCCTCATTGAAATAAACCACTTTATGGCTGGTCATGTGTCGAATGGCTCCCAATCAACATACCAAACATCACTAGATGACGTGGATGGTTTCACTTGATTGAGCGATGAACAAGAGTCTTCATTTTCTGATTGTTCTTCTTGCTCAACAATATTTCCTTCGATGGGGTCTTCTTTTCCAATTCCCCTTTTTCTTCCCTCGATTGTGGTTTGAATGTCCCTTGTAAGATTTTTGTTGTTGAGGTCCACAGAGTTTCTTGATAAACCTTTCTTATAAGTATTATACCAACAATATTTTTAAGTCATGTCCTCTTTTACATTGGACATTGCTTCTTCTTTGATTGTCCCCGGTGATCTTTGATTCCGATTGTGGGACTTTTGATAGGAATTATAGGTTTTCCTTTACCTTTTCCTTTCATTTTTGATGTGAAGAAAGTGCTACTTCCTCTTCATCATCCTTATTGTGCATGGCTTCCTCTTGTTGCAGTAGGTTTACCATCTTGTCAAAACTAACTGTCGTATCTGACAAGTTTAGTGTTGTGAAAAAATGCGGTAAGAAGAAGGGAGAGCTCTCAGAACAATGGGAATGAGAGATTCATCTTTGACCACTTCTCCCAGGGCTAAAAGTGAAGCCCTTAACTCTGCAACTCTTCTCAAGAAAGCTTCGATTTTCTCATTCTGCTTGAACTTCAGTGTATGTAACTGACTCTACAAATTCAGTATGACATTCTTGTTCTTGGCCTCATATATTGTGCTCAACTTATCCCATGCTTCTTTGGCTGTTGTGGCATCTCGAATGTGGGGTTGCACATCATCGGAAACTCCAAACAAGATGATGAGTTTTGCTTTCTGATCTGCTCTATCAAACTGTCATTGTTGTGTTGTATCAGTTGTTGATCTGGTTAGAGTACCAGTCACAACAGGCCATATCTCTTCAAACTCAAGTTGTGTCTTTATTTTTGTCTTCCATGCAGCATAGTTGCTTCCTCTGAGTAGTTGTGAATCGAAAGAAAAAAATTAGGGGCATTGGTGCCCATTTTGAAGAAATCACTGATAGGGTTTGGCTCTTATCACTCTAGGTATAAGGTCTCCCAATCTATATACCATCGATCGATATACCAACCTTTCTATATACACGCCCTTTCGATATACCCATGGTATGTGGAAGAAGCTCACCCTTTATATATACCGATGGTATGAAAGAGGCAAATATGTGAAAGAATTCAATACGTGGTACCAAGACAGTACTAGATGGGGTCTATGCGATTATTGACACCGGCTCAAAGAAATATCCTCATACGCATGCGTAACTTCGCTATATACTCGATAATTTCTCAGTCTGATTTATGTCATGCAATCATTCACAAGACGGATGGGATGGCTCATAGTGTGTGCACTATGACCTTATTACTCCCGTCGATTTATAGGGACGATGCCTAGATGACATTGTTGCAGCTATATTTGGCATTAAGTGTAGTAGTAGTCATGTGATGGCTTTACCCGTAAGCACTTCCCAGAGGCACCGTATATACCGAACGTTGTGAATGAGATCTAGGATCTCGTGAGTGTTAGAACCAATTTTCACTATTTTTTATTACAATTCTACTAGTTTCTGAGCAGTTACAAAGTTTGCAGTTGACTATGGCAACCTGCAAATTAGTACAATATATTGAAGTATACAAAGTGCATTCAAAAATTTAGAAAAATTGAATGGCAGGCAATTTTTTTGTTTTACGTGGCCTTGGTGGCCTCCCGAGCCCAAAATGACCCACTATGCCAAAAAATTACAAAAATATATCTGAGAATGCAATTTTTGATAGGCCTCCTTTAGGAAAAAATGTCCAGAATGAAAAAATAGGTTGAATGGGGAAATTTTTTTAACCCTAAATTAGGGATTTCTCTACTAAATTTAGTTAGTTATAACTAAATTTGAATTTCTCACTAAATTTAGCAGTTCCACCAAATATTCCACCAAATTCAAAAAAGTAATTTCGGGGTGGGATTTGAACCCCAAACCTCCCACTTCTAAGTCTTTCCTTGTAACCACTTAGGCTCTATGAGCGCTTGAGAGATGAAGTGAAGTATTTTATATTTAATATATGTAAAAAGTGACTAACCTCATGAAAATGGCAAATTTGGAGACGACTTGGAGTTCCACGTAAGTTACATGCGTGGATTAGGGTTTCTTTTGCCCAAAAATGGATTTGAGATGTTTTTATCTCCTTTTGCTTTTGATTTTCCTCCACTTTGAATGAGCCGCTTGTTCTTTTTTATTTTCACGGCTTTGGCCGCTTAAACCCTAGATTGTGTTGCTTTTGTAATGCAAGTCTGCAATTTTTTTCTTTGCATTCACTGCTAATGGCCACCACGTTTTTGTTTATGTATGCATGTTACTTTGCTTGCTACGAGGTCACCTTTTCCTTTGATTTTTTTATGGCGGCTATTCGCTGTGTGTTGACGTTTTGATGAATGCCTCTGCTTATTTTTTTTTGCGGAGTTTTGGTACCTTGGCATGAGGACAGTGTTGGAGGGATCATGGGTGACTATTCAAAATGAGAGGTCACTTGCTACTTATCTTCCCCCGCTATATATTGTTTGCGGTGGTCGCAAGGTTGGAGAGCCACTTGGTGTAATTGTTGATTTTGAAAAACTTCCTCCAATGCTTCTTTGCAGGCCAACTTTGGTCTATAACTCGCCCAAGACATGAATATACTTGCCTTGGTCCTTCAAATATTCCAGGCTTAGTCCAATATTTACACAGCTCGGCCTTTGCAACCTCGATGATGGCTTGGCAATACAGGTCACCCGATCCAAACGTGGGCTCGATCGGAGGGCGAGTCCTCTACACAATGCAAATAGAACCCTCCAAAACCAGATATACCTCTAAATGTAGAGGTCTGATAAAAAGAAAGCAGAGACTAAAAATATCTCTAATATTAGAGATAAAACCCCAAATGGGGAGAATTTTTTTTTTTAATTTTCAATACTGCAGACAAGTTTTGCACTGTCTTTGGGTGCACCAAAGGCAAAAAAAATTTGCGTTCCAAACACCTGGAATGAACAAGGGGATGTGGGGAGGCAGGGATGAGGTTGGGAGGTTGTAGGAGGCTACACAGGCTCTCTATTGCTACATACTCTTCTCCAATCTTCTCTATCTCTGTTGCTCTCTCTTTCCACACCTTCACAGTCTAGATTCTCGCTCTGGTACCAAATGTAAATAGGGACGGAAGCACCTATGGGTGTATTAATCGAAATCAACCGATACATAGAAGTAGGCTGCAATATATATGTATTGCACAACCGGGATACAAACAAAGAGAAGTTGCAACAATGCAACAACAAATTTAAAATACATTAGCTTCCAAATATTATCCCGAGAAGCACATAAATTGTTATAATAATTATAACAATTATCCCTATAAAACAAATGCAGAGACAAATATGGTTTAAAACCATATAACAACATAAAACAATAATATGGTTTATAATTAAATATAACCATATAATTAATAAATATGAAATGCATAATTAATATATAGGTAAATAATAATTAACCTAACACATAATTGACATCTCAATCCACTCGTCCCTTTTTCATTCCACCCCTCGAACCACGATAAACCCTTGCCTCAACCATTACAACATTGATTTCTTCGATCATTTCCCTACTTGGGCTTCCTTAAGCCCACTTCCTTTCACCCACGTAGCTCTCCTTTTACTTGAACTCCCATTTTGACCAACCTTCCCTCCCTTTTAAATTTAAAGGATCAACTTTCTTTGTTTTAAGCCTTATTTGTTATTAGCTTAAGTTAATTTTTTAGCCTAATATTTTTAGCATAGCTTTTTAATAATCTAAGTAGGGGTCATTTTCATTAAAGGAAGGTGTAAATTTTGATTAAGTCTTATTTCTAAAATAAGATATATTTTTGATAAATTGAAACGAGGTTTATTTAATCATTTTTTCATATTTTTTAAAGTTCCTTTTAATTTTGTAATTATTTTTAATAACTAAATTAATTAGAAAATTATGTTAGGATAGTTAATTAAGCTCCTAATTAGTAATTAATATTTAATAGGGTGCACATCTCTATTTTGTCTTGTAGTGGGACCTTCTAGATCCCACTTCTTTCTAGATTTCCTCTAGATCTTTCTTGTTCTAGAATCCTTTCTAGAACCTCTTATTGTCTTCTACATGTAGAATTCTCTAGAAACCTTCTCCTCTAGAATTCTCCCTAGAAGGTTATACACTCCTCTCACTTGCCTATTTAAAGGCATCTCCTCTCCCATTTGAGGCATTTTAAGATATGATGATCTAGCTTGATCTTGTATGTGAGAGAGTTTTCTTTATAATATATTTTCTAATTCCTTGGGTCAGGAATTTCGAAGGTTCTATACCATATTATGGTCTTGGCATGAAGCGTATGGTTTTAAACTAATGTAAATTCTGTAAATTTTTATATCTATAATTTTTCTAATGGTAGGGATCCTGTAAAAACATGTGTTTTTTTCGCCTAATATGCATTTATTGGTTGTAGATATAGAATATATTATGATGAATTCCCCCTCTTTTGAGGCATCACCGAGAAACAATTTGAGTGTAGATATCAAAATAAAATTATGTGTACCCTTTTTAGATAATATGATAATATTCATTGGATCACATAGAAGTTTGTAAGGTGGCCCTTGTTAGGATCATCAAAAAGGTGTTTCACATGGTGCATATAATGGCACACAAATCAACATAAAATATGCAATGGGAAATATCAATAATAACAATATGCAACATGTAACAAGAAATAGTAACTTAATAGTAATCATGTATTGGATATAAAAATAAGCATTGAGGAAAAACAATAGTCAATGAACTCAACATAGGTGATTTTATGTAGAAGAGTCACATCAATGCATAAAACCAAAAACATGGGACACCCATGGTGTCACGATAAAATCATAATAAAGGCACACTAACATGATAAATAATAGTGCATGTAAACAAGAGATGCATATAGCCACAAGCGTGGTACACTCATGGTTTAATAAGCCAATCAAGATAGTTAGGTCGGATATAATGAGTAATAAATTAGTTAAACAATCAATTGAGAAATCAATGTTACAATAAAGTATGGAAACATTGGTGAAATATCACATAGATTGAAATAAACTAGTATTGGATAAGACACATGTGTTACACCTATTTGTCCAAAAGACAACATATACATAGGAAATGTTAGCAAGGATAATTAGAAAGGCGAAATTAACTATAAATAAACAAAAATCACTTGTATAGTATAGGATATTCCTCCAAATGATCGATGTCACTAGGAAGGGACTAAGTCACCATTTATCATCATGTATTCATTTTTATGTCCTACATTAAGATAAATATACCTCACGAATGGAGGTGTGTATACATTATATAAAAATATGAAATCCATAAAATTTATTTGACAAACATGTATAAAGTAATAAACTAGGTAATCAAGTTATGTACATGTCTTGATTTTGTATCTTTACTAATAATTTAATGATTTTGTATTATGTTATTATTTGAATGTTTTTTGTGCTTTTGAAATAGCTATGTACATGGATTCTGGTGAATATTTCATCAAGATCTAGAACGGTATCATAATATAAAAGATGTTATAGCTTTAAATGTATCAATATAGTAGAATAAGGATAATCCTAGATATACATTATGTGTAAACCATCTTATGTGCAATAGGCTATTGAGAGTATAAAGAGTCATGAGGATTAGTATGTGCATATAGGAACCTATAAAAATGCTTATGAGGGTGAGATCGATAAGTGGAACATGTGAACTAGAAGACCTAGAAGAGATAAACCTACTAAAAGAGACATATGGAGATGCACTAGGCTTAAACATAGTGATCATCATTTATTGTAACATAAATTAGGTAGAGAATCCTCCGATGGCATACCCTTGAGCATAAAACTTGCTAATTATGAATGTACTTAACATATTGATGTGATATATATGGTATATCATTAAAATTGCATATCCAAGAGCAATGCAAATGCATATTGCATGAGGTAATAGAAGAAGCAACAAAAAATGGAATAACCATCATAATAGAGCTAATTATGAGAGGTATAACAATATTCGTAAGTTTTTTTAGTATTAAATGTCACTTATTTTTATTACACCAAGGGAATGCACTAACTTAAAGTGCACACAATATGTATATAATTTCTATAAATTAGAATACCATGTATGGGTCTTTGGAAAAGAAGAGCATAGTTGTAAATTGTATCCAAAACAAGATTATGATCCATATCAATGTCATCAAAATTAATAACTATATGAGAATTTGGTATAGCGGTAATAGTTCCAGTAAGAACATATATGGATCATCATAAGGAGGATGGGCTACCACATGATGATCATGTTATAATTCTAAAGTAGATTTAGTAAATTTTTAATCAATAATTAGGTCGTTGATTTTTTTTAGATTTTCATCATCATTAGTAGGCTTATATAATATAGTGATAACATATCATTCAATAGGATTATCACCAATAAGGCATTGCATAACATTTTGAATTTCAATACATTGATTATTAGTGTGGAGCGATAGATAAAAGGTTGTACTAAATTATTTGTTTAAGAAAAAAATGAGGCACACAAGGTAGGTAGGTGAATTTCTTGTGAGTGGATTGTAGATAAAGTTTTAGTTATTAAGAAACAATGTTAACAACATTTTTCTTGTAATCAATATTATTTTTATTAGGTTTTGTTTTGATATAAGGTTTACTCTAAAACTTATAATTATGTGTTAGGAGTATTAAAAAACATATATGAGCTTGTTCATGTCAATTATTTTAGGTTCATATTCTTTCAATGTATGACATAAGTCATCAAATGAATTACACTTGTCAAATATAATGTACTATTACAAAATGGAAAGAATACTGGGTAAAGAGGTCTTGAAGTTCACTATCAAATAAAAATGTTCATTTTGGTAAGCATAATATTGTATCATATAACATAATAATTGATGTGATCTGTTGCCAAAATTTGTGTCTAGTTTTCATTTATGTGTTTTTGTTGTCCCAGTTTCTCTTTGTCATGGAAACCCAGTCTCCTAGGAGTCATAATGTGTTGGTGTACTTGTTAGTCCATGCTAAGCCAAATTGATGTACTTTAAGTGCATGGGAGTCAAGTGGGAATATGTGGTGCAAATTGAGGTAGTGAAATTCTTGGAGCATGTGTTTAATAGGTAAATGAACTCATCTTGAGGCCTAGAAAGTCAAAAATATTTTGGGAGCAAAATTCCACTTTTAGCCAACACTTGCTCGTTAGGAAGTCAACTTTGTTCTTCTGTAAGAAACTGAGATGGGATGCATAGTTTTAGATTTATTTTTGACAAAAAAAACAAAGGGAGATGATGTAGTACGGTGTTATTGTGCTTCATGCAATTTTTCAGGTCCTTAGGAGTTCATTTGAGTAAGTTGTGTTAATTTTTGCAAAATAGGTCTATTGAAAAGCTCATTTGAGCTGTCTTGATTCTTAACAATCATACAAAAATATAGAGACTCATTCAGATACGATTGTCAAAATAAAAATTCTCAAAAAAATATCAATTACAATGCTAAAAATCATATTTTTCTTTAAGTATAGTTATCATAGAATCTCTATCCTTTATTGGTGTAAATTTGTGAGGCATAAGAAAGTGTTAGTCTATAAATATTGACTAAGATAGAGAGCTTTCTTTGTACACTAGTACTCGGGAAATAGTGGAAAGCTCATGAAAATATTCATCCAATAAGGAACACTTGACTTCAAAGTAGCATAAATTTTTATGTAGAAAATTCACTTGCATCAAAGGCACTTAAAATACCTAAATGGTGGAGAATTAGGTTTGAAATTCTTTCAATGTAAGAAACTCTAATTTTTCCCAATCAAATGCATTGAAGATCTTCATCATTAAATGCATATGGAGGAATTTAAATTAAATTTATGTTTAGATAAGGTGTGGATCTCCCTCATGAAGTTGTAGGAACTCAAATATTTTCTTTTCATTTCTCAATGTGGAAGAAATCAAGTTTTCTTCCCTCTCGGACCTGTCTGATTGAAAACACAAAACTAGCTTTTGCTTAAAATTGCCTTTGTTCGTTCTTCAAATTACACCAACTAAAAATATCCAAACTTTGAAATAATTTCTATGGGATTTATATGAATAGGTTACAAAAATAATTTCTTAAGTTGGTGGAGTATTTGTGGAGATTTCTTTAGTAGAAATTTTGTAGCTCGATCACGAGCTCACTATTTTTGGACAGATAGATGATATTTTGGACGTTTTCATTGAAATTGAAGGTAGTTTTGGTTTGAATAAAGCTTTAATGGTTTGATAAATGGTCTAGACATACTTTGCATCACTTTTTTAGACATCCACAAGGACTGAATTTCTTATAACTGTAGAAATTCTTGAATGTTCAATCTCGATCATCTATGTGTGTTTGACAAAGATGTGCAATGTAAGTTTGATGAAATTATGCTATAGTTGGTGTGTTGGAAAGCACACTAATTTATTCAAGATCAATTGAGACCTCATTTGGATCATTAAAATGCAATTTTAAATATTTTTCACTCTAAATCGGTGAATTTGATAAGGTACAGGTGTTTCGTATGGAGACAAAAAAAGACTTCATTGTTTGACCGCACTATAGTGCATGTATAGTTTTGATTGAAATATAGTGCATGAATTAAAGAGGAAAATGAATAATATTTAAATTCTCAAATGATATCAACATCCACATAACTCGAATGGGATAGTGAAAGGATTCTTGTGGACATTTAATGTTTTTGTCTCTTCAATTCAAAGAGAATGTCAAAAGACTCGGTTGCTTTACTTAGTTCATTCAAAAGGTTGAAGATACTTATTTGGAGATTGAAAAAGATTAGGGAAAATTGAAAATTCATGGGTTAAAAAGTGTGAATTGAGGTTGAAAGAGAAGGTGAAAATTCTCTTGCATGTGGAAACAACAAACTAATGATGATCTTTGAAAAGAAGTGGAAGAGTTGGGTGTTAGTATTGTTGTGTGATAGATCTTGAATTGGGTGATTTTTTGATAGAATGTGATATGAATTTTTGATAGAAAAAGACATACATAAGAAACAAGAAGGAACATATGTAGAAAAATTATAACTAATCTTGAGACCATGAGAAGGGCAATCAAAATGTGAGTGCAACTAAGAGCAGATTTATAACAAGGTTCATGATGAAAGAAAGTTAAAAAAAATGATTGAAAGAAGAATAGAGAGAAGAGACATTGATGAAATAGTACATACATTAGTCACATATTTCAGAGGTGAAATTTATAGCCAAGATATTTGTTATAATATTCAATTAGGACGAGGCTTTTTGGTGTCATATATTTCTTGACAGTGCATGAGTTAGAGAACCAGATGTATTGCAATTTGGTGAAAGATGAGCTCTAGAAAGGTGTCCATAATTTGTTGATCAAGCAACAAGTCACTAAATGGTCATTCAAACATCATAATTGTCTGAGTTGGTGCTTAGACTAGAATAAGTAGGTGTTTCTCATCTTGTCAGCTGAGTAGGTGCTCAATAAATCATCTAGTTGGTGCTAGGTGCAATTAGAAGTTGGTGCTTCTCAGATCAAGTGGGTGCTTGATCATTGTAAATCAATATTGAATTGGTGTTCAAATAAAAATGCTGATTTCAAAGTGGGTTTTCCTTCCTGGGTTTCCCACTATAAATCCATGTTTCATTCTTTGAGTTGCATGTTTTAAAGTTTTCTTGTCTTTAATAGTTTTGATGTTACTTCTAATTAAACAAGATAGAAAGTTTTAAAATAACCGCATTTGTGATCAACACCAATTCATCCCCCTATTAGTGCTTGCGAGTTTCAACATGCTCATGAGAAATTTTAAATAGTTTAGGCATTCAAGAATAGGAGAATTTTTCCCCAATATTAATAGAGAATTTTTAATTGATTAGCTAAAGGATTGAAATCTCACACAAAATACATGGGTAGATCATGGAACCATTGTAAATAAATACTTAAGACTTTAAAGAAAGATCTTGGTAAGATCATATCATTGTATGCATAATCCAAGAAACCAAAATAGAAATACTAAAGTTTCTATTTAGGATTACCCTTTCCATTAAATATAAACAACTTAATAGAATCATAACCAATAAGTGTGGGATAATACAAAATTTTAGGTGCAAGTGGTTTATAAAGTAATTGATTAGAATCTATGACATCAAAATAAGTAAAGGAATGTTGTTGTGATTGTAAAATTTAATCTTATAAACTATTTACAAGATTATCAAGAGCATGTGGTATTATAAGAATAATGTGAACCACTATGGGTAGAGAAAGTACATGTAGGAATAGTATGAGTCATAAGAATAGCCTTAGTGACATTGTGAAGTGTAATATTAGGTTCCCCCAAAGATATAAACACTATAGGATTCGGGATAATAGATTTATTCATATTAGATTATGTGGGATGATGAATCCAAATATATAATTCTCATTGGGGATTGCTCACAAGATAATTTATTATTAATAATAATATTTGATAATATTCTCAATATGATGAGGATTATTACAAATTTGTGCATAATATTTAGATAGAAGTTAATAATTATCTTTCTTCACATCAAGATCTTGTTACGATCATCATCAAAAAAAGTGTTCATTGTATGTTTCAATTTCATAAAAGGAACCGTAGGAACAAAGTGATCATGCATACAAGGTACTCCACATACATGATATGGAGAAGAATTCATTCATTGTCGATGATTTTAACACCAAAAAATATATAAAGGAAGCATATGCAAACTGAAAATGAAAACCTAGGGCAAGTAGGGTTTGAATTTTTTTGTAGTTGATAAAGATTCATGTTTACTGATTATGTACACCCTAAAAATTATATGATGCAATATAAGGAAATTATATAAGATGTAAGGGTTTGTAAAAGGATTATTCTAGATGAATTGAGTACTATTAACTATGCACATTCAAAATAACACATTAATACTTGCAACTAGGCTGAAATGATAATATGATTTCTTAAAACACACAAATAGATATGTACTTAGTTGTTCAAAATGGTACATGGAGGATATGGGTGTATTAAATTGATGGGTGGGTTGTTTTAAACCTATAAATGTTTCATCTCTTATGATTACACTATAAATTTCCTCTGTCCAAGATCGTACATCTATGACTAGACCATGGTACAATTCTTTCCCTTTATGTTAAATTTTGGAACTAATAATAGTATAGTTTTATAACTTATCCTTCCATTTTATTTCCTAGAAATGATTTTCATTGTATGTTTTAGAGCTCACACAAATGCGGCACAACCTACAATGACATACAATAAATAAAAACCCTAGATACTTGTAATACCATTCGTCATTTAACATTATGCGAGAATGAAACTAGAAATAAATTTGTGGGTGAGGATGGACTACCCTTGGAATTAAAACCATAATAAACTAGTGCAAGTGTTTCATTACATCCCATTGATCATATGTAGTTCTCCTAGTTTAGGTAAAAGTTGTGTGTGTTATCTAAGCCAACTCATTGTGTGGCCTTCATATATCTTAACACAAAGGTAGTGGAACTGTTGGTGTTTGTGACTTTCCTCATCATCTCTTGGGGTCTTGTCTACCTCACATGGTGAGTCATATCCCTTAGGTGAGATCATAGCATTAGATGTATTCTTTCAAAGAATATGTCATTATAATATGTGTCGGTGGTGTCATAGGAGTTACATTCCATTTTAGAATCCAAAATCCTCTTTCCCTCATAGGGAATGATTGTCCGTACACGAGAGTTACACAACACTCCCATATGTACCATTATTTTGATCTATGAGAATGAGTAGACTTATTCTTTCATGCATGATTTTCCTTGTTTGATTATGCTTGTTGATTAGTTGGATCTTTCACCTCACCATTAAAGTGCAAACATTTCAACGTGCAAAGCTTTCACATTGATCTTCACAAAATAATCTCATATAGTATCATATCTCTATTTGGTAAACGTGCACTAATTTCATTTTGAAGGCTAATTACTTGTGGTTTAAGTTTTTATTGATTCTTGTGTAATTTTTAATCATTTTAGGAATATAGAAAATCTAGTTTAACAAAAAAAAAAATTAGAGTTTGTTTTATTTGCTAGGTTTCCCTTGTGTATTTCTAGGTGTTGGCCCACTAGATTTAGCTATCTACAACAAAATTTTGTGGAAAATCATTTTTGAGGTATTTATTTTGTTTGTTTTATTAGATTCCTTCATTAAAATTTATGTTTTTAGAGTATCTTGTTTTGGATCCTTGCTTCTCTCTATACTCCTCTAAACCCTTCCTACCCATGTTGTCTCTCCCTTCTCCTTTTCCCATCTCAGTCCGAGATCCTTCCATCTAAGGGAGATCTATTAAGGGTCATTTTGGTTTGGTGATTTTTCATTTTCTTTGGCATGTTTGGGCCCTAGACCTTGATGTGGTCTTACTAATCTCAATTAGTTTGTTCCAACTATACCACTCATCCTTCCTTCTACTTGAATTGGCCTCTGTTGTTCCTAACTCGAAGGGTTCTTCATTTATCTTGGGTCTCAAACCTGCATTGGTTTTTCTTTACTCATTCATCCCTCCTCCTCACCATGTTTGTGTACCTAGCTTGACCATCCTATGTTTTTGTTCCACCTCATGACTCAAAGTAGTTTGGCCCTTGCCTTTCTCTACTCATTGTTTGGTTCCTCGAACCTACTTTGTGTATGTTCTTCTATCATGTTCATCTCGTCTAGTGACTTGTGATTTATCCTATCTTGACAAGATATTTTATCCACTTGACCCACCTTGGCTTAAGCCCGACTCACCTCAACCCTACCCTTCTTGATCTAAACGACATCTCAATCCACTCATCCCTTTTTCATTCCACTCCTCAAATAAGATAAACCCTTGCTCAACCATTACAACATTGATTTCTTCGATCATTTCCCTACCCGGGCTTCCTTAAGCCCACTTCCTTTCACCCACGTAGCTCTCCTTTTGACTCGAACTCCTGTTTTGAACCGAACTCCCGTTTTGACCAACCTTCCCTCCTTTTTAAGGACTCGGTTTCTTTTTTAAGCCTTATTTGTTATTAGCTTAAGTTAATTTTTTAGCCGAATATTTTTAGCATAGCTTTTTAATAATCTAAGTAGGGGTCATTTTCATTAAAGGAAGGTGTAAATTTTGATTAAGTCTTATTTTTAAAATAAGATATATTTTTGATAAATTGAAACGAGGTTTATTTAATCATTTTTTCATATTTTTAAAAAGTTTCTTTTAATTTTGTAATTATTTTTAATAAAAAAATTAATTATAAAATTATGTTAGGTAAGTTAATTAAGCTCTTAATTAGTAATTATATTTAATTGGGTGCACATATTTATTTTGTCTTGTAGTGGGACATTCTAGATCCCACCTCTTTCTAGATTTCCTCTAGATCATTCTTGTTCTAGAATCCTTTCTAGAACCACTTATTGTCTTTTGCATAGATAATTCTCTAGAAACCTTCTCTTCTATAAATCTACCCGGAAGGTTATGCACTCCTTTCACTTTCTTATTTAAAGGTATCTCCTCTCCCATTTGAGGAATTATAAGATAAGATGATCTAGCTTGATCTTGTATGTGAGATAGTTTTCTTTGTAATATATTTTCTAATTCCTTCGATTGGGAATTTCCGAGAAGGTTTTATACCATATTCTGGTCTTGGCATGAAGTGTATGGTTATAAACTAATGTAAATTCTGTAAATTTTATATCTACAATTTTCTAATGATCTTGAACCTGTAAAAGCATGTGTTTGTTTAAATCCTAAAATGCATTTATTGGTTGTAAATATAGAATATATTATGGTGAATTCCCCCTCTTTTGAGGCATCGGTGAGAAACAATTTGAATGCGAGATATCAAAATAAAATTATGTGTACCCTTTTTAGATAATATGATAATATTTGTTGGATCACATAGAATTTTGTAAGGTGGCCCTTGTTAGGATCATCAAAAGGTGTTTCACATGGTGCATATAATGGCACACAAATCAACATAAAATATGCAATGGGAAATATTAATAATAACAATATGCAACATGTAACAAGAAATAGTAACTTAATAGTAATCATGTATTGGATATAAAAATAAGCATTGAGGAAAAACAATAGTCAATGAACTCAACATAGGTGATTTTATGTAGAAGGGTCACATAAATGCATAAAACCAAAAAACATGGGACACCCATGGTGTCACGATAAAATCATAATGAAGGCACACTAACATGATAAATAATAGTGCATGTAAACAAGAGATGCATATAACCACAAACGTGGTACACTCATGGTGTCATAAGCTAATCAAGATAGTTAGGTACGATATTATGAGTAATAAATTAGTTAAACAATCAATTGAGAAATCATTGTTCTGATAAAGTATGAAAACATTGGTGAAATATCACATAGATTGAAATAAACTAATATTGCATAAGACAACCTATTTGTCCAAAAGACAACATATACATATGAAATGTTAGCAAGGATAATTAGAAAGCGAAATTAACTATAAATAAACAAAAATCACTTGTATAGTATAGGATATTCCTCCAAATGATCGATGTCACTAGGAAAGGACCAAGTCGCCACTTATCATCATGTATTAATTTTTTATGTCCTACGTCAAGATAAATATACCTCATGAATGCGGTGTGTGTACATTATATAAAAAATATGAAATCCATAAAATTTATGTGACAAACATGTATAAAGTAATAAACTAGGTAATCAAGTTATGTACATGTCTTGATTTTGTATCTTTACTAATAATTTAATGATTTTGTATTATGTTATTATTTGAATGTTTTTGTGCTTTTTAAATAGCTATGTACATGGATTCCCGGTGAAGAATTCATCGAGATCTAGCATGGTATCATAATATGAAGGATGTTATAGCTTTAAATGTATCAATATAGCCGAATAAGGATAATCCTAGATATACATTATGTGTAAACCATCTTATGTGCCATATGATATTGAGAGTATAAAGAGTCATGAGGATTAGTATGTGTAGATAGGGACCTAGAAAAATGCTTATGAGGGTGAGATCTAATAAGTGGAACATGTGAACTAGAAGACCTAGAAGAGATAAACCTACTAAAAGAGACATATGGAGATGCACTAGGCTTAAACATAATGATCATCATTTATTGAAACATAAATTAGATAGAGAATCCTTTGATGGCATACCCTTGAGCATAAAAACTTGCTAATTATGAATGGAATTAACATATTGATGTGATATATATGGTATATCATTAAAATTGCATATCCAGAGCAATGCAAATGCATATTGCATGAGGTAATGGAAGAAGGAACAAAAAATTGAATAACCATCATAATAGAGCTAATTATGAGAGGTATAACAATATTCGTAAGTTTTTTTAGTATTAAATGTCACTTATTTTTTATTATACCAAGGGAATGCACTAACTTAAAGTGCACACAATATGCTTAGCATTTATATAAATCAAAACACCATATATGGGTCTTTGGAAAAGAAGAGCATAGATGTAAAGTGTATCCAATACAGATCATGTTCCATATCAATGTCATCAAAATTAATAACTATATGAGAATTTGGTATAGCAGTAATAGTTCCGATAAGAGCATCTAATGGATCGTCATAAGGAGGATGGGCTACCACATGATGATCATGGTATAATTCTAAAGTAGATTTAGTAAATTTTTAAACAATAATTTGATCCTTGAATTTTTTTATATTTTTATCATCATTAGTAGGCTTATATAATTTAGTGATAACATATCATTCAATAGCATTATCACCAATAAGACATTGCATAACATTTTGAATTTCAATACATTGATTATTAGTGTGGCCAACACTTCTATGATATTTTCAAAATTCATTAGCACCAAAATTGTTACTATAAGATGTGATTACATCAAACTCAAGTGGTTGAGGGATAAATACAAGGTTGTACTAAATTATTTGTTTAAGAAAAAAATGAGGCACCAAGGTAGGTAGGTGAATTTCTTGCGAGTTAATTATAGATAAAGTTTCAGTTATTGAGAAACAATGTTAACAACAACTTTGGGATCAATATTATTTTTATTGGGTTTTGTTTTGATATAAGGTTTACGGTAAAACGATAATTATGTGTCAGAGTATTAAAAAACATATATGAGCTTGTTCATGTCAATTATTTTAGGTTCATATTCTTTCAATGTATGACATAAATGATCAAATGAATTACACTTGTCAAATATAATGTACTATTACAAAATGGAAAGAATACTCTGGGTAAAGAGGTCTTGAAGTTCACTATCAAATAAAAAAAAATTCATTTTGGTAAGCATAATATTGTATCGGATAACATAATAATTGATGTGATATATTGCCAAAATTTGTGTCTATTTTTCATTTATGTGTTTGTGTTGTCCCGAGTTTCTCTTTTCATGGAAACCCAGTGTCCCGGGAGTCATTATGTGTTGGTGTACTTCATTAGTCCATCTAAGCCAAATTGATGTACTTTAAGTGCATGGGAGTCAAGTGGGAATATTTGGTGCAAATTGAGGTAGTGAAATTATTGAGCATGTATTTAATAGGTAAATGAACTCATCTTGTGGCCTAGAAAGTCAAAAAAAGTTTTTGAAGCAAAATTCCACTTTTAGCCAAAACTGCTCGTTAGGAACTCAACCATTCTTGCAAGAAACTGATATGGGATGCATAGTTTTAGAGATATTTTTGACCAAAAAGACAAAGGGAGATGATTTATTAAGGTGTTATTGTGCTTCATGCAAATTTCCAGGTCCTTAGGAGGTCATTTGAGTAAGTTGTGTTAAGTTTTGCAAAACAGTCTATTGAAAAGCTCATTTGAGTTGTGCTTGATTCTTAACAATCATAGAAAAATATAAAGACTCATTCAGATACAAGGGTCAAAATAAAAATTCTCAAAATATCAATTACAATGCTCAAAATCATATTTGTCTTTATGTATAGTTATCATAGAATATCTATCCTTTATTGGTGTAAATTTGTGAGGCATAAGAAAGTGTTAGTCTATCAATATTGACTAAGATAGAGAGTTTTCTTTGACACTAAAGCACTCGGGAAATAGTGGAAAGCTCATGAAAATATTCATCCAATAAGGAACACTTGACTTCAAGGTGGCATAAACTTTTATGAATAACATTCACTTGCATCAAAGGCACTTAAAATACCTAAATGGTGGATAATTAGGTTTGAAAATATTTCAATGTAGAAACTCTAATTTTTCCCATTAAATGCACTAAAGATCTTCATCATTAAATGCATATGGAGGAATTTAAATTAAATTTATGTTTGGAGAAGGTGTGGATATCCCTCATGAAGTTGTAGGAACTAAAAAATTCGTTTCATTTCTCAATGTGGAAGAAATAAAGTTTTCTTCTCTCTCGAGCCCTGACAATTGAAAACACAAACCTAGGGTTTGCTTAAAATTGTCTTTCTTCATTCTTCAAATTACACCAACTAAAAATATCCAAACTTTGAAATAATTTCTGTGGGATTTATATGAATATGTTGCAAAAATAATTTCTTAATTTGGTGGATTATTTGTGGAGATTTCTTTAGCTTAAATTTTGTAGCTCGATCACAGTCATTGTTTTTGACAGCTTAGATTAATTTTGGACTTTTTCATTGAAATTAAAGGCAATTTTTGTTTGAATAAATCTTTAATGGTTTGATAAATGGTCTAGACATACTTTGCATCATTTTTTATACATCCACAAGATTTGAATTTCTTATAACTCGTATAAATTCTTGAATGTTCAATCTCATTCATCTATGTGTGTTTTGACAAGATGTGCAAGTGTAAGTTTGATGAAATTATGCTATAGTTGGTGTGTTGGAAAACACACTAATTTATTATAAGATCACTTGAGACCTCATTTGGATCATTCAAATGAATTTTTAACATGTTTCACTCTAAATTAGGTGAATTTGATAAGGTACAGTGTTTCATATGGAGACAAGAACAAGACTTAATTGTTTGACCGCAATATAGTGCATGTATAGTTTTGATTGAAATATAGTGCATGAATTAAAGGGAAAATGAATAATATTTAAATTCTCAAATGATATCAACATTCACATAACTTGAATGGGACAGTGAAAGGATTCTTGTGGAAATTTAATGTTTTTGTCTCTTCCATTCAAAGAGAATGTCAAAAGACTCAGTTGCTTGACTTAGTTCATTCAAAAGGTTGAAGATACTTACTGAGCTTGAAAATTATTAGGGAAAATTTAAAATTCATGAGTTAAAAAGTGTGAATTGAGGTTGAAAGAGAAGGTGAAAAGTCTCTTGCATGTGGAGACAACAAACTAATGATCATCTTTGAAAAGAAGTGGAAGAGTTGGGTGTTAGTATTGTTGTGTGATAGATCTTGAATTGGGTGATTTTTTTCGACAGATCTGTGATATGAATTTTTGATAGAAAAATATATACATAAGAAATAAGAAGGAAGATATGTATAAAAAAATTAGAAATAACCTTGAGACCATGAGAAGGGCAATCAAAACATGAGTGCAACTAAGAGCAGTTTATAACAAGGTTAATGATGAAAGAAAGTTTTAAAAAATGATTGAAAGAAGAATAAAGAGAAGAGACATTGATGAATTAGTACACACATTCATCATAGATTTCAAAGGTGAAATTTATAGCCAAGATAGTTGTTATAATATTGAATTAGGATAGGATTTTTGGTGTCATATATTTCTTAACAGTGCATGAGTTAGAGAACCAAATGTATTGCAATTTAGTGAAAGATGAGCTCTAGAAAGGTGTCCATAATTTTTTTTATCAAGAAAAATGTCACTAACTGGTCATTCAAACATCATAATTGTCTGAGTTGGTGCTTATATTAGAAGAATTAGGTTTTTCTCATCTTGTAAGTTGAATAGATGCTCAAGAAAATCATATAGTTGGTCTTAGGTGCATTAGAAGTTGGTGTTTGATCATTGTAAGTCAATATTGAATTGGTGTTCAAATAAAAAGTCTGATTTCAAAGTGGGTTTTCCCTTCCTGGGTTTCCCTCTATAAATCCATGTTTCATTTTTTTATTTGCATGTTTTAAAGTTTTCTTGTGCTCATAGTTTTGATGTTACTTCTAATTAAACAAGATAGAAAGTTTTAAAATAACCTCATTTGTGATTAGCACCGATTCACCCCCTCTCAGTGCTTGTGAGTTTCAACATGCTCATGAGAAATTTTAAATAGTTTAGGCATTCAAGAATAGGAGAATTTTTCCCCAATATTAATAGAAATTTTTAATTGATTAGCTAAAGGATTGAAATCTCACACAAAATACATGGGTAGATCATGGAACCAAGTAAATAAATACTTAAGACTTTAAAGAAAGATCTTGGTAAGATCATATCATTGTAGGAATAATCCAAGAAACCAAAATAGAAATACTAAAGTTTCTATTTAGGATTACCCTTTCCATTAAATATAAACAACTTAATAGAATCATAACCAATAAGTGTGGGATAATACAAAATTTTAGGTGCAAGTGGTGTATAAAGTAATTGATTAGAATCTATGACATAAAAATAAGTAAAGGAAAGTTGTTGTGATTGTAAAATTTAATCTTATAAACTATTTACAAGATTTTCAAGAGCATGTGATATAATAAGAATAATGTGAACCACTATGGGTAGAGAAAGTACATGTAGGAATATTATAAGTCATAAGAATAGCCTTAGTGACATTGTGAAGTGTAATATTAGGTTCCCCCAAAGATATAAACACTATAGGATTCGGGATAATAGATGTATTCATATTAGATTATGTGGGATGATGAATCCAAATCTATAATTCTCATTGGGGGATTGATCACAAGATACTTTACTATTAATAAGAATATTTGATAATATTCTCAATATGATGAGGATTATTACAAATTTGTGCACAATATTTAGATAGAAGTTAATAATTATCTTTTTCACATCAAGATCCTGTTACAATTATAATAAAAAAGTGTTCATTTTATGTTTCAATTTCATAAAAAGGAACCTTAGGAACAAAGTGATCATGCATACAAGGACTCCACATACATGATGTGGAGAAGAATTCATTCATTGTCGATGATTTTAACACCAAAAGGAAATTTAAAGAAATCATATGCAAACTAAAAATGAAAACCTAGGGCAAGTAGGGTTTGAAAAGTTTTTGTAGTTGATCAAGATTCATGTTTACTGATTGTTTACACCCTAAAATTATATGATACGATATAAGGACATTATATAAGATGTAAGGGTTTGTAAAAAGGGATTATTCTAGATGAATTGAGTACTATTAACTATGCACATTCAAAATAACACATTAATACTTGCAACTAGGCTGAAATGATAATATGATTTCTTGAAACACACAAATAAATATGTACTTAGTTGTTCAAAGTGGTACATGGAGGATATGGGTGTATTAAATTGATGGGTGGGTTGTTTTAAACCTATAAATGTTTCATCTCTTATTATTATGCTATAAATTGCCTCTCGTCCAAGATCTTCCATCTATGACT
Organism: Taxus wallichiana var. yunnanensis; assembly: GCA_018340775.1. NCBI lineage: Eukaryota > Viridiplantae > Streptophyta > Pinopsida > Cupressales > Taxaceae > Taxus > Taxus wallichiana. Next base: position 84,272,377 of record CM031238.1, read on the forward strand.
AGACCATAGTACAATTATTTCCCTTTATGTTAAATTTTGGAACTAATAATAGTATGGTTTTATAACTTATCCTTCCATTTTATTTCTTAGAAATGATTTTCATTGTATGTTTTTAGAGCTCACACAAATGCGGCACAACCTACAATGACATACAACAAATAAAAACCCTAGATACTTGTAATACCATTCGTCATTTAACATTATGCAGAATGAAACTAGAAATAAATTTGTGGGTGAGGATGGACTACCCTTGGAATTAAAACCATAATAAAACAGCCCAAGTGTTGCATTACATCCCATTGAGCATATGTATTTCTCTAGTTTAAGTAAAAGTTGTGTATGCAATCTAAGCGAGACTCCTTGTGTTGCCCTCATATATCTTAACAGAAAGGTAGTGGAATTGTTGGTGTATGTGACTTTCCTCATCATCTCTCGGTGTCTTGTCCACCTCACATGGCGAGTTATATCCCTTAGGTGATATCATAGGTCATACGAGTTATATAACATTAGACGTATCCTGTCATAGAATATGTCATTGTAATATGTGTCGGTGGTGGCATAGGAGTTACATTCCATTTTGGAATCCTAACTTCTCTTTCCCTCATAGAGGGAATGATTGTCTAGGCACGAGAGTTACACAACACTCCCATATGTACCCTTATTTTGATCTATAATAATGAGTAGCTTATTCTTTCATGCATGATTTTCCTTGTTTGATTATGCTTGTTGATTAGTTGGATCTTTCACCTCACCGTTAAAGTGCAAACATTTCAATGTGCACAAGCTTCCACATTGATCCCTACAAAATAATCTCATATAGTATTAGATCTCTATTTGGTAAATGTGCACTCATTTCATTTTGGTTGCTAATTACTTCTCGGTTTAAGTTTTTATTGATTCTTGTGTAATTTTTAATCATTTTAGGAATATAGAAAATCTAGTTTAACAATTTTTGTTTTTAGAGTTTGTTTTGTTTTTAGGTTTCTTGCTTGTGCATTTTTAGGTGTTATCCCACTAGATTTAGCTATCTACAACAACATTTTATGGAAAATCATTTTTGAGGTATTTATTTTGTTGGTTTTATTAGATTCCTTCATTAAAATTTATGTTTTTTAGAGTATCTTGTTTTGGATCCTTGCTTCTCTCTATACTCCTCTAAACCCTTCCCACCCATGTTGTCTCTCCTTTCTCCTTTTCCCATCTCAGTCGAGATCCTTCCATCTCAATGCAAGATCTATTAAGGGGTCATTTTGGTTTGGTGATTTGTCCCTTGCTTTGGCATGTTTGGGCCCTAGACCTCAACATGGTCTTACTAATCTCAATCAGCTTGTTCCAACCTGGACCAACTCATCCTTCCTTCTATCAATTGCCTCTGTTGTTCCTAACTCGAAGGGTTCATCATTTATCTTGGGTCTCAAACATGCATTGGTTTTCTTTACTCAGTCATCCCTCCTCCTCACCATGTTTTTGTACCTAGCTTGACCAGCCTATGTTTTTTTGTTCCACCTCATGACTCGATAGTTTGGCCCTTGCCTTTCTCTACTCATTGTTTGGTTCCTAGAACCTACTTTGTGTATGTCATTATATCATGTTTATCTCGTCTAGTGACTTTTGATTTATCCTATCTTGACAAGATATTTTATCCACTTGCCCCACCTTGGCTCAAGCCCGACTCACCTTGACCCTACCCTTCTTGATCCGAACTCGACATCTCAATCCACTTGTCCCTTTTTCATTCCACCCCTTAGACACGATAAACACTTCCCTCAACCATTACAACATTGATTTATTCTATTAGTTCCCTACCTAGGCTTCCTTAAGCCCACGTAGCTCTCCTTTTGACTCGAACTCCGTCTCACCAACCTTCCCTCCTTTTAAATTTAAAGGACTGCGCTTTCTTTATTTTAAGCCTTATTTGTTATTAGCTTAAGTTAATTTTTTTGCCTAATATTTTTAGCATAGCTTTTAATAATAATCTAAGTAGGGGTCGTTTTCATTAAAGGAAGGTGTAACTTTTGATTAGGTCTTATTTTTAAAGTAAGATATATTTTTATAAATTGAAACGAGGTTTATTTCATCGTTTTTTCATATTTTTTAAGTTCCTTTTAATTTTGTAATTATTTTTAATAACTAAATTAATTAGAAAATTATGTTAGGATAGTTAATTAAGCTCCTAATTAGTAATTAATATTTAATTGGGTGCACATATTTATTTTTCTCTGTAGTGGGGCCTTCTAGATCCCACCTCTTTCTAGATTTCTTCTAGATCTTTCTTGTTCTAGAATCCTTTCTAGAACCACTTATTGTCTTCTACATAGAGAGTTCTCTAGAGACCTTCTCTTCTAGAATTCTACCCGAAGTTTATGCCCTCCTCTCACTTGCTTATTTAAAGGCATCTCCTCTCCCATTTGAGGAATTATAAGATATGACGATCTAGCTTGATCTTGTATGTGAGAGAGTTTTCTTTATAATATATTTTCTATTTTCTACATATATTATGTTCTTGGATTCATTGTTGGAGTTGTTATTCGACCTAGATCTTATCCTACTCATTTTTCCTTTCATAATATCATAGAAAATTTGAGTTTTGGAAGGATCCTTCTTGATTTCTTACACTATTATACATTTTCTCTCATGCTTATTTTGGCGGGTTGTGGCTTTATCACCCATCTTCAACAAAGAAATTTCAGCGGTGTGCATTTTAAAGTTTTTTGACATCTCTAGTGAGTTCAGATGGCCAAAAACCTATATTTTGATATATGACATGCCTATGTTCTGAATTTTTCAGCTTTAAGTTTTTCAACAATTTTATCATTATTACCCTTCTTATAATTTCAGAATATTTTCTGTTTTTCATAAAACCCTCTTTGGGTTTTTTCTGGGTTTTTCGAGCCATTTTCTAAGTTTTTTTCATTTTCAAACAACCCATATAGATTTTTGAGTGTGCACTTGTCAATGTGTCAGCATTCTCTTTATTGTTCCAAAATAATTTGTTGTAAATTTTATGTTGATGCCACCGCCGTGAGTTTTTAAATTATTATTATTTTGCAATCAAAGCAATGTTATCCCATTGGCTAATTTTTATTTTTCTCTTAACTATGGGTTTCGTTAAATTTTCTATAGTCAAGTGAAAAATAAATCATATTTGGGGATTAAAAACTCTTTTTGTCCAATTTAATACCTTTTTTGTGGGTTGTGTTGGTATCCAAATTGATTCTCCTGAGAGGGCTGAGCAACATCATGAGACTTGCAAGATGCTTAGAGACAGATGAATCACTATGTGAGTCATTTTGTAGCCGGGGATGGGATTCAGCTGGCTCTTTGTCACTCAAACTTTGGAGAAATGGATAGCACCTTCTTAAAGGGTTTGATCTACCCTCACTACTTTAGGTTGTGCCTTCAACCAGGGTGAGAGGACCCGTTCTGTAACCTGTATTGGTGGAGGATATCAAGAAATCCTTCCTTGTACAACTTTCAGGGGAACCTTGAGAAAATATGATCAATACAACACAATCTAACTCTCACGAGTTGTCACACTAGAGAGTGGAGATGTTTTCTGGTCAAGGTTCAGGTTACTAAAGAAAATTATTGAAACTGATTGTTTCTACATATTTTTGGAGTAGAATTTAGATCTTTGTGGATACACAACAAAAATAGGGGTAGTTCTTGTAGGATTTATCAGTTAAGAAGTTTTTTGGTGGGAAGTTAAGCAAGACAAAGTTGATTTTACCAGATCTTTGAGAACCTTTACAAATTGGAAGACTCACATAACAGAATGCTTCAAAATAACCAAAATATTCCTTCAACCAGAAGGTGTGTATCAATGGAGGCCCAGAGATGCACAGTTTCACACAATCTTTGAGAATTCAACACAAAGGCTCATGCTAAAAGACTCAATTAAACATTAAAGTCCCAGATCAATCATGCCTAAGATACACTCATAGACTTACAAACAATCTTTGTCAACATAGTGAAGGTAAAGTGATTTTAAATTGTTTATTTCATTACCAGATGAAGGCTCTTCTCATAATGAAATTGCAAATGCCAAAATACCGTCACAGAGATAATATCTTGTGTGATTTCAAAGGGGATTTAACATAAGATTGCAATAGGAATAGAAAAAACTATTTGAAGACACTCAGAAATGGAAGCAGACACAATAATGCTCATGATCAACACAAACTTATTCGAGGTTCATTAGATTCATCAGAGGGAAAGTTTCCAAAAAAATCTCAAAGCTCGTCAATGGTTGTACACTTGCAACCAACTTGACATGATTAAAATCTAAAACACACAAGATAACCAAGTTTTATCAGATGACTTCTCAAGAAAATGGTTTCTCTCAAAATTTCTCTTGGAAAAATTAACAACCAACCATTTACATGACTAAATCATGCCTTTTATAGCACTCACTTTACAACAAAGCTTCCTTTCCCCCAAAATAAGAATATTCCGAGGAATCCTTTGTTTTACAATATTTTGTTCCAGAAAGTGATGTTTAACAAATTTACATCAAAAGGCGCCAAGTGTACAAAAGATAAATCTTTTCAGATATTTCCACCGGTTACTTTTGACAGGGGCATCTGATCGTTGCCTCTAGAAAAATGATCGAAGCATTCCTTCTCAATTTTGAAGACATGGCAAAGGCACACAAACATGAGAAATAATGCACCTAGATCTTGTTGATCATCCTTCGTGCTTAACTTCTTCCCCTTCATCCCTTTCCTCTGCATCTTTCTCTCGCTAAATATGGCATTTTTCTCAGGTGCCCGAGTAATTCTTTCAAAATAGCAACCTTCACATTCTTCAAATTCACAAATTTAGCTCCACAACAATTTTGATTTGCATTTTACTGATAAAAATGACAAGAGATCATCATATTAACAATGAAAAATGAAACACATTCACATTTCTTGAAGCTTTGGAGCGTTAATGGCGTAGAACCAAATGCATCATGCCATAACCGTTAACTTTTCATTTCACAAATTGAATTTGAGCTATCCACGTGGAAAGATCTGAGCCAAAACGGGCTTGGGGGCACCTTTTACATTTTATGACTTTTTGAAGAAAATGTGCAATTTTGACATTTTGGCCCACCCCTCCACCTTTGATTTGGGATCAACATGTGGCTTAACTGGGAATTGACGAGTTTGTGGCTCACTTTATGATTTTATTCCTTTTTTCACAAAAAGGCCAAAATTCTCAAATTGCCCTGACGGCCCACCTTCCCACTTTGACTTTTCAATGCCGCCACATGTCCTTCTCTGATTCACTCAATAATTTTAAACAACCAATCAGGATCCTTCGGGCCACGGCCCAATTTGATATTTTTGCAAACATAGCAAAAATGACAAGTTTATAAAATAGACCCATCGTGCCTCATCCAATTAGGGATGACCACGTATCCACCTCCCTGCTTTGACTTTTCAATGCTGCCACGTGTCCTTCTTTGATTCGTAATGGAGCCTCGGCCCATTTTTACACTTTATAAATTTTTTCCAAAATAACGCCAAAACTTCAAAGTTCTCCGATGACCCACCTTTTCACTCTTACCTTTAAATGCTGCCACGTTTCCTTCTCTGATCCCAAAAGCAGAGTCTCGGCCCATTTTTACACTTTATTCCTTTTTCCAAAACAAAGCCAAAAACTTAAAAGTTCTCAAATGACTCGCCTTCTCGCTTCCGACCTTTAAATGCTATCACGTGTCCTTCTCTAATCCCAGTGAGTCTCGGCCATTTTACACTTTATTCCTTTTTTCTTCAAAACAAGGCCAAAAATCCAAAGTTCCCTGATGGCCCGCCTTTCCACCTTTGACTTTTCAATTACCGCCACGCATCTTTCCCCGATTTGCTTAATAATTTTGAACATCCAATCAGGATCCTTCAACCTCGAGGTGAATTTGATATTTTTGCAAACATAGCAAAAAGTGACAAGTTTATAAATCTACCACTCGTGTGCCTCATCCAATTAGGGATGACCACGTAGCCTTGAATGTTGAGACAAAATTTTGACAGGGAAAACACGACCGTAGAAGGTAAAAATGTAGGGAAACTTCATCATTTACGCCCAAAAATGAATTTTTCTTCAAGGACAAAGAAATTGTAAACAATACCAGGCTCTAGGTGATCCATGACCATAGAAAAGGATTGACCACAACATCCAATCAAATAAAAACACATTCACAAACCAGACCAAGAAAAAGAAAATATTTCGAATCAGCAAATCGAGGAATTTTTGAATAAATAGGCCGAGATCAAATCGAGCACCAACAGTCAGTTTTAAAACTAAGTTTAGTTTTGAAAAATTGACATTTTTCCAGCTTCTAACGATTGGTCACATGACCAATTTCCCTCCATATATCCCTATTTTTTAATTATCAAGCCTTTTTCAATTGATTTGGGCCACTTTGTGGGAAATCAAATTGTTCATATCTTTGCATGATATTTTAGATCTCGAGTGTTATTGTTTACAAAAGTGACTAATTTTCTATCCTTGTTCCACTCGGTTTAATTTTGATCACATTCCAGAAGTTTTTCTTACCTTTGTTTTTTAGGGTCTACTTCAGAGGCCTTAGGATGCATTTTCGATGGTACCTTACATCCATTTAGGCCATGTCCTTATTCTATCTCATGGATACCCACTTGTTTGAGCCTATTAATACTACCAATTATAATGTTTAGAAACAAAATATGTAATAGTTATTATAATCAAATGGTTTATGATGCGTAGTCCAAGACAATGATCCCAAATTTACTTTTGAGAAATACCACTACTTAATCGAGTGTAAGAAAGATGAGGCTCTTGGTTTTATCGGTTAAATATGTATGACATCTTGATGTTTCACCTCTCTAAGCATTATCACACCCAAGGAAGCATGGGACAAGTTTATAGAACTCTTCGGTAAGGTCAATGAATTCAAGTTATTGCAGTAGCTAGATGTAGAATTATCTTCCCTTTTCCATCTAGTTATGCCACTATAGAATATTTTTGTCCAAGTTTAATTCTATTCGTTCTGAGTTGGAAGCAGGAGGTAAAAAGAAAACTGATCAAGAATTCATATTTCTCATTTTATCTAAGTTGAAGGGTCCCTTTAGTTTTGTTTCCTCTACTTTTTATTCTACTATGGATGCCCTTGGTGACCAATTCAAATGGCCCACCTTTGAGCTTTTTTGTGAACGCCTTACTAGGGAGCAAACCAAATTGATGACCTTGGATTCCCTTCCTAGTAGCTCTCACGCCCTAGTTGCTAGCTCTTGTATGGGAAAACCCAAGTCCAAACCAAAGACCTTTCCCTCCAAAAAATCAATTAATACACCTCCTCCTTATCAACCTTTTGAGCCCTCTAAATCTTCTAGGTCCACTAAGCCTTCTAAACCTAAAGGAAAATCTGAGAAGAAGAAGAATCAGGGACCTTGTAACTTTTGTGGTGGTGCAAATCATTTTGAAGATAGATGTTTTAAGAAGATCAAAGCTTTGGAAGATCAATTTAAACAACACAATATTATTGTTCCTCCAATTTATTCATAAGGAAAAGGGAAACTTCTCTCGGATGAGGCTATTTTCAGATCTCATGATCATTGATCATTGATTCAGTGCTTCTCATCAACTTTCTCATTCTGGGATATTTTATCCTCCTTTTTGATCAGTAGTACTTCCTATATTGAGGTTGGAAACTCTTCAAGATTTAATGTTTTGGGGGACAGTGATATTGAACTACATGGTGGTTATATTACCAATGTGCTACTTGTTCCCCAAATCACTTCTAATTTTTTGTCTGTGTATCAAATTTTTAATTCAGCACAAGGAGAATTGTTGAATTTACTCTAAAAAATATGTAATCAAAGAGTTGCAAGATCCTCAAGAGATAGTGGCTATAGGTGGTGTAGATCATAGTTCTCGTCTTTATCATTTTGAAGGATTTGATCCATCTATAGGTGGTTCATTAATTTCACATGTTTATCCATTCAGTAAATTGTGGCATGAGCGGTTTGGCCATCTCCGAATTAAAAATACTTATAATGAGATAAGTACACAAGGTTAGTTCTCGGTCTTCCAAATATTTCTTGCACGATGGAGTATGTCCTATATATATTCTTGAAAACAACATCATGATCATTTTATAAAGGGCAAGGCATCTCACACAAGGGATCTTCTTGAGTCGGAACATAGTGATCTTCTCACCTTTCCTATTCATTTATTTTCTTGGGCCAAATATTCACTCACTTTTATTAATTACTTTTCTCGACGCACTTCGGTCTACTTTCTTAAGACCAAAAGTGATGTTTTTGAGAATTTCAAATATTTTAAGGATGTCATCGAGAAGAAATCCTCTTCTTCTAATCAAGATGATACACATTGAAAATGGGGGAATATGTGATAAATTCATTCAAGGATTTCTGCATTCGCATGGGATTGTATGTCAGCTTTACATTACCCCGCACTCCTCAATAGAACGGTGTTGTTGAGTGAAAGAATAGAAGGTTGAAGGATATGTCTAATTGCATGATTCATTCTAATTAAATGGATCCTCGTATTAGTTTGAGTCTATCAATTGTGTAAACTATATTTAGATCCAAACCATACATAAGGCCTTAGTGAAAAAGACTCTATGCAGTTTGGTCTGAAGAGAAACTTGATGTGTCAAATTTTAATGTATTTGGGAGTAAGGCATGGGCATTTATTCCTGATGAAAAATGCAAGTCTATGGAGAAGAAAAGTCGACCACTTATTTTTGTTGGCTATTGTGAGACTATTAAGGCTTATCACCTTCATGACCCCATCACTAACGATGTTTTGTTTTTGTGGGATGTTTGTTTTAATGAGAGTGTCTCATTTATGGAGAATTCGTCTCCAAACACTCCATCCATTTTTTCTCCTTCTTCTCCTTCTCTTAATATGTTTTCAGATGATGATAATGAGGACCCAATTGATCTACATGTATAGCCTCCTCATACTCATCCTCTCGCTTCTTAGGTTTTTCCCAAATGGGCTAAATCCACTTTAGATTCGTGAGTCCTATGATTGGTGATCCTTCAATTCCCCGTCAAACTTGCTCATAGATTTTTGGTATGGCTCTTGTTAGTCATGTTATTTTAGATGATCCAGCTTCACTTTTCCGATGTTATTGTCAAACGAGTGGCAGATCACATGCGCAAGGAATATTCTTCGCTTATGAAGAATCATAATTTGGATTTAGTTACTCTTCGTAAGGGAACAAAACTTATGCAATGTAAATGGGCCTATAAGACCCAGTATGTAGTAGATGGTTCTATTGATCCATAAAGTCTTGCTTAGTTGAAAAGGATTTTTCACAAGTTGAGGGATTGATTTCTCTAAGAGATTTTCCCCTATAGCTAAGATGGATTCTGCTTTCAATCGCTCGCTCTCTTAGTGCAACTAAGTATTGGCCTATACACTAGATGGATGAACAGAGTGTGTTCTTACATGGTGATCTTCATGAGGAGATATATATGGAGAAAAATCTAGGTTTTTGTGCAGATCCTTCACTTGTTTGTAGACTTTGTCATTCTCTCTATGGTCTCAAGAAAGCTCCACGTTCTTGGTATAAGAAGATGGATTCTTTTTTTCTCACTTATGGATTTCTACACAGTGCCACTCAACCTAATGTCTATATTCAGCAGAATGGGGATACTCTTCTAATACTAGTCCTCTATGTTGATGATCAAATTCTTACTTGGTATTTAAGATTCCCTTGTGTAGAATATTCAAGACAGGTTGATGGAGCATTTTGACATGACCAACACGAGACTTATACATTATTTTCCTAGTTTGCAAGTTCATCAAAATTTTGAGGGGATTTCCATTGACAACAAAAGTATGTTCATGATTTACTTCATCAATTACATATGTCTAATTGCAATCTTGCTTCTACTACTTTCTAGTCAGAATTATTTTATTTGCTTTGATTGTAAGACTCCTCTAGTCGATCCAACATTATATCCATAACTTGTATGAAGTCTTCTCTACTTGACACACACTCTCCCTGACATCACATTTGTTGTTAACCTTGTCTCTCACTTTGCACATGAGCCTCATGAGAGTCATTGGAAATTAGCTAAGCATATTTTGCGCTATCTTCGGGGCACTTTGCACTTTGGCATACAATATACACCATAAAGTTATTCACAACATATTGGATATACCGAGTCAAATTGGGCAGGTGATGTTAAAAATCGCAGATCTACTTCTATATTTTTTTATAATCCTGGTTATGGTCCAATTTCTTGAGGATGCAAGAAGAAAATTTTGATTGCATTATCTTCTACTAAGTCCTAGTATCGAGGTGCGCTTTGAGCTAGTCGAGGCTATTTGGCTTCAAAAGTTTCTTGATAATTTTTTTCTTCCACAATCATTTCATAATACTCTTTGGAGTGATAAATATATTTTCATTTCTATTTCCTAAAATCTGGTCGAGCATCAATGTATGAAACACATTGAGATGCACATGTATTTCATTCGATAGTTGATCCAAGATGGAGTTCTTTTACTAGAGTTTATTCCTACTGACATCTTCACTAAACCTTTAACAACTCCTTGTTATCTTCATTTACAAGAATTACTTAGAGTGAAGGAATTTTTCCTTGGGGATTCACCATGAATTCCTTCCCTCTTTCTTTTCTTTTATTTTTTGTACATGGGTACCTAACATGGCCTAATGAACTGGAAAATATTCATGTTCTCACCTTCCTAATTCTTGACTTAAAGGAGGGTGTTAGGATAGTTAATTAAGATCCTAATTAGTAATTAATATTTAATTGGGTGCATATCTCTATTTTTTCTTGTAGTGGGCCTTATAGATCCCACTTCTTTTTAGATTTTGTAGTCTTTTATTTTACTAAATGTTCCCAAGGCAAGTGACACATCACTCACCCAGAATCGAGGACTCACCTAAAGTGCGCAAGGGTAACTAGGTCCCTCCTTTATGGAAGATTTGTCAAGAGTGTTAGCATGCATGATGGTTGAACTCCATGATCAATATCTAATACATCCCATAATAGTAACAAAGAAACTAGATCTAGGCATACAAGAATCAGATCTAACATATAACATAATGAACTTTAAACAAGCACAAATATCATATCTACTCTACAAGATCCATTAACATTGTTATTCATAACCATAATCCATCCACAAAACTCCATTATATTAATCCACAAATAGTAAAATAGCTGAATACACACATAGTAATGTCACCATAAGGCATGCACGCTCATAACCTAGTAACATAACTCTACTATAACATGGATCCCTAAACTGTAAATCAATAGATATTTATAGGTAGTTGTGTATTTCCCTTCACTTCTTCAACATCCTAAAAATAGGTTGCATGCTAATAATATCCATGCGTCATTTACAGGAACAACCAGAGAGCATATAAGCTCTTATAACAATAGATCATCTATAGTTAACTCTACTTTAATCCTATTAATAGCCTAAAGTGTTGCATGGACTTTGATCCTAAATATAGACTTTACTTGAACTGAAATTCCTCATGATTTAATATTATCTTCAAAACCTTGTTTAGCTACCACTCCAAGTCTATATTTAGCTTCCTATCCCAAAACTCGAACCAGTTTGATCCTCTTGTCGCAATCCTTTTTGTCTTCCATGTGTAAACCTTGTCTTCATCACACGTGCGTCCTCATGCATGTTTCTTATCCAATTCCTCCACTCATGCTAACATATTCCTAGGTACTTAGTCATTTTTCCATGCTCAACACTACCCCACACTAATGATGTTGTTTTTCCTCAGAAACATTCGACTTCTCTGAGAAATAATAAAATAATAAAGACTAAAGAACCTATACCTGCTTTTTGCACCAAAAAATGAATGAATTTTTGTACTTGTGTAAGGAATATGGGGAAATTATCATTTAATGATGCCTCCAAGGAATCTCGTATATCTACTTCACTTGGATTTTGTTTAAAAAATTCCCAATCATGGCATTGACTTCATCAAATGTCAACTCTTCTCCCTTGGCCTTGAATGTTTCGACCATATTTTCCAACCGCTACAAAGGTCTATCAACACATCTATTTTATGCTAACTTGGGATATAATTCTTTCAACTTATTCTTAATAGAGGTCCTCAAGATTTCAATTTCCTCAGTCTTCTTCTCCACCTCTGCCAGGATCCTATCACGTTCCACCCGATTTCCCTTTTCTTGGTCTGGAACTCCTTCAAGTCTGCCTCATGTGTGGCTACTAGAAAACTTGCCACATGATCCTAATCTTCATAGTTATCATAAACAACCTCCACCATATGACCCATGGTTTTAATGACAAAGAATATCAGTGTACTAAGTTATGTTCACCTTGATTTGTTCCTTCTCCTGTTGCTTTTTCCCGGGCGCACCATAACTTCTTCCATAGACTCTAGTGTCAAGGGTTACTTTTACATCGTGATTATGCGCGTTAAATCCTCCAAACAATGGAGGGCCATCTCATACATCTTTTGGGGGGTTAACTCTAGGTACACTAGTATGATAGAATCTATTATCAACTCTACCTTTTTATAAGCCTCACACAACCTTCCCTTTTCCTCCCGCAACTCAACCTTTAACTACGCAATAATATGTTCTTTTCCCTTTATCTCCTATCTCTCTCAATAATATCCTTATTATTCTCTTATAACTCCTTTTCCAACTTCTTTTATTTTGTTATTCCTCCCAAATAATTTGGCCTCCACTTCCACCGATACCTTATTCAATGGCATTACACGCTTGTTCATCAATTAATTATTGAGAATCCACTACTGGATTCATCTCCTTGGAACTTGGTGAAGTGCGCGTATCCAGTAATGCTCCCATACTAACTTTGAACTCAGGTTCATCAACATGGGACTCAAATTTCCAAGACAACATCTTCCTTGTGCATGGAAATGCACCTTCCTTATTAAAAGATGACCAACAGAAAAGTTATTCCACCGGTATTGTACTCTGGTAACGAGCACGCAATACTTTGTTGGGATCTACATCATAGGACATAGTAGGTCCTTATTGGGTTGACACATTTCTTCTACCTGTGTGAGCACCCATTAGGAATCCTACCACCAATCTTGTTTCTCCTCCCACACTCCCATATTTCTCTTTTCCTTCTTCTTCTTCCATGTTGCACTCTACCTCCTGATCGACCAAGTGTTGTATGATACCAACGACTTCATGTTCTACCAAGGTCTCTAATTCTAGCCAGATATGCACGTAGTTTCTTACACATTTGTTCCAACTTCCTCCTCTTCATCCTCCTTCAAGTCCCATGCTTCTTCAGAGGGCACACTCTTCTCTTCATCTATCTCATGCATGGTATATACATGAGGGTCCCCCGTTGGCACTTCTTCCTCATCTTTATCCTCGTATCCTCACGCTTTAAACTATCCATATTCTCAAATTCATAAATATTGACCACCCTTGGTTTCTTCACCACTGGAGACTTCTTCCTTCGAGTATAAGTACTCATACCTATACCTGTCTCCTTTATCCCTATAGACTAGCCTTCATGTGCGCTTAGGTGCTCTACTCATTGTAGGAGTCTCTTCCCTACTTCTCTTCTTTGTCTCCACCTTCCTTCTTACTAAAGGATCTATTGGGATATTCACATCATCTTCCATGTATGTTCTTTCATAAAACTTAGGCCATAAATGAAGATATAACAATGTTGCAGTTGTCTCAACAATTGGTATTGAAACAGGCTTGAGCATATGTATGTCATGTGAGACATATCTTTCCACATAGGTGCACTTATTTTGGTAGACCAAGGTATGATGCATCTCATAATGTTCCTGGTCTACCTCACTTAGATAAAATCTTAACTTCTTCACCTCTTTAAACTTGTTGACCGTGCTTTGGAAGTATTGTGCAGTGAATGCAAATGGTAGCTTGCACCATGGGCCTTTCGTGCCATTAACCAAAGTGAACCTACCAATACATAAATGACCGTATAATGTAAACTTAGCCTCATATTTCACCAGAGATGATAGTGTTTCTAGAATCCTCCATTCTACTCCAAATGCATCACACATGCGTTTATACCACTTATCAATGTGCGCCTTATATGTTGCTTGACATAGTTTCAAAATTATAGGCAACAAACCTTTTAGTTGGGATGGGTCTTCTTCAGGGTACTCCCATATTCTATCCTTAGGGCCATCAGAACCCCTATTTCTGAAAATATAATCAAAATAAGGATATTTCCATACATGATTTTATCCCCATCCCACGCAACATCGATAATGTCTTCTGCTATAAAAGCGAGATGTTATAGATGGTTCCTTCAACTATCCTTCTACATACATTTAACCATATTTTGTTCACTTGGGTCCACCTCTCCTAACCACTTAGATTTTTAAGAAGGCACATAGCCATATTCATCACTGGATTATTGATCTTTGAAATATCAAAGGCATGCCTACCCTTCTTGTATTCATACTCCTTGGTTGTCTCCTTCATAGCTTATTTGTCACTCAGATCATCGTCAATGAGTTACCAATGCAGATGAGTCTAGTGTACTTATTGATCAACTGTGGGTTATGAGTTATCTACTTACCATAAAATAAAATTAGTCCTCATGGATGCATGACATCATCCATTGGTATAGGCACTCAGGCTTCCTAAAGAATGGATTATCGTATAGCTACAATAATCTAGCCTTCTCCAATGCCTTCTTTACTAAATCATTTAACACTGGTTTGTCGTCAACCGTTCTTTCACCAGTACGCCAAACCAGTTCCAAATCTAGCTCTTTTTAGTATAGTCTGTTTGATGCTTATAATCACTTATGGCCATCTTTCTTACATGGGATGTCCAATCCTTTCCTAGCAATACCCCATCTAGGTATTACATCTCTGAATACCACTCACTAAAATTTTCTACCGCGCTTTGTGTTTCTCTACCCTTGCCCTTTTCTTGGTTGGCATTGTTTCTACCCTTCTTGGTGCCATTTCTCTTGTGTAGATTCAAAATTTGACCTTCTTCCTTATAATTCTTACCCCTCCGAGTGCTCACACTCTTCTTTTAAACCCCGTACTTCGTGCCCTATTTTTGTAAAACCCTAATCGAGAACACTTTTCTTCTTGTGAACTTCACACTCTACCTCTCAAACCACAAAACCTCCTTTGCCGATTTATTATGTGCTTAGATGCATCCTTCTGCTCCAAACTCGGTTCAAAATATTTAACTTCACACACGATTCTTCATAATTTCTTGCAAGGATGCCCTAGTTCGCAAGAGCTCTTTCACAAATTATCACAAGGTAAAAATGAATTACCATGACCCTTTATTTATAGGTTTTCAATTTTTACCCGCATTAATTACACCACCACCTACCACCGTACTACCACAATAAATGGATTTTTCCCACTTTTCCAGCTTCCATGCGCTCAACACGCATGTTCACCATGTGCTTAAACCTACAACCTTTTGGTGCACAAACTACCATGGCCATAGGGCTCCTTTCACGTGCATTGAATGATGAAGCATATCATCTTTTGTGACTCAATCCTTGTAGTTATCCTTTCCACTACCTACATCGCATTGTACTTTACGCTACCCGTGCATGGCTTTCCTCTGGCATTAACCTATTTTCCCACATTCTTATGACCACCATCTTCCAGCAACCAATATCACCAACCATAAGCACTCTCTTGATCTCTACCCTTCCACGCCATTCTCTAGAAGACTCTAACTCTGTATTTCCACCCCACACTAAGGGTATGCGTGGTCCTCTGCGCATGAAATCACTTATAATGTAATCATCTACTAGGGCGCAAGCACATAACACAACAAAAATAAAATTTAAAAAGCATAGCAACGATGAAAGGAAACATATAGAAAGTAAATCCATTAAAGGGACACTTCATCTAATGGCAATACTACCTTATTACAAACACCAAGAAGACTTATTTATAGTAGGGCTTCGTAGACACCTATAGTTTGATCAAAGTAACTTCATTCCTAAATTTGCACTAACTATTCTAATCCCCATTGTTTAACTACACTAGGCTAGTTGAATAACCCACCTAACTCTTTCTAAAACCCTAAATCACACTAACACCCCTCTAAATGGATTCCACAAGCATATTCCCATTAATTAAACCACTTAGGGTTAATTAATCCACCTTTGACTTTCTAAAAGCACTTACCTTTCTAAAAGTGCATGTCACTTTCCAAATGCATTTTCATTTGCATTTCACCTTTTGGGATTTTGTCCCACATGCATCCAAAACCTCCCTTTCTTGAAATCGAAATCTATAAATAGACCTCTACCCCTCTCACTTCTCCCTAAGAACACTTCTCCTTCTTTAGGCTAAACTATAGTATTTTTTCTAGGATTTAGAGTATTTCTTCATTATTATTGAGCTATCACTATCTATTGCATTTTCCAACTCAAGCTTGAGTAAATGAGAAGAACCATATGGCCTTGTAGCCATTAATGGTGAGCTCTCACTCTCAAACCCTTGAGCATCAAACAATAAAAACTGATTGTTAGGATCTTCATAGGTTCATATTTTTGTAGCTTTCAAAGAGTAGAGAGTAATATACATGTTAGTTTGATGTTTTTGTCAAATTTATAATGCATGCATAGGAGTAGCTCTTGTTTATCTCTTATCTAGATGGTTCATAGTTAAGTTGTTAAAGCTTTGGGGTTTCTTTAGTGTTCTAACCTCATTTCTATAGCTTTTCAAACTTATACATGTTCACATATGGCACACCCAGTGGGACTAAACTCCATGGTCTCTAGAATTTGTTCTTTAAGCTTTTATTTCAATTTCTAATCATTATCATGCATTTTGAAGGCTAACTATTGTAAGTTTCAAGCTTTTGATAATATGAAATATAGTTAATCTTACTTTTGTACGCATATTTGTTGGGTTTATGTTATAAAGTGAATTAAAAAGAAAAAAACTAACCTGTTTTCAATTTTAGGTTTTTTTTAGTCGTATTTTTTTATGGTTCTTCAGGCCCATGTGCAAGTGTTCTAGAAGGGCATGCACATGTCAAAACCCATGTGCACTTGTTTATAGGCATGAAAACTTGTCCATAGGTACACACACACGTTTCCTTGGCCATGTATATGTTACCTTTTATTTGTCACTCTCTATAAAAATTCCACAGTCGTCGTGCATATGTCATAAATAACATACACATGCTTGCATACATGCGCATATCTCTCTCGGGACACACATGTGTTTATTAGATCTATGTAAAACTTTTATTTTATCTTGCACGTGCATATACTTTCAAACACGCACATGCTTAAACAAACATGCAGGTGTCAATCTTCCCATACATGTATAATTGTTCCTGCCTTTTCCACAGAGCCACACACTTGTCATTACGGCACGCACATGTTTCAAGGTACGTGCACATGCCATAAATGGCACACAGTGTTGTTGTCTAAATTCAAAATTTACTCTAACATTTGCAGAGTTGATTTTTGGAATTTCTAACACTTTATAGGTTTCTTGTTTATGCTAATCACTTTGGTTTTACATGTTACTTTGATAAATTTGGTTTTTTGTGCTAACTTTACTTATTTTAAGTTTAATCAGTGTTGCATTGTTATTTGTAAGGTTTGAAACATGTATGCTCTTCCCTCGCACCTTCTAGGTGATCTTGGGAATAAAAAATAGTTCAATACCCCTTCTATGCTTTCAAAAACACTTCACTAAGTTTTCTAAAAAGATTAACTTCAAAGTTGGTTAAAATGAATTTACTTTTCTCATTGGACTGAGTATTTTCCATTTTTCACAAGATTAGTGAGGTATTTTGTTGTGTATGCTCTTTCCTTGCATCTTAGGTTGATCGGGAAATCATAAACATCATTCTAACTCCTTTACATGATATTTTGGTCACTTGGAAAAATTTTAATCATCAGTGTGTAGGTCCATATCACATGTCAAAGAAATAAATATCTACACCAAATCTAATGTGTTTTTAGGTTTCTAACAACATTCAAAACCCTCTTTAAGATCATAAGATAAAACAAACAACATATTCAACACAGCTTAAGTTACATGTTCGGATAAGGGTACGCCTCCTCCCCTTTAAACTAAGACATAACCCCTTTGACATAAGCCTTAAGATACAACAATAGGGGTGGGTCTTAGGAACCCTAAAGTATTCCATGCAAGAGGGAACCTTGTGGAAAAAATAGGAAGTGCTCCGCTTACCCACTTGATTAGATTTTTCCTTGTGAGTTTAGCACCAAAACATTCTCCATTGCGACCCTAGTGAAAGATACGTGTGAATGCATTCATTTATCATCATATTTAAAGGGGGTAAATTAAATCCAAGATACTCCAAGACTAGTCAGTGTGACTTTCTTGGTAAATCGAGCTCATAGAGGATGTTTGTGGTAACTAGTTGAGAGAACCACCTAGGAAAGCCATTTTTTCTTGGAGCCCACTTTACTATATCAAGCCATCACATTTTATAGAGCTCTCATGAAGTGATGAATTTCTTGGAGTCAAAACCTTATTTCTCAAACAAGGTGAGAGTCCACTTAAGTTTAAGCTAAGTTTTATTCATCATGGACTTACGACGTGTCACTTTGACGTAGTTCTTCACTTACCCTAAGGTAAGGTGAAACTCTGTCAAAGTTATACTTAGTTTGTTTCATCATCACTTGGTCTACACCTTTGTTATCTTGTTTCCCATTTAGGACAAAAGAGAAACAACATGTACGGATACCACTGGAAATAATCGTGTCCCACCACTTTTGTATTCTACTTGCATGACTAGGCTGCACTGCCGGAATGCAAGTGTTGAAAGTGTGAATGGTACGTCATCACGTTCTAGTAGGCCCTATGTCTCAAACTCATATTGAGACACATTATCAATGTACTTTGGTTTGGTTCATTTTTGATCTCCCTTAGACATGCTACCTTGTTCACATTGCATCAACACAATTTCGATACTTACGTCTTGTTCCTTGTGAATGTGATCTAAGTGTCCATATTGTGGTGTTACACTACCAACATCTTAAAAATCCTTAGTATACTTGTACCTAGTTTTGTTTGAAATATTAATTTAAATCTTGAAAAGTAGTGGTTACGTTGTTTGTGTATTGTATATATAATATTTTGGTGCTAAAACCTTGCTTTCTCTTGAAACTTGGTTAACGTACCTTAGTAGTATTGTTGTGTTCCTTACGTATGTAATTTCTACCTTTTAGGGATTACGTATTGCTTGTTTCGAAAGTGGTTGTAGTATTCTTTGATTGGGAGTCACATCTACCCCTTTTAATATTTATGTTGTGTTCATCCGGAACTTGACATAAATATTGACATCAAGTTGATCATTTATACGTCAAACTACCATTGAGAAACATAAGGTGTAAACAGTTGGTTGATTGAATACTTTATTTGTAGGATTCCATGATTGTTCCTTGTGTGATAATAGTTGCATAGACTTATATCTAGGAAAATTCATTGGATTCTTTGATTCTTTGACCCATCATTCATTAGACCATTGATTAGTGAAACATTGAAAATTTAGGACAACTTATACCACATTGCACCTAGGTTTGTTACATCTTGATTACACTTAGACAAAACCTAGTACAAAAGAGACTAGTGATGTCACCTATCACGAGAATGACATCTAAGAAAATTGAATGCGAAGCAGAGTTAAATCCTTTTTCCAACTATCCCTTTGGTGGTAATAACTTAGGTCCCCTCTTTTCGGAGGTTAAAGACATGGAAGTATTAATTGACCATAGTGGGGATGAAAATTACTCATCCAAGAGAAATACACCCTTTATCTCGAATGAATTGATGAAATCCTATACTATAATAGAGATCAAGTACTCACATGAGTCCTAGAACTAGGAGCCAAACTACCACAAGAACTTGAAGTAGCTATCAAAACCATTAACACGAAGAGGAAGAGCCACAACAACCTCCCCTTATTGAAATGGATAATCCTTTTGACAGAGGATACACTTCCACTTCTGGTGCTCATAATAAAAACTTTGAGAGTGAAGGACCAAAACAAAAAGATGTTCTCAGAGATCACATTTTAAAGCCACATGAAAATTTGGGATTGAACATGACCACAAGGATTTACCTCCTCCACAATATGATGAGGAAGATGATCGATAGCCAAAGAAGACGTCATACAAAGAAAAATATTTAAACTTAGTCAAAAATTGGTGAACTTAGGTTCTTCTAACAAGAGTGTGCTTAAGGAGAAACTTAAAACAAGATCTAGTGAATTTCACACCGACCCTTACGATGATGAAAATTACGGGTTACACAGTGAATAGATCATCATCCCCATGAAAGAGCAACTCATTACACAACAATTCATGCAGTCCATGAAAAAAATTCTCACAACGCTCCAAGAGAGTAATGTAGGTCGTAGTAAGAAATACCAATATGAAGAACTATGTCCTTACCCCTTCGAGAGAGACATGTTATGGGTTACATTCCCTAAAAATTTTAATTGTCTGAAATTCAACAAGTATAAAGTCAAAGGTGATCCTTGAAATCATATTAAATAATTCTAAATGGCTTTCCAAGAAGTATATTTTAGTGAAAACTATCTTATACGTTTGTTCTCACACATCTTGGGAGGATAGGTGCTAAAATGGTTCCTCCACATACCCAAAGAAATGATCGTAATGTGTCCCACACTAGCTGAAACGTTTGTGCGAATTTCTATTTTTAACATGGAGAGTGACATTACCATGGTAGATATTTTCAATGTAAAACAAAAATTGAATGAGACCTTTGCAGGTTCTTATAATGATGGCGGGGTTAGCAAGTCATTTCCCTTGTCCCATTCTAGAAAAAAAAAAATGGTTAGTATCTTTGTTCCAAACTTGAATCAAGACATAGCCTTTCATCTACTGAGATGCATTGTGTCACAAAATTTAAAGAGGTTATTGAGAAGGGAAGAAAAATTGAGAAGGCTCTCATAGAAAAAGAATGATCAATCCCTTTTCAAAAGATAAACACGAGTCAAAATCCATAGATAAACCCAATTTATTCAATAAAAACAAGCATGTCATTGGAGATGGCATCACAGACTCTAAAAGATTCCAAGTCAGACAAAGCAATCCGCTATTAAAGATTACACAAGGACCTCGACCAAAATTACCCCGAGAAATGAATGTTTACGCCTATTATGAAATAATTATCTACCATTCTTAAACACTTAGACGTTGAAAACATGGTACAATATTCAACCACAATAATATCTTATCCATATGATGCACCTAAAATATTATGGTTTAAGGAACATGAATACCATGAATTTCACCACGTCAAAGGAAACAAGACTCATAGATGTATAAAGTTGCGACATTTAATACAAGACCTTATAGAAGAAGGAAAGATTGAGGTGGATTCAAATGAGTCAGAAAAAATCCTAATGAGAATATGGAAATATTCAAACAACCTTTTCCCAAGCATGATAAGACAAGAAACGAGAATCCAAATCACGGTCAGTCCTCTAATGACTATAGAACTACTAATTATGTGTATCCATAAAATGATAATCCCTTTTATTCCATCATAGGTTTTATTCATCCATCTGATGAAAAACTAAACACTATTAGGATCTTAAGAAATAGATGTGCTATGGGAACACGATGTTCTCTCTTTGTAATCTCAAAACCTTCTCAACCTATCCCTTAGGAAAGTCGGTATGAATTATTGGAGCAATTATAAAATACGGCTAAGATCTCAATCTTAGACCTCCTCAAAATATCAAATTCTCATAAGAACATACTATATAAAAAATATCGTGGGATCAAGAGTTTCCATGAGTGTAGATTCTACACACCTACAAGCGATGGTTGTGAATCTTAATCCCAATGACTATATCTCTTTCGATCAGAATGAAATCCCATGAAACAATCCACGACCACAACTTAACTTTATACATAGAACTATTTGTTACTCATCATGACATAAAGAGAGTTACTTGTGCATGATGGATCTGGTTTAAATATTTGTACACCAAGCTTGTCATGAACCTAGGTCATATAGAACCAACCTTAGATGCTAAAACTATTACAATCCTAGATTATGATAATGAAGAGCATGAGTCAAGGTAGGGTATAGAGTGATTCCAATGGAATTGGGGCCCACATATCATGATATGAAGTTCCATGTCCTTGACTTGGACCTTCTGTATAAAATGCTCCTAGGTCATCCATGGATTCATGCCATGCAGGCCACTCTTTCGACCTCCCATCAATGTATTTGTTGGTACCCAAATTTAATTTCCTTCACAACTTGAGTAGCATCATGGACTTCACAAGACAATCAAAGGTAGATAAATGATTTATATGTCATTTTTAGCCGGGAAGCAATTTATCTAACTTTTTAGCACTCATGGTTTGAAGAAGTGGGTAAAGACCTTGAAAGGATTTTGATCTAATCCTCACTATTTTAGGTTGTGCCTTTCAACCAAGGTAAGAGAACCTATATTGCAACCTTTGTTTGGTGAAGGAGGTGGAGATATCCTTATACTTTGCATATTGTATGGAGATGGCCTTGGGAAAACATGATCAATTTTCCATTATTCAAACTCAACAGAGTTGTCACTACTAAATGATGGAAATGTTCTTAAGACAAGGCTAAGGCTACTAGAGACATGGTATGATCCTGATTTGCTTTGTGCATTTTTGTAAATGGATTGTATTCTTTTGTTGACACACAATGTAATGTAGGGGTAGTATGGGGTAGGATTAGTTATTCTGAATGAAATTTTGGTGGGAGATTTTAGACAAGACTAACCAGAAATTGCCAAACTCTTTGAGGACCTTTGCAAGAAATTTGTAACACCTAAACAATAGAATGCTTCAAAGGGTTTAAGGTACTCCTTCAACCAGGATATGTGCACCAAATGGAGGCCCAGATCTGCACTCTTCCACACAATCTTTGACAACCTGCCACAAAATCTTGAAGCAGATGAACCAACAAAGTATCTAGAAATCCCTATTTTATCATGACCTAAGGTGCACCCAAAGGTTTACAAACAATCTCAAAATTCAGGGAAGGTAAAATGATTTTAAATCTGTTTATCTCTTTATCAAATGAAATCTCTTCTAAATGTAAGATTTCAGATGCCACTAAACCATCAACAAGAAATGAGACCATGTATGATCAAGAGAGATCTTAAACACAAGACTGCAACATGAGAAAGAAACACAAATTGAAAACATTCTGAAACATAAGTATATGCAAATTTTGCCAAGAGACAACACAAAATAATCCAGGAATGATCAAATATATCAACAGGGGAATGTTATAAGAACAATCTCAAAGCTTTTTGATGGCTTTACAACTGAAACCAACTCAACATGATAAAAATTTGATGTAAAAAGGAATTAGAAATGGTTCTCAAGCAGTTTTCTCAGAGAATGGGCTTCTTCCTAGTTTTTTCCCGTGAAATTATAAGTTTTTCTCCTCTCCCCTTTACAATTTCTCCAAAATGCATTATATACCTCATGCCACATTGGAGTCTTCCTTCCCAAGCAAATAATATGCCATGGGATCAAGTTTGTTACAAAAAACCTCATGATTTAGTGAAAATGTCATCAAACACAAAAACATTCGCGAGTTGCAATGTGTGCCCAAAAAGTTAAATCATTACACAAATTTGGATCATTATCCCTCCTGGAGACACGTTTTTCATCATTTGAGGCATGTAAACACCTTTTACTCATAATTTTCACCTTTTCACCTTTTCAAATTACCTCTGCAACTTTTGATTTTGACATTTCACGTTTTTCTCGGGCCTTCCCATGGCGGTAAAAACAAATGGATGTACAAAGAACAGTTGATCTCACATCAACTTGTAATATTAGCCCTCCACGTGGAAGATTGGATCCAAAATAAGCTTGATTTTACCTTTTTAATCTTTGGATAAGGTCGGACATGTGGCAAAACATGATTGGATCGGGCCCATGTTAGTAAAATGCACTTTACGACCTTTTAAAATTTTGGAAAATTTTGCCACTTTTCCCCGCCTCTCCCGGGCCCGCCATGTTTCCATATGTGGGTCCCAGGTGGAAATGTGAATCAATTCTATCAATTTTACCTTCTTTTGGAAAAAAGAAATTTTTCCCAAAATCCCCCGCACTTGCATCTTCCCGATGCCATGTGGCGATCTCTGATTCATCGTGGAGCTATGCCTCCTTTTCTTCCTTCATACTTCCCCTAAAAATTTGAAAATTTTAAAACACACAGATTGGCCCACACTCTTCTTTTGACCTTCAAAATGGTCATGTGTCCCCTATGGATTGCTATGGAGGCACGCTTCCCATTTACATTTTTAGCTCCTTTTTCCAAAAGCCAAAATTTCTCTTTTTCCCCGAAGCTCCATGATCCCGCACAAGCCTCAAATTTACACCTTTTCGGGGCTACGCACAAAATTTTACTTTAAAACCTTTTGCCAAAAATGCAAAATTTCTGAAGTCCCCCAGTCCGAACTTCTACCTCTTCATACAAATTTCCCTCTAGCGGGAAATGCGGGCCCCTTTTTCCACTTTGAGATTTTTTTCCCTCCAAAGGAAAAAGACCTCAAAAACTCTTAAAACTCTGCTTCTCCATTTAGCACAAAGACTTAACCTTTTCAGAATGTAGGTTTCAACATAACAATTTCCCTTTTTCACCCAAAAAGCCAAAAATTCATCAAATCCTCCATTGGCCCCTTTTTTCATTTTTTCACTCTTGGACACATGTCCTTTCCCGATTTATTGAGCTTCCAAAAATTTAACTTTTACCATTTGAAGTTCAAAACTTCAAATTCATCATGAAACCCGCCGCCCCATCCCGACCTTTCCTGGACATGTGTCCACCTGTGATTGGCCGAGGGATTTCGGGCCAAAAATTCACTTTAACAATTTGATCCCAAAAACACAAAAAACCACAAAACTTCTCCGCCACCCGCATCCCCTCCGACCAAAATATGTGCCACGTGTCCTCTCTCTATTTGTTGTGGGGCTTCGGGCCAAATTTGGATTTTGAAAATTTTACAAAATGAAACCCAAAATTCCTAAGGAAATTCCGCCACCCACCAATCCCTTAGCCAATCAAAACATGCCACGTAGGCACTTCTTGCAAAAGGCGGAGCCACGGAACCAAATTTGCCATTTTGCCAAAAATTCAAAAAATGATAAGTTAGAAACATTTTTTGCCACTCCTAGGCCAATAGGAACCCGCCACGTTGCTAATACCTTCTGATGATGAATTTGACGGAAAATGACACCCGTATGACCGTTAAAACGCAAAAAATTCAAGGATGCCCTAGAATTCAAAATTTTCAACAAGGATGGAAATTTTTATTTTTATTTTAAATCAACTGAATCATGTTTTGACATTATTCCCGTCCTAGGATTTGGATTTTCAATTGCACATAATTAAGATTTGATCAATTCAATTTTTTGCACGATTTGGCAAAGGGAAAACGACACAACCCACAAATTGGAAAAACTTAGGGCACACATGGATTTTTCTCTTAAACCAGGGAAAAACAACAAGTTTATGGGCATTTTTGAAGCATTCAACTGGAAGGGAGAAATTACAGATCACCAATTTGAGAGATAAAACATTTCTGAGCAAAATTGGATGTGAAAAATTAGGGCACACTATGCAAGCTCAGAAATGGCACCAACAATATTAAGCTATGCTATGGAGGACACACGATTACCATCCCGGGTGATCCACAAATCGTTTATACATTGTAGAGTATTGCACAATTTTTCTCATAAAGCATATGAATAGCCTTCGTTGATATTGTTATCCCATTAAGAATCGAGGCCATGAAGGATCGTATATATCCACATACATTGACTCCTTTTTAAAAGAATTTTCCCATATTGGTCAATTTGTTCACTTCATGGGAAACAATGTTTGGGAAGTATGGCCCATATGATCAATTCAATTTGTTAAGCATGAAGCTTAATTGCTTCACAAGAAAATTGTTTTTACATGTTACTAGTTTTGATAAAGTGCCGACATGTGATCGCACGTGCAATCGATAGTTAGTTCAGTTGTTTTAAAGATGATTTATTGATTGTAAAAGCAAAGTTAAGTTACCCAAAATAGTATATATATGCATGTATGCATTTTATGAGGGTGAGGGTAAGTAAAGAAAAAGAAAGAAAAAATAATAGCAATTGTTTGCATGTAAGTTTTCTTGGTGAGCAAGAAAGAGTAGCTGAGTGAGGGAAAAGCATTGAACATCCTGTGAGGTGTTGGAAGACAACAGATCTTCATTGTATTTCCTCTATAAAGCACTGAATAATAATATTGGCCATTTCTTGGTGGACATAGCCCACACTGGGTGAACCACATTAAATTTGGTGTTATCTTTCTTTGTTTTATTTTATCTTCTGGTTATTTCCATTCATTGCTTGTATGCTTTATCTTATTATAGATATGTGCAACATTGTTATATGGTTTAACCCCAACAACTGGTATCAGAGCTTTTGTTTGGAGGTTTTGTGTGTTGACAAGGATTTACTCACAGAGGGTTTTCTGATTGAGTGGGAGCAAGAGCAATGGCAAAAGATAGTAAATACCGAGTAGAGAAATTTGACGGTCATAATTATCAACTATGGAAGATGCAGTGGAGGATTATTTGTATCAGAAAGATCTATACTTACCATTGGATGAGCATGGACAACCGAGCATGATGACTGATGAAGAATGGAAGGTTCTTGATAGAAAGGCTCTGGGATCTATAAGATTGAGTCTGACAAAGATCGATGGCTTCAAATTTTACAGATGCAAAAACCACGGTAGAGTTGATGAAATCTTTAGCAAATTTGTATGAAACTCCTAGTGCTTCGAATAAGGTATATTTGATGAAAAAATTGTTTAATTCTAAGATGCAAGAAGGTGGATTTGTATCTAATCATTTGAATGATTTCCGGTCTATTGTAAATCAATTAAAATCGATAGAAATTCCATTTGATGATGAAGTGAAAGAACTTTTATTCTTATGCTCTTTTCCAGATAGTTGGGATAACTTGGTAATGGTTGTTAGTAATACAACGACTACTTCTAAAGGTTTGAAATTTGATGATGTGGTTAGTGTAATCCTTAATGAGGAAATACGTAGAAAAGCTCAGAGAAGCATCATCTAGAAATGCTTTAATCAGAAAAGCAGGGGAAGATCTAAGGAGAGATCATCTAAGAGTAAGAAGAATGGGAGATCAAAGTCAAGACATGGAAGATCTAGATCCAGGTACAGAGATTTACTTTTCTGGAATTGTGGAAAGAGAGGACACGTAAAGAAGGAGTGTTGGTCCAAGGAAAACAAAGAGAATACATCAGAAAAAGGTAAAGAAAAAGGTAAAGAGGAAAATGTTGCAAGTGAGGTAAAGCAAGATGCCCTTATTCTCTCCTTGGATAATAAATTAGAATCTTGGGTGTTAGATTCTGGAGCTTCTTTCCATGCTACCCCTAATAAGGGTTATTTCAAAAATTATGTTTAGGTGATTTTGACAAGTTTATTTAGGTGATGATGAGCCATGCAATATTACTGGTAAAGGTGATGTTTATCTAAAGTTTGTAGAATGGAAACCATGGGTATTGAAAGATGTGAGGCATGTGCCAAGCCTCAAAATAAATCTAATATCTGTAGGGAAACTTGGTGAATCTGATGCATGGTTACATTCACAACCGATTCTTGAAGGTTACCAAGGGATCTCTTATTGTGGAAAGAGGTAAGAAGGTAGGAACTTTATATCTATCTACCTATGTATTACTGATTCCTTTTCTATGCTATCTACTACAGATTCAGATGCAAACATGTGGCATAATCGCTAGGCCATATGAGTGAAAAAGGAATGCAGATCTTAAAGGCTAAGGGTAAGTTATCAGATTTGAAACAATTAGATCTTGAATTTTGTGAGCATTGCATATTTGGAAAGCAGAAGAGAGTGAGATTTCTCAAGGTTGGGTCAACAAAGAAGGAGCAGAAATTGAGCTTGTACACTCAGATGTGTGGGGACCAGCCCAAGTAGCTTCTATTGGAGGATCCCAATATTATGTGACTTTCATTGATGATGCCACAAGGAAGGTATGGATCTATTGTATTAAGCATAAATATGATGTTTTTGAAACTTTTAAAAGGTGGAAAGCCCTTGTAGAAAATGAAACAAACTTAAAATTGAAGTGCCTTAGATCTGACAATGGTGGTGAGTACTACAACAAGGATTTTAATGATTATTGTTCAAGAATGGAATACAAAGAGAAAGAATGGTTCCTAGAACTCCACAGAGAATGGAGTTGTAGAAAGAATGAACAAAACAATCATGGAACGTGCTAGAAGCATGAGGATACATGTCAGTTTGCCTTTGAAGTTTTGGGCAAAAGCAAGTGGATACAATAATGTACTTGATCAACCATGGGCCTTCAACAACACTGATGGTGGAATACCAGAAGAAGCTTGGTCTGGAAAAGAGGTAGATTTTTCTTTTCTTAGAGTTTTTGGCTCAGAAGCTTTTGTGCATGTTGATAGAGAAAATAGGAGGAAGTTGGATGCTAAATCTAAGAGATGTACTTTCATTGGTTATGGCTCTGTGATTTCGGATATCGATTTTGGGATTTAGAAGATTCTAAGATTGTTAGGAGTCGTGATGTTGATTGGAATGAAAAAAGAATGTA
This sequence comes from Taxus wallichiana var. yunnanensis, assembly GCA_018340775.1. Classification (NCBI taxonomy): domain Eukaryota; kingdom Viridiplantae; phylum Streptophyta; class Pinopsida; order Cupressales; family Taxaceae; genus Taxus; species Taxus wallichiana. Next base: position 84,301,025 of record CM031238.1, read on the forward strand.
CATGGATCAGGTTTTGGTGCCTAAACATGAACAAGTTGAGGAGATTTTGAAGGAAAATCAATTTTCGACCTAAAGCAGACATCCACAGACACCGACGTTCAGTTCTACAGAACCGATGTCGGTCAAGCTAACCGACATCGGTTGATAGGATCAGGTTCAGAGAAGTCAACTACAGGAACCGAAGTCGGTACTCCTAGAACCGATGTCGGTAAGGCAACCGCAATTTGGTCAAGACAGTAGAGGAACCGTGGTCGGTTAACCACAATGTGGCCATGTGTTACCGGTGACCGATCATTGTCACATCGACAGAGATTGACATGAATGTGCAACAGCACAAAAATGAGCCCTAGACACCCCAAATCTCAGTGAGAAGGTCACAAAGGGTAAGTAGACCTCTAGAGATATTTTCACCTTCCTTTTCTTATTTATTATTGACTGATAGTGGTGAACCAGAAATATTTGAAGAAGCAATGCAGTAGATACCCACGAGCAAGTGGGAGCATGGCATGGATGAGGAGATGGACTCCTTGGAACAAAATCAGACATGGATTTGGTCAAGTTTCCAGCAGTAAGAAAACACTATAGAACAAATGGGTTTACAGAATCAAGGAAGAAGAGGGTGGACTAAAAAGGTACAAGGCAAGGCTTGTGGTAAAGGGATTTGCACATAAAGCAGGTATTGACTTTGATGATATTTTTTCTCCTGTAGTTAAGATGACTTCTATTCATATTGTTCTAAGTTTGGTTAGCAACAAAGATTTTGCATTTAGAACAACTTGATGTTAAGATGAATTTTTCTTCATGGTGATTTGGAGGAAGAGATTTATATGCAGCAGAACCGCTTGGTTATGAAGTCAAGGGTAAGGAGAAACTTGTGTGTAGATTGAAAAAGAGCCTATATGGGCTCAAGAAAGCCCAAGGCAATGGTATTTGAGATTTGACAGTTTTATGCATGAGCATGGTTATATGAGATGTGAATCAACCATTGTGTTTATTTTAAGAAGCTTGAAAATGGGAGCTATGTTATTTTGTTATCAGTATGTGGATGATATGTTAATTGTAAGATCTAGTATGCAGACATTGGTAAACTTAAAGAAAGGTTAGCTCACACATTTGCAATGAAGGATTTGGGAGCTGCAAAGAAAATCCTTGGCATGCAAATTCACCGAGACAGAAAAACAAGAAGTTGTATTTGTCTCAGGAGGCTTATATCAATAAGGTGTTGGAAAGGTTTAACATGCAAAATTCAAAACCTGTTAGTACACCTATGGCTGACACTTCAAATTGAGAAAAGATCAGTGTCCTTCATCACACGAGGAGGTTGAGTACATGGCACATGTTCCTATGCTTCAAAGAGGAGGGAAGTCTTATGTATGCCATGGTTTGTACTAGACTAGACATTGCACAGCAAAGGGGAGTCATGAGCAGTTTTATGGCTAATCCAAGTAAAGAATATTGAAAGCATTCAATGGATTCTCGTATATTTGAGAGGGACATCCAGCATGGAGTTATGCTATGGAGGGTCAGATACTTCTTTACATGGCTATGTTGATTCAGATATGGCTGAGATTTGGATGGCAGGAGGAGCACCACTAGATATGTTTTCATAGTAGGTGGAACGATAGTTAGCTGGATTTCAAGATTGTAGAAGGTTATGGCTTTGTCTACTATAGAGGCAGAGTATGTTACAGCTACAAAAGCTATAGCAAGGAGATGATATGGATGAGTAGGTTCATGAAAGAGTTGGGTAAGGAGCAAGAGGATTGCAGATTATACAGTGATAGTCAAAGCATGATTCATCTAGAAAAGAACTCAACATTTCATTCAAGAATGAAACATATTCAGTTGAGGTATCACTTCATATGACAGTGTGTTGAGGATGGACAACTGAAGTTAGAGAAAATCCATATGGATGAGAACCCTATAGACATGCTAACGAAGCCATTGGTAAGGGAGAAGTTGGAGCTTCACTCCACTTCTATTGGTCTTCGAGTTTAAGACTTGAAGAGGAAGAAATGGGCCAAGGAAAAGGAACCAAGGATGGTGATGCACAATACAATGCAAAAATTGATCTCCAAGTGGGAGATTGTTGAGTATGGAGCTTAATTGCTTCACAAGAAACTTGTTTTTACATGTTACTAGTTTTGACACAATAACCGACACATCGGTCAAGATGTAACCACGATGTTCATCGTAGGTAAGTAACCAGTATTGCCAATCAACATTAGATCAAGTGATCGAATCATTGATGGAACATCGGGCACACATGGTTACCTATGCACGGTGTTTTGTTTTTTTGACAAAAATTAGAATAAATCACTTGTTTTAAAGATGATTTATTGATTGTAAAAGCATAGTTAATTTACCCAAATAGTATATATATATGCATGTATGCATTATATGAGGGTAAGGCAAGTAAAGAAAGTAGAAGAAAAAATAATTGCAATTTTTGCATGTAAGTTTTCTTGGTGAGCAAGAAAGAGTAGCTGAGTGAGGGAAAACATTGAACATCCTCGAGAGGTGTTGGAAGATCAAATGTAAAGATCTTCATTTCTTGGTATTTCCTGTTAAATGAAATGTGTTAATTTTATCTTCTAGTTATTTCACATTTATTATTGAATAAAGATACTACCTCTTCTAAATGTGAGGATAGCTCATCTCACTCGATAAAGGACAAAAATTCACAATGTAACCTATACAAGGATCTTGCCTCTACCAATCTGTTTCTAGATTCTACTATCTTCACCCTTTCCAGATCCAATTCCCAAATGATTTCTAAGTCACCCTTGTATATCCTAAACTCATTGATTGGGATCAACAACTTCACATGCCAGTTGATTTATTTGAAAATGATGAGGTAATTGTAGATTTCATGGGACTCAGAGATACCATTCTAAGTAGTGATCATAAGAAAGGTTTCTCTATCAAATTGACGCAGATGGGTACTTTTATGAAGAGGCATAATTATGTGGTTTCTTAAGAAATAAAATAGATATCAAGGGAAAAATAATAAAAAGAACCCTTGCAGCAGAAGAAGAAGCACAAGTCTCATAAGCGATAAGTTGTTCGAGACCCTTGTAGATGAACAAACAAAACAATCAATGGAAAAGGTGGTTCCACCATGGGAGGATACAACTCTCTTAGAACCACTTGTAGAAGTAGATATTACTCTCCCCATGATCCTACATGGATGGAGGATGCATCAAAAATGTTAGTTGAAGAGACAATTAATGTCAACATCGGGTCAAAAGAGGATCCTAAGATTATAAAACAGGGAGCTTCACTCTCGGATAAGAACAAAAAAATTTCAGAGCGCTATTATGAGAATTTACATACATATTTGTATGGTCATATGTAGAAATTCCAGCTTTGGACCTAGTGTTGGTCATAAAAACCTTATTGTGTACCCAGATGCCAAACCTATCAAGCAAAAACTAAGGAAGATGCACCCAAAGATTGCATTATTTGTCAAAGAAGAACTAGAGAAATTATAAGTAACAAGTTTTATCAAACCTATTGATTACTCATACTATATCTCTAACATAGTCCTAGTTCGTAAGAAGACTATAGACATCGTAGAATATGTATCGAATTTAGATACATCAAAAAATCATGTCCTAAAGATGACTTACCCTTACGTAACATTGACATGATTTTCAATTTGACCGATGGCAATGATATGTTGTCCTTAATGGATGGCTTTTTAGGTTATAATCAGATCAAGATCGTAGAGGAAGACAAACATAAGACTGCTTTCATCACCCCTTGGGGGAAATTTTTCTATCAGGTCATGCCTTTCGAATCAAGAATACTAGTGCTACATATTAACAAGCAATGACAGACTATATTTTCATGACATGATGAGTCATATCATGGAGGATTATGTGGATGATATCTTATCAAAATCTAGGACCAAAGAGGAGCATTCTGTAAGTGCACATAAGGTGTATCTATCAATTCCTCTAAGATTATAAGCTTCACTTGAATCCTGTGAATTATGTTTTTAGTGTACAATCAAGAAAGTTATTGGGTTTCATTGTTTCACAAAGAGGGATAGAGGTAGATCCCGCCAAGGTTACAACTATTATAGATATGCCTCCACTAATGAACCTTAAACAACTATGAAGTCTATAAGGAAAGATTCAGAAATCTACGATTTATATCATAGCTTGTAGATAAGTGCCATCCTTTTACACATCTATTGAAGAAAGATGTTACCTTTAATCAGTGAATCTGATCACAAAAATCCTTTGAATTTCTTAAGCAATATCTAGTCAATCCACTTGTTCTCATGCCACCTACCCCAGGAAAACCCCTATTGTTGTATATTTCAGCTACCCAATTTACTATTGGTGCACTGCTTTCCCAATATGATCTTGCCACAAAGAAAGGGCAGTTTATTACCTTAGTTGCACCTTAATTTCCTATGAGATGAACTATCCTTAGATCAAAAAGGCTTTCCTAGCTATGGTCTTTACATTTTAGAAACTTCGCCACTATCTCCTTAATAATAAGACCAAGCTAATATCCAAAGTTGACCCTCTCAAATACCTCCTATCTAAACCTTCCCTTATAGAAGGATGACTAATTAGATCATCCTCCTCATTGATTTTGAAATTGAATTCGTTAAACAAAAATCCCTAAAAGGAATGTATCTACAGATCAACTAGTTGAATCTCTCTTACTAGGAATGGAACCATTGTGTATGGATCTTCTAGATGCATCTATGATGTACATTGAGGAATACATCATGTGGAAAGTCCACTTTGATGGGTCATTCACCTTTCATGGTTCAGGAGCAAGAGTGGTACTTATCACTCCCACTGGAGAATTCATTCCGTAGGCATTTCGTTTTGGATTCCCTTGTACAAAAAACATTACAGATTATGAGGCACTCATTTCCGGTTTGAAGTTAGCTATCACATGGAACATCAGACATCTATGAGTCATTGGTGACTCCAAATTGATCATTAAACAAGTTAATGATGAATACAAAGTTAAATATGAGAAGCTTGTTCCATACAAGAAATTGGTTGAAACTCAAGGAATAATTTGTATGATCATATTTAAATAAAGGTTAATATCACATGATAAATCAAGAGAGGCCATGCCTAGAATTGGGTCTTTAATCTACATTCCACCACAATTGAACAAGTTTCCTTTTTTTTGAACACTTGCGAGTGCCTCTTGCATATGACATGCTAGAATATTGTCTAGCATGTGAAGTTTTTTGGTCCTCTATCTCCTTGGTACGATCCCATTTTTAACTACTTACAAGATGGAAATTTTCCCCCAATATCTCCCATACTAAGAAAAGATCCCTTATCCACTGTATAGCCTATTATACCCTCCTAGGAGGAACCCTTTATCATCATGGATGCAATGGTAATATGTTGCGTTGTCTTGATGTGACCGAGTCAATCCAAGCAATTAAAGAAGTGCATGGAGGAATTTGTGGAGCACACATAAGCGGGATGGTCCTTTCTAAGAAATTATTGAGATTAGGTTACTATTGGCCTATGATGGAAGAATACTATTGTAAATTTTTCAAGAGATGTGAACTTTTCAAAAGTATTGAAACTTGATACATGCAACCAAAGATAGAATTTATGGCCCATCACAACACCCTGGCCATTTTCAAAATGGGGACTTGATCTCATAGGAAGCTCACCCAAATTCCTCAAATGGCTACACTCATATCATCATTGCACAAGATAATTCACCAAATGGGTATAGGACATGCCCTCACTTATGTAACAAAGGTTCATATATTTCCAAATTCATTATGAACCATCTCATTTGCCATATGACATTCCTTCCGCTATTATAGTAGAAAATGGTAAATACTTTAAGAACAAGATGGTCAAAGCATTATGCCAACACTTCCAAATCCACTCAAGTGGTCAACCCCCTATTACCCTCAAGGTAATGGACAAGTTGAAGCCACCAATAAAACCCTTGTTCATATCATGGAAAATATGGTTAGCAAAATTGGTCGTAATTGGCACCTTCAGATCCATCCCACCCTCTAGGCCTATCAAACCTCCATCCGCACCCCTACTAGTGCTACTCCTTATTCATTAGTCTTTGGCATTGAGGCCATTATACCCTTGGAAATTGAGCTTCCCTCCCTGAGAATATCTCTTCGAGACTATCTGGACAAAGATGAAGACTACAAGGTAGGTCATAGCAAGTAGAGTTAGAACTACTCGGATGAAAAAGTATGAGAACACTCAATAATTTGAAGGTTTATCAAAACTGAGTGTCACGAGGATACAACAAACAGATCATACCTCATCAATTTGAGGTAGGAGATCTTGTTTTAAAATAAAACCAATTTAACACGGTCAAGACCAAGAAAAGAAAGGAAAGTTTGAGCCCAACTAGTTAGGACCATATGTGGTGGTCACTAAGTATGGTTCAGGGCATATAAACTGTTCTCACTCAAATGGTGAGGAATTATAGGAACCAATGAATGTAATTCATCTCAAGTGGTTCTATGCTTGAATATGAGGTTCCTTAGAAAAGAAAGAAAAACAAGAAAAAAATCAAAAATAAAGAAAAATTAAAAAGAAAACAGTCATCCAACTATGAAAACCACACAATTGTGGCACATTGGGCAAGTCCTTGGGTGAAAACTAGCTTCTAGTGCTTAAGGAGGATTTTTGTTCACAAGAAACTCTCACATCTAGGTGAATAACCATCACTTACTACTAGCGCTAGTTTTCCTAAGTCTAGGGATCCTCTTACACCTATCTTTCAGTGGCCTTTATATAGGATCTATTCTCCTATATATTTGAAGGAATCCTAGATTAGTATATTCCCATCTAATGTTGGGGTAAAATTTCACATTTTCATAATATTACACGTAACGCATGACATTCTTCCTTTGCAGATATCCCATTAATCACCTGGGGCATTAACGCTTCTTTGTTTGTTGTACATAACTTTTGAAAACCTTTCGGAAAAAACAAATACATTCAAATATGTTGGAAAACCCTAAACATATAAAACCCTTTTAGGGACAAAACCACAAAAAAAATGTGAACAATAGCCTTGAAAATTTGTCTTTGAGATGATACCAAAAATAGTAGAAAATGTGTCAAACATGTCACGTAAAAACAAAGTGGTAGTTTAATTACTTTTAGTTGTCAATTTGTAGAGTTTTGATTGCATTATCTTTTCATGTTGTATGCTTTGAATTGGATTTATTTTTGCAATTAAAGTGTTAATTTAATTTTTGTACATAGGCATTTGATTCATTTTATCTTATATACTTGTATGTAATTGTGTTGTGTTAATTATATTTGATTAAGTTGTATTTGTTGTTTGTGTTGTATAATTTTTGTCATCATAACAACATATCATCTATCATATATGATCACATCTATATATCATATACATCTGAAATAAAATACTAAGCTACATACTCATGATCATGTACACTGGCTATCGTCCACATAGTATCATAAGAGGGGGCAAGAGAGGTTGCAGACTAATCACATTCTATCCCCCCAACCCAGATCATAAAAAAAAACATGGATCAATCACAAGTATCACATGAAAAAAACATGATATAATCTACTTCTATCTCATTCATATGTTATAAGTAGAACATGTAATATCACATCAAAACATGTGATATCATTTATGTGGTATCTCATAGATCAAAGAACATGTGATACAATCATAAAACATCATAACATAAGTCCATAGTCATCATCATAATCATATAACGTGTCAAAATAAAATTTCCATGTACAAAGTGTCTCGATACATCTAGGTACAAAAAATAATTCCCTCATGGGCATCAATAAAAAGTTTTTCATCATGAGGAAAAATAAAAAATACTACATATACATCAATCAAAACCGAGCCTTCATATCGAGGAATCTATCCCAAACACATACATATGTATACATCAAAAGATAGTCATGTTTGACTCCATATCTCATGAGGACTAGGTGGCTTGCATTACTTCTGAGGAGGACCCATGACCCTTGTACCATGCTTCCTATATGTTGGCCTCTCTACTGATCTCTCGCCTTCTCAACTAATCTAGCCGATACCGGATGGCCTCTCGTGACCTCGTAGACCTACTCAACTACTAACAATAGCTAGGTGCCCTAACCCTCTCTAACAACCTCATAATACAAATATCTATAATAAGATTCTTTCCCATAGGCTATCACCAAATCCCTATGTATGCATGGTGTCACAACGACTCCATCAATGCATCGAATGAGGATACCTCTATAGAAAGTCTAGTAATATCGATTCATCCCACTATCCTCTCATCTTGAAGATGACCTCACTGCAAATGACTTCTATATGTGGCACATCCCTAATGGCACACAAATGATATCTCTCTCAAGAGCTGATGTCACTCACATGTAATTTGTCTAAAGCTACTAAATCATCTCGCTCACTCTAGATATTTTTCCTATCAGCCACCGCATGATCCCTCTCAAGAACAACCCTATCTCGATCTGTGATGACTTGCAATGGATCGGACTACAACACTTTTGTAAGCTTCTTTGTAATATAGGTAGCTCCCCCGAATGCTATGGGATCTGATCCCATCCTCCACCTCTAGAAATTTGTGGTGGAGTCTCCCATCCATCTCCTCCACCTCCCTTCAGGTATGTGGTGGAGTGGTAATGCAAACTCTGCCATCGAGGCTATTATACATGGATTATAGAAGTATCTACTATAATGGAATATCTAAGCCCCACTTGCATACCCATATAAGCAATCAAGATATGAACATGCATACGTATATGGCTATGTAGGAGATTTTTTATGGGAAATATCTATGCCTCGTATATGGTGTTGTCCCTATCTCTTTCCACCCCCATCACCCCCATCATCTCCATCATCTCCATCATCTCCATCATCTTTATCATCATCATCTACTATCATCCTCTCCCTCACTATCCTATTAAACCCCCGTAATCCTCTCCCTTTTTGAGGAGACTACTGCTCCATGGTGTATGTACTCCCTCATCCCATGTAACATGTGGAAAAGTAAGTTTCCTAGGAAAAAAATGGGGTACCATACTACATAAGCCATGTATATCTTGGATCTCTAATCTCTCAAAAGTGGATCCAATGCTAGCAGGAACCATATTCAAACTATCTCTAACTTGTGTGGTCTAACTGAGGCCCAATATCAAAATTCTTCTCTAGCTCATCATCCATATCACGTCTTAGATGGGGAACATCTTGTATGGCCCTAAATTATTATTGTACTTTGTCAACCCTATAATACTCTCCAAATATATCCATGTAGCTACCAAACATGAAGTGCTCCACCATAGAAAGATTAAGCTCCACTCCATCCTCCTCGCCACTAATAATGTTTGTATGGTCTCCAAACGATCATATGTTGTTGGATGTCATCTAAAGCATGAAAGATAGAAATATGTATCTCCCATATGACCTCAAACATCCTCACCTATGGGAGCCCAACAAAAAATTAGGGAGTTATTAGGATCTCAATCTCTTAATACTCTTGTGGGGTGACCAATAGCTATGTGGTCCCAAGCCCGATCTATAAAAGGTCACTAGACCTATCATCTTTCTAAAGTAGTAAGTAATCAAATGAAGGTCCTAGTATAAATGTGCTAGTATACACTCAAAATAATAACACTCTCCTTTGAGAGACCTCGATCATGGTAATTAAACCCAAGGGAAATGGCGTGCTCATCTTTGTCAGTGACTAGAATGCCACTAATAAAAGCCATGAGATAGACATGCACACGATGTAATCTTTGATCCATAATAGAATGATGCATATGAATCATCATAACTCATCGAGGTATCTCATCATGACCAAAATCTTAATCAAGATCTCAATAAGCTATTCACATTTTTCTCATACTCAATCAAGCTACCTATGATTGGGACTCGTAGGATCCTCCAAACGCCCTCCAATGTAATCATCATCTCACCAGTAGGAATCTTGAAGAACTAACTCTTATGCCACCACTTTCAACTAAGGATGTGATCCATGATAATGTGATTCATATGTGTCATAAAGCTAGGTCTTGTCATATATAAGTGATATCTCAACACCTCATCTCATGCCGATGAGAGAGTGGCATATAAGTTGGCCAAATGGCCATGTCACTCATGCACACCTGCAAAATAGGTGGTTGTCTCTTCAAATCAAAAACACAATTGTTATATTTTCTTCCTATGTAACATCGGCTAACACTTAGCCTATTCATCTTTATGTTCTTCTAAGACATTTTTCTATGTTCTTCTAAGACATTTCCTAATGTCCTTCTACATTCTCCTTAAAAACTTTTCTTTTTTCTAAGTGTTCTAAAACACATTCACAAGACATGCATGCCCAACATACACATGTGCACACCTTTTCTACATATGTGGACAAATAATGCATGTGCCTATGTTTCTTCACCTGCACCTACATTTTAATGTGTGCGCGTGTAACCCATCCCATTCTTCCAACGCATACGCACCTTCCATGGCACATGTTTCCCCCTTAGGTTTTACAATACGCACCCATTTTGACGCATGCATGCACACACATCTATAATTTTGACACATGTGCATATATGCACCCATTCTTCAGGCATGAATGCACACCCAATAACATATATGTCCCTAAGGCACTTCACATGTGTTCTTCTCCCCTAAAAGCTAATAAATGTGATTAAATGACATTAAATGCTAAAATTGACAAAGAAAGATAGGGTACTCACATAGAGTCCATCGCCCGACATCCACATGTACCCTTCAAGTGTCATATTTCTCGTACGCCTAAACTTCCCACCATCCCTCCTCGTGGTCATAAAGCAAAGTAAATAGTAAATCAGCAAAGGGTCAGTATCAAATGAATTACTCACGATGATTTTACCCCTCAAGGGGGTATATGTGGTCATTTTGACCCATTGTGATGCATTCTCACCCACCATGATATTTGAAATGTGTCATTTAACTACCGTGGACATTCCAACTTCCTCTATTACTTGTCGTGATGATTATTTTTATTAAATATTTTTTTGACCATTTTCTTCCATAAGGGAATATTCTTCTTACTCGACGCCTATTTATTTTCCATAAAGCATTTTTGCATTATTTTAGGTGATATTCCACTTTCTAAATTATTTTGCCAATCCAAAAATTGAAAATTTTAAAAAATCATAATTTTCCAAAAAATTATAATTTTTTTCAAAAACATAATCATAAAAATTCAAAAATGGAAAAAATTGGTAAACAACTCATACACAAATGCGGCTGAACTTTCTATCACACACATGGTATTCATCTCATATCTTGCTTGATTTTTCATTTTCACATCCATGTGACTCATGGAGCATTTGAATCTACAACCATTTACAAAGCTAGATCGCTTGTTTTGTTTGTACTTTCAGGGCACGACAAGTTGCCTAGTATTATTTCGTAGCTTACAATGCTTTTCCTTGACCTAAGTGTCCTCCATCAACTCACCTCATACACATATCCTTACTTGGTGCACCACTACAACCCTTATCATTTATCATGAACATTTTGGGAACTAAATCTCAAACAAAACATTTGTGTAATTTTCTTGAATGTTGTTGGTTTGAGTGTGTGTGTTTGTACTTATTTCCCTATTATATCAGCTTGTTTACTTATCATACATGCATTTAATTTTGTATGTTGAATGGAGTTGGCATATTAGCAATGGATATTTTCTCGTACTATGGTTTTACATGTCATTCTACACTCTTTTGTCAGTATGCTTATATTTTTTTAAGGACCAATGATGAAGATTTCTAGAAATGTGATGAGATAAATAGTTTTTTACAATGGTAATCCATCGATGATAGCTCAATATCCCTTCCTTTCTCTTTTGTTTCCTATTATACTATTTCACTTTTCACACGGGCATCTGTCCCTCTTCATTATTCTATCTATTTCCTTCTTCTTTTTTATCGTCGATCGACATCTTTCATCACCCCATCCACAATCAAGGGGGCATCCTTCAATCTACTAATTTTTCTTCCACTCCATAAAAAAATAGTTTTTTATGCTTTTCTACTTTCTTTAAAGTGGTTTAGCTTACACCACCCCAAAGAAGGGAAAATGTAGACACATATAGTTTGATAAAAGAAAATTTATTCTCAATTTGAACTAACTATTCTAATCCCCATTTTTAAACTACACTAATCTAGTTAAATAACCCACATAACTCTTTCTAAACCCCTAAATCACACTAACACCCCTATAAGAAACTTCCCAAGCCTATTCCCATTAAACAAACCACTTAGGTTAATTAATCCAACTTTGACTTTCTAAAAGCACTTACCTTTCAAAAGTGCATGTCACTTTTCAAATGCATTTTCATTTGTATTTCACCTTTTGGGATTTTGTCCTACATGCATCTAAAACCTCCTTTCTTGAAATGAGAGATCCATAAATAGACTTCTACCCCTATCATTTCTCCCCAATAACACTTCTCCTTATTTTGACTTAACTATAGTATTTTTCTAGGATTTAGAATATTCTTCATTGTTATTGAGATATCATTATCTATTCCAAAATCTAACTCAAGCTTGAGTAAATGACAAGAACCATATGGTCTTGTAGCCATTAATGGTGAGATCTTACTCTCAAATCCTTGAGCATTAAACAATCAAAACTGATTGCTAGGATCTTCATAGGTTCATCTTTTTATAGCTTTCAAAGAGTAGAGAGTAATATACAATTTAGTTTGATGTTTTTGTCAAAGTTATAATGTATGCATAGGAATATATATTATTTATCTCTTATATATATGGTTCATACATAAGTTGGTAAAGATTTTCAAGTGCTTTCTCATCATCCAAACCTCCTGCGTGCACAATACACAGAGAAGGTAACATGAATTCTACTGGTAAAACAACCTCCGTGCTAAACACCAACTAAAAGGGTGTGGCCTTATTCAACCTCTTGTAGGTTGTCTTGTATGCCCAAAGTACAACAGAGACTTTATCATCCCATTCTTTCCTTCCAATATCACAAATCTTATTTAATGTATGTCTTAGTATCTTGATGAAAGCCTCACCAGTTCCATTAGCTTATGGGTGATAGGGTGTTGTCTTTGTTGTGTTCCACCATAAACTCTATTAGCAAAGATTCTAATAGTCACCTTTAATAAATGAGTAACCATATCACTTGTTAAACTCAATGGACATCCATACCTACGATGATATTCTCCCATAAAAACCTTGCTATCATAACTATCATGCAATCCTCTATAGGTGCCACTTCTTCCCACCTTGTAAGATAATCTTTACAAGTTATAATTTAACGTGATCTAGTCTAGCACGCGAGTGGGAAAATGGGATCCAAAAATTCAATTTCTCACTTTTCAAAAGGTTTTTCACTAGCAATAGGCCTTAAAGGAATTTCATCTCTATTCCCATGCTTTCTAAGGTGTTGACAATGGTCACATGCCTTACAATATTCTTTACAGACCTTATATAATGTTTCCCACCACAAACCAACCAATAAAATTTTACGTGTAGTGGCATATCCTACATAATGGCCACCATAAATCCCACCATGAGATTATTCCATAATATATTTACACTCATGCTCAAGTACACACCAACATTAAACTTCATCCCATCCTAGTTTGCATAAATCTCCACTAATAAACATGTAAGGAACAACATGGATGGAAAGTTACTTCTTCTCTAAACTATTCATCCCTTCAGAAACACACCCAGCCTAGAAATACAACAATGTCTTCTAAATCAGATGGCATGCGCTTTCAATCTAAAAAGATGTGCATTCGGCATTGTATCCTCAATTATTTGCGCATCCTCACCTCGAGTTAATACTTGATAAATGATATAGTCTAGAATTTCTCTTTACTCGCTTAACCACCACTATAAAGTAAAATTAATGAAACAAAAAATCCAACGACATATGTGCCCCCGCAAAACATGTTGTTCACTAATTACTTCAATTCCATGTGATCTCAGATAGAATATAAATGGGGTAGCTATAAAATATTGTCTAAACTTATGCAACATGTAAATCATGGACAAGACTTCATGCTTGTAGTTGTATAATTCTTCTTAGCTAGGGTCAAGTTCTTGTTTGAAAAACAAATAGGTTGATCAATAATACCTTATCTAGGGTGGGCTAACACCGTGCCAATGGCCATGACAGAGGTGTCTACATGCACATGAAAAGTATTGGTCCATGAAGGAAAGTGAAAAATAGGCATTATAGTATGCCTTTCCTTTTATGTTTCAAATGTGTGTTATTGCGCTTCACCCCAATGAAACGTGCCTTTACTATTTAACAATTCTTCCAAGGGCACGAAAATCTTAGCATATCCTTTGATTAAATTCTAGTAATATCCTCGTGTGCCCCAAGAATCAAGATGCCTCACTCTAGTTAGTAGGTTCCTCTAAGCCAAAAATAACATAAACTTTAGAAAGATCCACTAACAATCCTTCTTTACAAATAATGTGTCCCAAAAAAGTCCCAAAAGGTGTACTAAAAATGCACTTCCTAATGTTTAAGAATATTCTCAACTTCCGACACCTCTTAAACATAAGTCTTAAATTATCACAAAGGTCTTTCACTAGCCCATAAACTCAGTCCAATCATCTAGATAAACTCAGTAAAACATTTTGAATGAAGTCCTGAATTCTTGAACAACAATGTGTGAAAAATTGCAGGCACATTATTCAATCCAAAGGGCATAATTGTGTATGCGTAACTTCCCCACTCGGTGGTGAAGGTTGTCTTCCTTGATCCTCTTTAGCAATCCTCGCCTAATGATATCCAAAATCCATCGGTGAAGGAGTAGATCTCGTGCCCTACAACACCTTTTAGAATCTCTTCAAGAAACGATGTGGGGTAGGGATTTATTACACATGTAATATTCAACTCTCTATAATCCATACAAATTCTTATCCTTCCATCTTTATTTAAATTAATTCAAAGATCTTATCAATGTCTTCTTTTACCTTGCCACACGATTAGGATTCATCCTGTAAGGCCTCTTCCTAACCGAGAAGACATATTACTTTAACTTGATCCTCATCTCACCCAATGAGTGATGTACCCTTTCAACTCATTAGAGTCTCTAGGAAATAGTTCCCGTAAGTTACGCATCAGCTCAATTTAGCAACCTCTGAGTCGGACCGGTAATCACCAATCATGGCCTCCTTAGGGTCAACATTTATCCCAATGTTGACCTTCATTTTAATATGCTCATGATATGTGCACACCTTCTCATCTGCACTATGTAAGATCTTGCACGTACCCTCGCACACTTAGTATTCAAATTATCCACTTCTTCATCATTAATTATGTAGACCATCTTACGTTTTTATTTTTCTACGCAAGCACGCCCGAGATTCTCTACATTTGTCTTTTTCTTCTTCAAATCGTGCCTCCAGATCTAACACATATAGTAACTCTGAATAATTTCCTCAGCCTTTTCACTATCTCTCATAGTCAAGCACTTCATAACCTATAATGCCTCATTCACTGGAGGTTTAGTAGAAAAATATTCAAAGGTCTAAATCATACCTATGGTCAATTCCTGCATATTCCTTGTTTCTCTATTCAACTCTACATAGACATACCATGCTCACATGTAGCCTCATAAGGTGAAGTAGAGCTTGTACACCCATAGTGAATGTGGTAAAGCATCCTACCCCTCTATCTAAAGTATCTCACACTACTCGAATATGATTTGAAGCAAAATCTTTCCCATGGAATTCACATGTCTTGGTAGATGAATCGATGCAAAGAAATATAGCATAGAGGTGATCCTCAATTCTCTCCACTCTAAAAGTTTCTTTTTACCATCCACCAAGGTATTGATGTCCCACATAAGGTATACACCAACATGTTCCTTCTCTCCACTTGATCTTACCACTAAACTTCCATAACACACAGAACCCTTCCATATTTCCTTTGCCAAAGCGTGTATCCTAGTACCTGGATATTGCCTAAACACCTAACACAACATGGCCTCGCTTATGTGCGTGACTACACTTACCATCTTGTACCCAATAATTTCATAAGCTCCATGTGCCCAAATTGTCACATGCAAAGCACTTGTAGTATCACTCATAGACTATGCATCTTCCCATTGAATAACTCCTTCCTTTGATGGCTCAAGTACTTCAGATCTCTAATGGTTCGCACATGAAGTTTATTCAAATCCTCTTCACTTAAAGGCTCCACAAAAGTGTAACTTTTCCATATGCCGAAGGAATGATCACACGCTTTTCCTTGTTCTCAAAATTGATGTAACCTTTATTAAAGTGAAAATCAACATTATTCACATAACACCAAGGGCACCCAAGAAATGCTAGAAAATTGTCTTCCTCTCGCAAATGCGAAGACCTCAAATTCACCAAGAGACTAGGCACCTTGTATAGTAATAGTATCATCCTTCAAGACTCTAATGGGAGTGGCTTTTGTCTTGTTTTCCATAAATAGAACATATGAAGATGGTTATAATGGTGGCCTTCCCATCAGATTCCATGAGTCCAAAGTGAGCATATTCACTTTTGCACTGCATAAATCAAATAGTTACTCAAGAGCCATCCATCAATAACATCATTTAGATTGATCTCCTTGTCATAATCAAGACTGTGAGGAGGTAAGTTAGCATGTAAAATCTATCTCTCATGCTCAACTCCAAAGGCATAAAATATTCCCCCTTAACAATTCCTCAGTAATAAAGGAATGATGTTTTCTTGTCACATCATCTTATAAACCTCCTTAGAATCATCAACATCCTTCTTAGGAAGCTCAACTAATTTTTCTTTCTCCAAAAACATGTAATCGCTTTTTTTTAAGCATTGTATCTTACCCTGGCAGCTTTCTAATAACTTTTATGGTCTCTTGGTAAACTTTCTTCTAATGAGTAGGGTCTGATACTTTGCATACACTACATATTCTTTTGTAATAATAGGATTCTATTTTGGAAATTCTCTCCTCGGCATGTGGGCCTCGGCATGTGTAGTGACCAACATAGGCAACATCTTGGGATCAAATCACTAACTTCGCCATCCACCGATCTTCGACATCGCACCGTACTCTAACCATTCCCGTACCTTTATCATGTTTATGCTTCTTTCTCAAGTGTTCATATAAATATAGGAATTCTTCATAATTTCAGTTCTTTCTCAAAAGGATAAAATAATATTTTGAGGGCATTACCGCTTATAATGATAAGGGGATTCACATGTATAACATGTTCCACAAGGGAACTCACTTCTATCATTTCCGTAACCATGACCTCTCGAATCCCCCATAGTATCCTCTACCTCTACCACCTCCATCCGAATGCACCTCATTGTGATTATGATTATGTTGCTCACCTTGTTTCTTAGAATTGCTCATAACACTAGTCCGATGAACACCAATTTCAATGGCCTCCCGAATTTGATCAATCAATCAGCAAATCTATGTATCATGAGTGGTAGACTAGAATATATTACGAGTAGTAAGACAATTTCTTCCCGATTACACGCTGCAACATTGAGCACCTACTTAAATCATGATCTAAATGACAAATATTGTAGTCAAGCAATATAGCGCACACTAAATTACAAGGATAACTATCCTTAAGTATGTCCTTTTAGTTCAAAATTTGTGCACAAAAATACCGTTGTGCATCTCATGGGCTGAATTAGATGACAATTTTTCTAACTCTTTCACCATAGATGCAATTTGAGCCTCCAAAAAAGGGATAACGCTAGTGTTTATGCTCCTATTGCATTAACACGTAGAGTTACTTCATGTACCTCACACACATCTATATAAGTCTTGTGTGAGAGCTCCCTTCTAAAAGGATTGATCAAACCTCTAATGAACCACCGAGCATGTTGACTCGGATGAATGTCGTAGGAAAATTTGATAAAAAGTCTTAAAGTGGGAATTATACTCACTTACACTCTCACCATGCCCTTCTTGATGTACTTCAAAGACACTAATGCTCTTTTTATCAAACTCAAGTATATATAACTCTGCTAACAAAGTATCATGTAGCGTGGTATAGTCTACACAAGTCTTTTTTAGATCATATTTTATGTACCAACTATGTGGACACCCTTACAATGTGGTAGCAAATTGAATTGCCTTATTCTTGGGGTTTATGATCCCTTTGCGCTTTATAGTATCTCACACATATGCATGTGATCGATGCATATTCAACTCCTTTTATTCTAGGAGACAGAGAGACATCTCAAAATATAATTACTGGGGTGGGTGCGGACCGCCCTAGATCAAAACCCTTATTACCTCTTGTGTTTCCTCCACCTCTAGTACCACCCAGATCCTCCAGTGATCCTAAACCACCAGATCCTCCCGATCCCCTCTTCTAGCGGGAATGAACCCGAGGATGCATTTACTTTTGTTTCAATATTTATGCTAAACTGGACTCACACACAGTCTATGAAGTTGTACTACTTCCATACCAATCAGATACCGACACTCTGTGGTGCCCACGTTCTTGTGCTAAAAATGCACTAGAAAATATACCTCCAACCAGACCTCCAAATAACACGAATATTTCTAGCCCGCCATAGATGAATAAGCTACCCGATCAACTCCATAACATGATGGAAAATTAATTCTATGTGTTGTTACTCTACTTCCCAAACTAGCTTGCTTATTAATGATTGGTGTAGAAACTGGAAAACAAAGCACAAGGGATATGTCACCAGGAGGGGATGAAATGCATTCCAAGAGTCCTTATAGTTTCAACTGGTGTGCTTCAAAAGGTAAAGAGGGTTCTCTTCCATGCTTTCCCAAATGGGGGAGTTCTAGATGCTCTGGCTCCACATATTCTATGTGAGCTTCAAATCCTTTAAGAGCCATCTCCTCTCAGAACACCATTCTGCTTCGCAACATCACATTACTTCTCCAAATCCTCTCTCATTTGTTTCATTAAAATTAAGCCATATTTCCTCTCTCTACATTTCTACCACCAGTGTCTACCATCTTTCACAACACCTACTCCTACCCCCACACATGGTGGGGTTTATCTATCCATAGGATGTTGTTCCAAATCTAGGGTCACAATCAAGATCTTAATCGCTAAAGGGATAACATGCAAATAAGATCCTCTAGGTTCGTTTAAGAATTGGAACTCAATAACCTCTGGATAGGAATAAGTAGAAACTACGTACTTTAGAATATAATTTTTAACACACCACTCCACCAATGATCTAGAGCGTGTGTCTAAGTCGATCGTATTCATGTAAATTCTAGAAATCTTCATGCATCCAAAAAGTTCCCTATACCTCCAACCCTCTTTGACATGTATGCTACCACCACTCATACAACTCTATAGGAAAATAGCTAAAGAATGTCTCATAGAGCTCATGATACAGATTTTGTTCAACCCATGCACATGCATCAAAATCAGGTCCAATGTTAAATATGTGAGCATACTCTTCCTCCAAATTATCTAACCAATCCTCAATGCTTTGTCCAAATTCAACTCGATACATCTTCATCATGTAACCTCCTAGAAAACAAATTAGAAAATGGATCCGCACAATGGAACCAAAATGTAGTCTTTTATTTTACCAAACATCCCAAGGCGAGCTGGCACATCACTCATCTAGAACTAAGTTCTCACCCAAAGTGTGCAAGGGTACTAGGTCCCTCCTTTATGGCAGCTTTGTCAAGAGTGTTATCATGCATGATGGTTGAACTCCATGATCAAGATCTAATACATCCCATAATAGTAACAAAGAAAATAGATCTAGGCATACAAGAATCAGATCTAACATATAACATAATGAACTTTAAATAAGCACAACTATCGATGTACTCTAAAAGATACATTAATACATTATTCATATCCATAATCCATCCACATAACTCCATTATATTAATCAACAAATAGTACAATAGTTGAATATACATAGTAATTTCACCATAAGTCATGCGTACTCATAAACTAGCAACATAACTCTACTAAAACATAGATCCCTAAACCATGCAAATTAATACATATTTATAAGTAGTGGGAATTTCCTTCACTACCTAAGCATCCTCAAAATAGGCTGCATGATAAGAATAAACATGTACCGTTTACTGAGAAACACTAGAGAGCATGCAAGCTCTTCTAACAATAGATCATATATAGTTAACTCGATTTAATCCTATTAATAGCCTAAAGTGTTGCATGGAATTTGATCCTAAATATAGAATTTACTTGAACTGCAAGTCCTCATGTTTTAATCTTATCTTCAAAACCTTTCTTGGCTTCTACTCCAAGTATATCTTTAGCTTCCTATCCCAAGACTGGATAAGTGTTGATCCTTTGAGCACATTTCCTTTCTTGTCTTCCATGCACAAACCCTGTCTTCCTTGTGCACATGTCCTCATGCACATTTATTCTCCAATGCCTCCACACATGCTAACCTCTTCTTGGGTACTTAGTCATTTTTCCATGGTCAACAAATTTTCTCTAGATCTTTCTTGTGCTAGAATACTTTCTAGAACCATTTATTGTCTTCTACATATAGAATTCTCTAGAAATCTTCACTTCTAGAATTCTACCTAAAAGATTCTACACTCCTATAACTTTCTTATTTAAAGGTATATCCTCTCCCATTTGAGGCATCCTAATATATGATGATCTACCTTGATCTTGTGTGTGAGAGAGTTTTCTTTATAATATATTTTCTATTTTATGTAGATATTGTGTTCTTGGCTTCATTGTTGGAGTTGCTCTTCCACCTAGATCTTCGCTTTGCTCATTTTTCCTTTCAAATTAAATTTTTGAAATATAGCATTATTGGGATTTTTGTATCGATAACATATTTTAGAGGTGTGTATAAATTCTAGAGCCTTTTTTTCCTTTCAAGAGTTTTTCTTGCTTTGTGGAGGCCCTTCAACTTATTTTGAGTTGTTCTTGTAATGTATCACTAATTTTATTACTTGTGGGATAGGAGCACATCTGTCACAAAATTTCGGCAAGGAGTTTATTATTACAATGTGATATAATGTTCCTCACACAATACTTTTTTATTCCCTTCTCTTTTTGCACATCATTTTATGCTTGTTTGCAGTTTCCAACTATCGTGATCATCGAAAATTGATTTTAGTCTCCACAATTTCACATTATTACATTGATTATAAGGTGAGTGATCAACTATTTCATGATGCACATTCATACCTGGTTGTAATCAACACATTAAAATATAAAGTGTCGTAAAAGGGGTGAAAATATTGTTATAAGGTGTGTGTGTGTGTGTGTGTGTGTGTGCTTCTTTCCTTCCGCATTCCTTCTTTCTCTCTCTTCATGATGGATGTCAATTTAGTAAATTTTCTCAAACCAAATTTTTTTTTTTTTTTGAATCGAGATATAAAATGGCTATAAAATTATGAAACAAATTTTTATTTCATGTCACCATGGGAGTAGAGAAAGAACCAACTTTTGAACCTAAAAATCTATGCGGATTAACTAATGTGATGAAGCCTTAGGTCTTCTCTATATGTCTATCTCTCCCAAATTACTCTTCCACATCAATATTTCCTTAACATGTAATGGAGCCTTTAAAAATTTTGATGATATGTTTAGGAAGTAAAATGACATGAGAGCACATGACTTGGGAAAAAAGCATTAGGATTAACTCCTAGTAACTTTGATAACCTACAAGATTACTTCTTTTATTTTTCTAGACTATATTATTGATAAAGGAATGTGGAGTAGAGAAAAATATGCCCACTTGATCTTGTTGATTATTTCTAAGTTAGGTCCCAAATACTTTGTCTTCATTTCAAATTTCCATGCCATGAAATATGCTCCATGATGTACTTAGAAAACATCCTTATTTAATAGGTTTTCAACCAAACTTATTTAAGAATTGGATAAAATCATTCAAATGGGGACACTAAAATCCAAGTCTCACACTCTTGTAGAAAGAATTTGTAAGGGATAGGAAAATAAAATAGAAAAGAAGAAAGATAAAAATAAATAACCCAATAAGGAAACCAATACTAACCAATCCCAAACCTAATCTAACATGAATGCTTCTTATTCTAACCGTTAAGTGAAGAAGAAAAAGTGTGTGTTCCTATTACAAGAATACTGGACATGAAGAGCATCATTGTATGATAAAATAAATATACCACATAACTAATTTACTTGAGAAAAATAACATAGTTGTTCTAGAGTCGATAAAAATGCTTGACAAACAAGTCTTAAAAATAAAGGAGCCTAAATCGAGAATAATAAACAAAGGCCCAGTAGATAGAATATCTCCTTCTTTGACTTAAATTATTGATTCCAGTGCCTCGTACCACATGGCCTCTTCACACATTGATTTATCCAACATCGATCCATGTGGCATGTCCCTAATCATGTTGGGTGATGTCACTACAAAGTGTTGGTTTTCGATAGTGGGTCAATAGAAATAGACTATGGATCATTTAACCAAGTGTTGAGTGTTCCTATTCTCTCTAATAATATCCTATCGATTTATAAAATCACTCACCTTATTGAAGGAAAATGAGTATAATTTGGTCTTAACTAGGTGATTATACGTTATCTTCATTGATACTCCACGTGGGTGAGGGAAAGGCAGACCACCATTTATGGTTGTACAACTTCTCCCAATTTACTTCGATTCAATGCCCACTTCCATGATCACTCATCAAAATGAGGTTACCAAGCCATGACATTAGTTTTTTGGTCATATTAACTATCATTATCTTGAGAATTTGAGCCAAAACAAGGTGGTTAACGATTTACCTTGCATTAAATTTTCTATGGTCTTTGTGATGTTTGTGCCCTCACGAAGCATCCCAAAGAAATTTTTGGCAAAATAAAATCCTAAAGAGTGTCTAGTCACATGGATCCTTTTCATAGTGACATTTTGGGACCTTCCCATCTCCTTCATTTACTAGATATCTCTACATTCTTACCTTCATTGATGATTTTTTGCGTTATACTTGGGTGTATTTTCTCAAATAGAAGTCTGAAGTTTTTTATCACTTTGGAGACTTTAAACCTCTTCCTAAGAAATGGATGAAATATATTTCAAGGTTCTTTGAACCAAAAATGGAGGTGAATATGTGAGCAATGGCTTATATGACTTCTATACCTCCAAAGGGATTTCTTTACAAAGACACATTTTATTAACACCCTTCGCAAATTAGAGTCTCGAATGAAAGAACTCAATTCTTAAGGATATTTCCACTTGTATGGTTCACTCGAAATAGATTCCTCCATAGTATTAGGTTGAAGTAGTGAACTTCAGATTACTACATTCAAAACCATGTTCCACAAAAGGCCATATGAGGGATGACACCCTTTGAGGCCTGGTTTGGATGCGAACATGATGTCAAGCACTTTTTCATTTTAAGATCCAATGTTATGGACTAGATTCCCCAAAATAGACATAAGGATTTGGTACCACAGTCCCGACCTATTATATTTGTAGGGTGTCTTGATGGTGTGAATGGATATAAATTTTTAAACCCTATTACACATTAGCTTTACATTGAGAGAAGTGTTAAGTTTGATGAGTCATCATCAACTTCCACTTCATCTTCGACTGAGGTCCTTCTGCTCTCTAATTCTAATGTTTACTCTTATCATGATGATTTTGTTGAGCCTATTCCTTTATTTGATCCTCTTCCTAATCATCCTACTCCTCCTAAACCTCATGCTTCATAATATTTTGATTCTGATAGTAGTGATGATGATGATTATGTCCCATCTCACTCGAGTGAAGAATCTATAGATTATGAGCGTGAATCACCTCTTGATCCATATTTTTATAGGTATACCTTTCAAAGAACTAGAGTGTGGATTGGAGATCCTTTGGATGAGAGACATAGTCACTCGTTTTCATTGGACCCCACTCCTTCTTTCCTCTACTTATGATCCTTGAGGATTCTTGAGTGGGATTCTACTATGAATGAGGAGTATTCATCACTCATGAAAAATGATACTCGGGATATCACCCCTCTTTTGAAAGAAGAAAAATTGTTAGGTGTAATTGGGTTTTCCAAATAAAGTATAGTGCGGATGGGAATGTCAAGAAGTAAAATGCGTGACTTGTAGCTAAGAGTTTCATCAAGGTAGCTAGGGTTAATTATTTAGAAACATTTTCTCCTAATCTAAGTATTAATTACATACAAATTAACCTAACCATAACTTTCATGAATATGTGGGAAGTTCGCACGATGGGCGTTAAGAGTGCTTTCCTCTATTGGGACCTTGAGGAAGAGATCTTCATGAAATAACCTCACGGGTTATTTCGATGATCCATCCCTTATTTGTAATTTAAATATCTACAATTCCTTAAATAATCCCCTCGATCTTGGTACACTAATATGAAATCCTTTTAAGCGTATCGGGGTTCAATATGTTTCACTCTAACCCTATTTTTTACATTTTGTAGGCGGGATGATTCCATGCTCATCCTTATTACTCGTATGTTGATTCCTTTTTTTATCGGGGGGTAGCTCTTTAGTACAAAGGGTGTATTAGGTTTTCTAAAATTGTTTATGTTCTTAGTTTGTTCACTTTTCCTTTTGAATGTATGGTTTCTAGATCAATCCATTCTTATTACCTATGTCTAACATGAATACTTGCATTAATGGTCATTTCTCCATTTATCCCCTACTTTGTGGATCTGCTACATTCATACACTCCCATACATACATAGTACACTCAAAGAAGTCTAACTATGTTTCATTATCAAATCTTGAACTATCAAGCATTATATGGAAGAAAGACTACCTACACCTCTTGATAATATGATTCTTGTGCTATGAACTATTACCAACCTTTCCCCATGCTACTCCAATCACTAGCAATCATCCCTCTTTCTTTTCATCCTTAAAGTTTTTTTCAACATGGATTGTTCTTGAAGGATGGATATAGCCAAGATAGGTTACCAATGGTACATATGATCAAATTCTAATGCAAGTCCTTAACACACACTCAACACTCCTAGGAAACTTACTCCACCTATCACAAGGTGTTTAGACCAATTTTGCATTTATATTCTTACTTTTCTTTTATAATATATCTTTAAGTCCTTGCTGGCTTGTAGCCCTCTTAACACAAAAATTGAGTTGGAACTCCAATTTTTCCAAAATAACCTTACAAACAATTAGGTGATCTAGATACCCGTTATTGGTTTGCAAAAGCTATGTGAATTCCATAAGGGGTTCTTTGTACGGTCTGTACTTCTAATAATAATGACAATGCTTATTAGGTTTATTTTGACCCCTAGGTATAATAGTAGATATCTAAGGTTGTGATATCACATGTAAATGTATGGATCCTCATCTGAAATGTCTTCTAGATTCTTCTTGATGAGTTTTGAGTCTATATTTGATGAATTTCCCATGCGTGTAACCAATTTCTCCCTTTCTTGTACCTTGTGACAATCAACCTTGCAAAACCTACTATATATTTCACCCACTTGTGAATTACAACCTAAAACTCCATACAATTTTACACTTCTCCAAAATAGATATGTTCACCAATTTTCATGATATTTTGGTTGATAGACTTAAAATGACACAAAGCCCTAGTTTTGGCCCAGGGAATTTAATTAGGGCTACATGATGAAATTCATAGTTTGAAAAGCTAAAAAATTCATAGTTAAATCTCTTACTTTCCTCTATCTCACCATGAATTTATAGATCTCAAAGAATTCATTTAAGGAAGACTATATAAATTTGTAGAGTCTTAGCCAAGAACATGACAATATAAAGAAAATCGAAATTTCAAAATAACATGCAAACCTAATAAACAATTATCTACTAAAACTACTTTTTCTTATTCATTCAACATACTCCTTGATTACATAAAAAATCATATTTCTTCATCATTATTATCTATGGAATTATCCATACACACCTAGACTAAAAACTACTTAATCTCATAACCATCTCCTAAGAGAGCTCAACTACATGACTAAACTTAGAATACGATAAAACTTATCCCTGAAACTCTCTCAAGCTCATTTTCAACCACATCATCTCACGAAACACCTAAAAATGGCCTTAATAGGCTTTGAAACAACTAATTTCCCCTTTTTATCCTTGCTTACACACTCAATTTTCACTTTTTACAACATATTCAATTTTACACACCCAAACAAGTCACTCACCTACATGATATAAAATTATTCAAATATTCTCTTATGACCATAGAAATCTAAGTCCTTTATGCTCTGCATCACTCTCCCTCAATCATTTATTCTATGATGATTGCCTTGGCAAAACATTTCCCTATGTATGACTTAGGATTCATTCGTTACTCTCTTGGGATCTATATTTCCCAATATGACCGAAAAATTGTGATTTCAAAGCCTAAGTACTCCTTGATTTATTAGCTCCATTTCATATGTTTTATTATAAGATTTCGATATTCCCTTCATTTATGGGGTTAAGTTGGTTTTAAATTTCTCTACTCGTATGGTTAATAGTACCCTTTATTAAAATTTGGTGGGGAGATTGATTTCTTGGCCTCACACTTATCTCTGAATCTTTCATATGTTGTTGGTATTGGTTTTCAAAATGGTACTTTAACAATATACGATCGTGGAACAACAAGTCCCTCCTCTTTATGGGAGAGGTTCCTTATTGAAAGTGAGCAGAAAAAAGCTTATATACAAATGTACAACTTTCATATTATTGAGGACTCTGATACTTTGAAATTTTTATACCCAAATAGATTATCAATACAAAAGAATAGAAGAACCGAGGAAATGAAAGAGTATAACATAACGATTGCTTTTAGGAAATATAGATAGCGAATATAAACTTATACATACATTTGAGTAAGGGTGATACAGAATAGATTCATTAACATTACAATATCAGATATAATTTCACGGACACAAAGTTCCATAAATCATAACGTAGGGACAAAAAAATTCCTAAAGAATGAAAGATTGATGATTCATAAATTTCAGATGAGGAAAGAAGGAATAAAGATAGAAATAAGAGACAAGGGAAAATATTTTGTATTGATTTCTTTAAAATATATAACATTTCAAGATTATCGGGATCCACCTTTAACAATGGCATGGAGAGCCCAATAAATATCTTGAAAAAATGATTACATTCGGTTCAACTTCTTTTAATCGGAAGATTAAAAACGGTAGAACCCAGGATGCATTGTATCATAGTTGTTAACCCTATTTTGTAACTTTGAAAATGAATCATCCACGTGGAAGAGATTTTATCTAAAATGGTTATTTGAAATGGTCATGGAGGTATCTTTCGTATTCTTGAGATTCTTATAGAGATGGTGCATTTTTATACATTTTGGCCCACCCACCCGCTTTTGATGTGGAATCAACACGTGGCTTTACTTGGCGTCAACGAGCCGTGGATCACTTTTATAATTTTACTTGTTCTCAAAACAAAGCTAAAATTCCCAAAGTTCCCGATGACCCGCCTCCATGCTTTTGACTTTTCAATGCGGGCTCAAGACCCCAACAGATTCACAGACTTACTTTTACACTTTTATTTCTTTTTCAAAATAAAGCCAAACTTTCTAAAGTGCCCCAAAGATCTGCCTCCCCACTTTAAATTTTCAATGCAAGCTCAACACGTGCCTTTACCTAGGTGCCCAGCAGGTCGTGCTTCACTTTTACAATTTTACTCCTTTTGCCAAAATGTCTCAAAACACAAAAAGGGCCCGCCTTCCCACTTTTGACCTTCACCATAATGTATCAAAACACAAAAATGGCCTACCTTTCCATAACCACTCGATTTATGACAATTGTACACCTCCACGGGGCCAAAGTAAGAATTTACTTATGTCACTTCATAGTTTCGAACATCCAATTAGATTCCATCAGGCCATCGGACCAAATCGACATTTTTACAAATATAGCAAAAAGTGAAAAGTTCACCAAATAAACCTACCACACCGCATCCAATAATAGATGACCATGTATCCGTAGACATCAAGACAAAATTTGACAGGGGAAATGAGCTAGTGGAAAAATAAAATGAAAGGAAAACCCACCATTCATGCCCAAATTACAAATTTTTCTTCATGGACAGAGAAACTAAAACAATACCAAGCTCAATGCGATCCACAACCATAGGAAAGGATTGACAATGAAATTCAAATGAAGGTAAATATTTTCACTCATCCATATAAGGAAACAAAATACTTGAACCGTGCAGTTGAATAATTTTAAACCAACATGGCAAGATTGAAAATGAGCACCAACACTTGGGACATGCGGATCAAAAATATTTGATTCATCTCGCACAACACTAAAAAGACTTCAAAGCACAAATTTTTTTATCTTTCTAAACCTCTCACTTTGTTCGTAGACATTTTTAACAGACACGAACTCAAAATTTTCAAATTTTGTCTTTCACAAAGAGGGGAATTTTGAGGGTGACAACAGCTGGCTCTTTCTAGGGATGACTTGACTTGGAGCAGGAGAAACAAGGAAGGATCAAAAACCAAAAAAACTCTGGAAAAGTAGACAAGTGCCTTATCCATTTGGAAAATACGGTCAAAGGAAAAGCAATAGAAGACAACACACACGAAAGGTAAACAAACCAAAAAGGAAAGACCAAAACAAAACATTGTACACAATATATGAAGACCGCTAATCACCTAGGACTTGAACAACTTCAAATACTGGCCACTATAAGGAAGTGGGAGAGGAGATCCATCCATATAATCCAAATAGAAATAATTTTCTCCTTAAAAGTGTCTTATTTTGAAAGGACCAAGCCAAAGAGAATCAAACTTACCATGGCTTCCTCGAGGTTCATGCCTTTTGTCCCACAAAGAAACAATGTCTCCCTCTTGAAAATATTTGGGTCTAGCCTTCTTGTCAAACAAAGATTTCACCTTTAGTTGATGAGCTGAGATTCTATCAAATACTGCATCTTATCTTCATCCAGCCTTCTAGAGATACATGAACTTATTGTCTAAGGAACCATGAAGCTTGTATCCTCAATATCCTTCATTAAGTGCAAGGCCGGTAATTCCACTTTATTCTTGGCAGCTGAGCTTCAACACCATACACCACCTGAAATGGAGACATCCCAATTGCTCTTTTGGGAATCTTGTTACCCTTGAACTCAATCTGACCATCCCGATTCATCTCTTCCTTGATATCATCCTCATTATAGGGCACATACTCTCTAGGCGAGTTTCACTTCCTTCAAATTATAATTGATCGAAGTTGTTTAAGCTCCAAGAAAGAGAGAAAGTGTTGATCATCTTTGAAAACCTACCAGTTGTTTGCATTATCCGCACACTGGGCCTAGGAATCATTTCAATGGTAAATTTCTCTTGAGAGAAATCTGGGTGAGAATCAACAAAGATCCCGAGATAGCTAGAGAATCAGCCCTAGTATTATTTTCTCTTAGCACAACTTCAATGGAGAAATCTTCAAGGAATTGATAGAATCCAGACAAGACTTCTATAATGTTTCAATCTCCTATTCTTGACTTGGAAAATATCCATGACCTGTTTCACAATCAACTTTGTATCACCACGAGCACAAACATTATTTTTACCATTTCTTTTGCCACGTTCAATCTAAGGATGAGTGCCTCATATTCAATTGTATTGTTTGTATTTTCAAAAAAATATTAAATGAAAATGGATGAATCTTCCCTTCCGAGAGATCAACACCATGCCAGCTCCCAAACCAGGTTGAAGAACAACTTCCATCAAAATCCAGAGTCCAAATGCCATTGGGATCATGAATCACTCCTTTAGGAAGTTTTGCCTCATCTTGTGACATAATCACATAGTTACCATGCCCTAAATCTTCATAGAGTATTTGTGTTTTTGGATCATCGATCTTTTGAAAAATGTATTCGAGTTTGTCTCTCTAGTAGCAACTTTTTTATCTTTCCATTGATCGGGATCAAAGCATGTGAATAATCCATTTGAATTTCACCTCCTACCTCCTTACAGAAATTTCTAGTCGGCAACATACCATAGGAGGGAGGAATATCAACTACTAGAATAGTGACTTTGACCCTTTTCTCCAAAAAAGCGGTGAAGGCTACTTGTGCATCTTTAATTCTCCCAACCAAAGGTACTTCCTACTCTCCATGGAATAGCGAGAGCCAAAAGTACGTGTTAGAGTCAGGTCCAAAGCATGAGCTACTTTTACAGGCATTACATTGTCTAATGCTCCTAAGTCAATAACATAATTACTGAGTTTATGGCCAGCTATGAGAAGTGTTACATAGAATGGTTTAATTTTCTCATCAGGTGAAGTGAATGTAGCCACAATACTTGGTTGAGTGGAGGAAGGAGTGGGTAAAAGACCTTTAGAAGTATTGGGTGAAGTTTTGGATTTGGAATTGAAAAACTTTACTACTTTAGCAAAATCATTTGGATGAGTTTGGTAAAAATCTACCTCTGAAATTTGGATTTTTTTATTCTTAAGATGGTTAATGATATCAAAAGACCGGAGGTGGATGGGGCATCATTACTAGGAATAGGATAAACTTTTGATTTATCAACTTTAGGAGTTGAAGGACAAGAAGTTTTAGAAAGCAAGTAGAAGAAGGAGGATTATCATTACTCACCTTTTTGTGTGGAGGCGGTGGGAATAGGATCTCTTATTCTCACAACTACTAGAATAGTTACTGAGGTATTATTTGGATTTCTTAAAGCAAGTCGTACCACTTTTTTCCTTCATGTTCATTTTCTCTCGAGTCATAACACAACATATGACTCGCTATTCATATCTGCCACTACTTCATCATATTCATCCATACCTTTAGTGGTGAGGGAATGAGCTTGAGATCCACTAAGATCCTCCTATTCTTCATCAATCTCTTCTTCCACGGTTCCTCATAGTCTTCATTTTCCTCCTCCTCATCAGTTCTGAACTTCACAAGTTGTATTATTTGGAACCTTGATGGGTGGGCCTTCATAACCAATCTAGTCGAGAAGGAGATAACCGGCTCCGAGGCTGAAAATGCTTTCTTGGAATATCATGGTAAGGAGCATGCTAAGCCAATTGCTTTTAATTGCAATGAGATCATTTTCCAACTTCTGCACTAACTGATTTGAATTGGCTCCAGGAGAGGAAGAGGAAGATGCTTTAGATTTGGAGGATTCTCTTTTCAATTTTCTAGACATGATTAGATCATCTTCAACACTGATAGCCAATCGTTGATCAACATCCAGAGTTAGAAGATTAGCCCTCCTTAGTGCATAACTTACTTCAGGAAACTGAGCATTGAGGAAAAATCACTTTTGGATTTGATCTACAGGACGGGTGTTCTATGGAATTTTATGAATCAACTTGTTAAATTTAGCCACAAACTCCCTCATGGGTTCATGTGGTTCCTTTTGATATGATAAATTTGAGCCAAGAGAGAATGCACATCTTTAGTAGGTTTGAAACATTTCTCAAACTGAGTTGTCATGGTAGGCCCAATCATTAATCGAACCAAAGAGGAAGATGATAGAACCAATCAACAGACATTGTCCTACAATGTTTCCACAAAGAGCTTTGATAGAAACATCTTCATGTTCAACCCCAAGAATCCCACATGCAACAATGAAGGCTATGATGTGTTCATCTAGGGTGCACTTTCCCGTCACCTCGTAATTTAGGAAAAAATTTCCTATTACCCCTAGGTAACTCATGCAATGGTTGAGGAAGAGCAAGAGGCCCAACCTATTGTCCCCAAGGAAAGGTGCTTTGCCATCTTTGGGAAGATTGATCAAGGGGAGGCCGTAACAAACAGCAAGTATTAGAGAACGGAGATTAGGACTAAATTTTTATTGAGGAATGCTAATCTTAAAATTACTTTCTTTAACAGGAGGTGTGCTCGCAGAATGATTTCTTTTTTGTTCTGCTTTGCTTTGAAGAAGAGAGAATTTTGTTGCTCTAGAATTTGAAAATGGGAATCTTCTACCCCAAGATATTTCTTCCCACGTGTATACCGTAGAGTCGCTGACCGTAAAATGATCCTGAAGTTATTTTTTTAGAAATGGATACGTTGAAACAAAATCCCCGGTGGAGTTGCCAAAAGCTGTTGGTTTTCAAAATGGTGCTTTAACAATCAACAGTCGGGGACAATGAAGTCCCTCCTCTTTATGGGAGAGGTTCCTTTATTGAAAGCGAAGCAAATATTATATACAAATGTACAAATTTCATATTATTGAGGACTCCTGATACTTTGAAATTTTTTATACCCAAATAGATTATCAATACAAAAGAATAGAAGAAATGAGGAAATGAAAGAGTAGAACATAACAATACTTTCGGAAATATAGATAGCAGAATATAACCTTATACATACTTGAGTAAGGGTGATGCAGAATAGATTAATTCACATTATAATATCAGATATAATTTCATAGACATAAAGTTCCGAAATCATAACGTAGGGACACAATTTTCCTAGCAATGAAAGATTGATGATTCATAAATTTCAGATGAGGAAAGAAGGGATAGTAGATAGAAATAAGAGACAAGGGAAAATATTATGTATTGATTACTTTCAAATCTATAACATTTCAAGATTATCAGGATCCACCTTTAACAATTGTATGGAGAGCCCAATAAATAGCTTACAAAAATAGTTACATTTGGTTCAACTTCTTTTAATTAGAAGATTAAAAATGGCGGAACCAGACGCATTGTATGGCGTTGTTAACCCTATTTTGTAACTTCAAAATGATTCATTCACATGGAAGATATTTTATACGAAATGGTTAGTAAACAGCCTAAGGGGATATTTCACATTCTTACGATTCTTATAGAGATTGTGCATTTTTAGACATTTTGGCCCGCCCACCTACTTTTGATGCAGCTCAACATGTGGCTTTACACAGGTGTCGATGGATTCGCACTCACTCACTTTTGTAATTTTACTTCTTTTCAAAACAAAGCTAAAATCCCAAAGTGCCCGGAAAACCCGCCTCCACACTTTTGAATTTTCAATGCGTGCTTAAGACCCCAGTGAGTCACAACTTACTTTTACACTTTTATTCCTTTTTCAAAATAAATCCAAACTTTCTAAAGTGCCCCGATGATCTTCCTCCTCTCTTTGAATTTTCAATACGGAGCTTAACATGTGGCTTTACAGGTGCCAGCGGGCTTGCATGCTTCACTTTTACAATTTCTTGCTTTTGTTAAAATGTCTCAAAACACAAAAAGGGCCCGCCTTCCCACTTTTGACCTTCGCCATAATGTATCAAAACACAAAAAGAGCCCGCCTTCCTGCTTTTGACTTTTCAACAATGTCTCAAAACACAAAAAGGGCCCTCCTTTCCACAACCGCTCGATTTATGACAAGTGTACACCTCCTAGGGCCAAAGTAAGAATTTACTTATGTCACTTCATAGTTTCAAACATCCAATTAGATTCCATCGGGGCCACGGGACCAAATCAAAATTTTTGCAAATACAACAAATAGTGATAAGTTCACCAAATAAACCCACCACTCCACATCCAATTAGAGATGACCATGTATCTGCAAGTGGACGTCGAGAAAAAAATTGACAGGAAATGACTATGGAAAAATAAAATGAAATCGAAAACCCACAGTTCATGCCCAAATTACAAATTTTTCTTCATGGATAGAGAAATTACAAACAATACTAGGCTCAACACGATCCACGACCATAAGAAAGAATTGACAATGAAATCTAAATGAAGGTAAATATTTTCATGCATCCATACAGGAAACATAAAATACTTTGAACTGCAGACCGAAAATTTTTAAAACAACAAGGTGAGATTGAAAATGAGAACCAACACTCGGGACATGCGGAAAAAATATCCGATTCTTCCGTACAACACTAAAAAAAGACTTCAAAGCATGAAATTTTCTATCTTTCCAAACCTCTCACTTTGTTTAGACATTTCTAATGGGCACCAACTCAAAATTTCAAATTTTGTCTTTCACAAAGAGGGGAATTTTGAGGGTGACCGATTGGGATTGTCTCCATATTTATACAAGAGCCGCATAAGATTATTTAGAAATAAGTGAAGAGAATCCTTAATCGTGTTCATGACACTCATACTTGATGAAATTCACTATTTAGGAGAGACAAAGATTGATTTGGTTGGATATATAGACTTTGATTGGGCTAGGTGATCTCCATCATTGGAAATATACCTCATGATATTCTCTCTTATTTCGGATCCTATTAGTTGGCCTAGAAAAAAAAATGTGATTGTGATATCATCTATAGAGGCCATGTATAGAGGAGTAGGCTATGCTACCACAAAATTTGTTTGGTTGTATAGAATCTTGACAAAGTTTGGCATTCACTTTTGGTGGCCTACTATCATTTATTGTGACAACATTAGTATTGTCTCAATTTTTGAAATCTATTTCGGCATCAACAAAAAAGAACATTTAGATCAAAATGTATTTCATATAGGAATTGATACATGAATACATCATCGAATTTCATTATTTTTATACATCCGATTAGGTTATAGATATCTTCACTAAGCCCTTAATCAAAACAAAGTTTATTCACTTACTCTCTCTTCTTGGGGTGAGGTCCTCTATAGCGATCCACATTATTCAGATTTCTATTCCTCTTTTCCTCTTCTTCATTTCCATGGATATGTCATTTGTACATGGGTACCTTATCAAAAAAATTTAGTTTTGGGACCTATATGACGCATCTTTCTTAGTTATTGAAGGGAGTTCTCTTTCATTTTCACTTGCACAACGTCCTAGCTGAGCTTCGATGAAGGCATGATAATGTATTTGACTTACCTCATCATCATTTGAGGCCTTTTCCACCTCACATGGTGAGTCATCTCGAGTTAGGTGAGATCATATGTCATAGAATATTTCAATGTCATATGCGTCGGTGGCATCATAGGAGTTACATTTCATTTTGGAATTGTAATGCCTCTTTCCCTCATAGAGAGGGAATTATTTTTCAAGAACTTGATTTTCACAACACTCCCATATGTACCCTTCTTTTGATCTATGAGAATGAGTAGACATATTCTTTCATACATGATTTTCCTTTTTCGATTTCACTTTTTAATTGCTTAGAGATTGCATGTCACCGTTGGAATGTAACCTTGTCAATGTGTACGTTCTTTTCTAATCCTCACAGAATAATCTCCCAATGTAACCAACATAGTATTAGTGTTATGTGGTGTGTTTTAGTGACTAAAATAAACCATTTTATCCCTTAAATAAATTTGATAATTCTTGTAATTATGTTCATTTTCCAATACATGGATCCATGCCCTTTGAATTCTTGGAAACAGTGGAAGATATAATCTTTGACCTAGTTGAGTTTTTAAGACAATTTAGTGGCCACTCAAAATGATTTGCAACTACTTTAGTGTTAATATTGACAATTGGATCTTATGAGAGTTTCATGTGATTTATGAAGTGAATTTGAATTGATTATATAAGCTTCCATACGTTAAATATTTTATTTATGGTCTTCCTGGGAAGATGAAATGAATCAAATAATAATTTTCAAATTCTAAAAAATAGTCATTAGATGGAAGGGTAAAATATTGTACAGATCTATTAGGACAATAGTCCACTATGGACTATAATTATATAGTTGTGTCCAGGAAGATTGTGATGCAAAGCATAAAGTTTGATAATTATACCCATGATTAAATTACTACTTAATTTAAATAATATTTCCTAAATTAATGAAATGGTGGAATCTAGAGATGATAAATTCAAGACAAGCTTAGACAAGAGAGAGAGAGAGATGTGTACTAATTAATATTGGAATGTGAGAAGTTGTCTTAGCATAGGAAAAAATCTAAACTTGTCATTACCATAGGATACACTACTTTGAATTCTAGTGTCTACGGATCTACGACATCAAAGATATTAAAACCATTTTGTAAAATTTCCTCTAAATGTATTCCTTACTACCCAAGTTGGATGTGTATTTAGTTCATCTTAGAATTGGTCCTACGACTATAAAAATACTCTTTTAGTAAAAATAAATGTCATGTGACTGGTTGGCTTGGTTCTAATGTAGATGATCATGTCAATTTCATCTAATCATCAAAATAACATCAAAATTAATCACTTCCTTCATTATAAAAGCTTATCTAAAATGTAAACTTGACTCTAGTAGGCAATTTAGGTTCCTTCAAGCACTATCGATCCTTCATTCCATGCACATTCTATGTTCTCTCATCCATTTCCAAGCCTTCATGGTCATCATTATTCTTGAAATTAAGAAACTTGTTTTAAATGTCTTATTTTGTCTTACATTAACTTCTTATCCACAAGAGTCTTAGTCAAATATATCTAAATTAGGCTTATGGATTAACCAGGACCTTGGTCATAACTTAACTTGTATCCGTATTTCATGCTCCTAAGATGCTATAACGATGAATCCAACCGTATGTATAAAGGTTCAACCCTTGCATTTCCTTATTTACCCTTAAATTGTCCCTATTAGCCTTTAAGACATGGTTATCTACTCCACACATATAAATGGAATTATGATATCATTGTTGCACTCACACCCTGACTCGGATGCAGATCGGGCTTCTAGGTTGATGTTCGGCATCCAGGTGTGGTTGCACAACATGGAATCCTTTCTCCAAGCGTGGGACTTGTAAAGATGAGAAAAGATTCTCCGAGAGAAGGCTGGTTCCTATTCCTCTGTTCATATGCACACAAAGTGCAGAGGGTTTGCTAAAACCTAATCTAACTTGCGAGGAGACAGGGTAAGAAAATGCATAGAATAAAACCTAAACTACAAAGGTGATGCACCGAGGAATGTTAGACACTTGTTTTGCAAATTTAACACAAACCACATAGATGCAATACAAACACCATGCACAGTAACCAAACTACGAATAAGAGATCAAAATGACAAAATGAATACATGAGAGGGTTGATAATCAATCACAAACATATATATTATTGCTCAAGAGTCGATACAGTACATTGCAGTGGCCAAGAGGCAAAAATACTGCATTACAACCCATATGGGAGGTTTGAAAGCTCCACAAATTCTCTTGCAAGCGAGGGAAGAAGGGAGGATGCAAAACAAAAATGTCCGACCTGTTAAAAAGCTCCTCTTTACAATATATATGAAGAAATGAGAGGGGAGAGAGAGGAAATCTAGAATCTACCCCAACCACTTCTTGGTAGCATTTAAAATCATCTCATTATGGCAGAAGCGGTGGATTACGGAAAAACGGTGGGGTAAATCTAACAGGGAGCGTAAGTAGTTACATCTCTGCGCATTAAAGTTGGTTGTTGAAGCATTACTTCATCTATCACCACGCGTCGAGACATTTCTTAATTTTATCCCTCAAAATACACCAAAATGTGAGATTGATGCTAGAATCATGTAGAGAATTTCAACAGCTTTCCGTTGATATAAAAACGTGCAAATCCGAGCTGGGATCGAAAGATAGGAAGGTCTCGAAGATTTAGGGCACAAAACAGGCAAGAACAGGTTTTAAAATCTTTTCCCGCACTCTGCCATCTGGACGACACGTGGCAGGCCCTGATTCGCTGAGTAATTCTCTCTCTCCACCTTTTCGTGGGCTTTTCTTGTGGGCCCCTTAAACTTGGACACGTGGCACTATTTCATTGGTTCGGATCAGTGCTCGAAAACTCGCCCCTTTGACTTTTTGGACCTTTTTCCTTGGCGACACGTGTCATGCTGTGATTTGTCCACGGGCCTGCCGATTTTCACGTCCACCACGTCTTTTTGTCCCGGATGTCCCAGTGCTTCGTAGGACAAAATCCTCTCGATCTGCCCGAAATGGGCTTCCTCGTCCCTTTTCTGCCGGTGACACATGGCGTGATCTGATTGGCTTTCGGCCCCTTCGGCTATCCGCGTCCCGCGTGTCCCTTTGTCCCACTTGTCCTTGTGCTGAAGTTTCCTGTTTCAGCCGAACCGGCCGGTTCGCATCCTTCACGTCCATCTATCCCTAATGTTCCAAAGGTGTTATGCGGGACAAATTCTTCCAGCTTCATCCGATTCGTAGGTTCGCGTTCCTTTGTCCCATTTGTACTAAAGCGGTTGGTCGATTTTCTTCTCTCCAGATGGGTTGGCTTCTCGCACCCTACGCGTCCTTCTCGTCCGACTTGTCCCAGTCTTTCTGATTCTGTTTGGTGAACCGACCGGTTTGCGTCCTCCGCACTCTTGTCCTGCTTGCTCCCAGTAAAGGACTTGGACAAATTTTCTTTCTTTCGCCAATTCGGACATTTCGCGTCCATTTGTCCCAGATGTCCCTTTTCTGTTTGGGCCGCACCGGAGGCTTTTCGGCCGATCCACACCTTCCGCGTATAATTGTTCCAACTGTCCCAAAGGCGGCCTTGAGCAGGACTTAGCCAATTTTACGATTTTCTCCTGAATCAATCTACTTGCTTGGAACTAAAAACTCTGATGCATGTTATCAAATTAACTCTGGGGGTGAAATTTGGATAACAATTTGGTGACTTTTCGGGGTCACCTACCTGCTAGGTAGAAGATCAGTGGCCTTTTAGCGATCCATTGGGCATGGAGTCATAAGCAATAACTTGAAATGAGCCTCGATGTTGTAACTCCTCTTTACAAGAGCATGCTGAATCGTAAAAACTCAACCTAGAGCAACAAAGCATGTGCCAAAGCACTTAGGGAAACAAAACCTAACTACTGACAAGACAATGTGCATATGCACTTAGAGGAATTGAAATCTAGGCTAATATTTACAAGGGTGAACCTTTTATTTTCAGTAGCAATGTTTGAGATAGATTCCATTTACTGGAATCTATAGTTCTTCACCGTCCAATGAGGCCAATTGGAAAGCATTGCTGCTCTTGCACTTCATGACCATGTATGGGCCACTCCAAATGGCATCAAATTTTGAATGCCTTCCCGGTTTTGCTCTATCCACATCCCATTTCAACACTAGATCTCCAACTTGAAAAGATCTATCTTTGGCCTTCCTATCAAAGGTCTTCTTGATCAAAGCTTGATCCTTTTCCATTGCTTGGGATGCCTGATTTCTGATCTCTTGCAACTCCATCAACTCTGCATACCTCACCTCCATGGGCTCAAATTCAAGTAACTCCAGCTGCTTCATGAGTTCCAATGTTGGTAACTCAAGTGACATGGGCAAGATTGCCTCTCTTCCATAACAAGCTGAATGGAGAGTTACCTCGTGGATCTTTTGGGAGTGATCCTATCAGCCCATAAGGCTGATTTCAGCTTGGTATGCCAAGACCTCTCGATTCTCATCAAGAGTTATCCTAATGATCCTCAACAAGTTCTTGTTTGTAGACTCACGGCTGGCCATTATCCCGAGGGTAATAGTTCGATGAAGTGCTTAGGTAAATACCGTTCTTGACACCCACTTCGGTCACCTTAGATCCAATGAATGCCAATGCATTATCGAGATTATTGTGGTAGGTACACAAAATCTGGTTGTTATTCCTCATAAAAGTCTAAGATGCTAGACTCATTTGCCTCTTTGAGTGCTACTTTTCGTCCATTTGGTGAAGTAGTCTGTGGTCATCAAAATCCATTTATGCCCTTGGCTTGAATTGGGATTAATGACTCCAATGAATTCCAAACCCCATTGCATGAATGGCTGGTTAACTGAGATTGGATGCAATGGAAGGGCAGCAAGTCTTTCTTTTCCTGTGAAGAATGCACAATTCTTACACCTCTTGATCCATGCATAGCAATCACTGAAAATTTTAGGCCAATAATAACCAGCCTTCATGATTTTTAGAGCTGTTACTCTTGGTGCAAAATGGCCACCAACTGGTCCACCATGAAACTCTTCCAACATTCTTTGAATCTGACCTGTGCTAATGCATCTCAGCAGTACTCCATTTACATCTTTCTTGAACAAAACTCCATCAACAATGGCATACGGGACAGCCTGTAATCTGAAGTGTCTCCTTTGGGTCTTGTTCATTTACTGGGACACGCCCGTACTCTAGGAAGTGCATAATATCTTGGGTCCAACAAGGAATGGGGAAAGCATTGTCTCCTTCATGATTGCCACTTGGCTCATGGCTGTCCTGGATTGTCAAAACAACCTCTTCTTCGTTGCATACTTCCTTTTGCTTCCCTAAAACCAGCTGCTCACACAGTCCTTTCCCTCTTACCAGCTTGGTGATCTTGATCTCAATGTCATACTCCATGACACGGGTGATCCAACCTGCCCTTTTCTCATTCAAATCCTTGTTGAGGAGGAAGTCCTTAACTCTAGCATGTGAGACCAGCAACTGGACCTTGTTGTTTGAGACTAAATGCTTGAATTTCTTCAAGCTTCTGATTACTGCAAGTACATGCTTTTCAATAAAATATTACCTCACCTCACAGTCATCTAGGCTCTGGCTAAAAAAGGCAATCGGCTGCTCATCATTATCTTTGTTCTGCTATACCAAAATGGAAAAAATAGTGTCATCGCCTCCAAACGCATAGAGGATGAAATCCTTGAGAAGTCTCAGGTTGATGAGAGTTGGTGCTCGAGAGATAGCTTCTTTGATTGCTTCAAAACTCTCTTTGCCTTCTGCTATCCACTTAAAATCCGTGCTCTTCTTTAACATTTTCGTGATGGGCTTAACAAGGGCTGCAAAATCTGGGATAAACCTGCGGACAAAATTGATCCTCCCCAAGAATCTTTGAAGAGCCTTCTTGTGACTTGGCAGTGGTAGTGCTCTTATGGCTTCAACCCTCTCTGGATCAATTGCCAGTCCCTCTTTGGAGACAACATGGCCTAGAAGTTTCCCCTCGTGAGCCAGGAATATGCATTTTTTGGGATTCAATGATACTCCGAACTTTCTACACCTCTGAAATACCTGCCTCAGATGAAAAAGGTGATCCACTGCATTTTTGGAGAATACAGTGATGTCATCAAGGTATATCAGCACTATCTTGTTGATCAAGCCTTTGAATGCCATGTCCATTGCCCTTTGAAAGGTAGCACCAGCATTGGACAGCCCAAATGGCATCTTCTTGTAAGCATAAGTTCCCCATTTGGTGGTGAAATCCATTTTGAACTGGTCCTCTTCTTTCACCATCACCTGATTATACCCTGAGTAGCCATCTAGGAGAGAGAATCTCTCTGAACCGGATACTACTTGCAATATTTGTTCCATTGAAGGAAGCGGGTAATGATCTTTGAGAGATGCCCTATTGAGGTCTCGGAAGTCCACACACAACCTGATTTCTCCGCTCTTCTTCCTGACCGAACCAAGTTAGCAACCCAGCTTGAGTGCTTGATCGGGAATATAATGCTTGCCTCTATTAGTTTATTTAGCTATTTCTTCATTAGAGGCTCAATGTGAGGGTTAACATGTCTCCTTACGCTTCGCTTGATGGGCTCAAGATCTGGATCTAATTCTATGGTATGTTGTGCCAAATTCGGATTGAATCCTCTCAAGTCTTCATAGCTCCAAGCAAAGACATCTGGAAATTCTTGACAAAGCTGAACAAAGTCGGATTTCTCTTGTGAGGTACTTACTTTGCCAATCTGCAATGTTTTCCCTTCTTCCACTAAAATAGGCTCTGAATCTTCACCCTTCACTTGAATGTTTGCTTTCTCCTTCCGAACTGATCATTCGGGTTGAAGATTGACTCCAGGGTTATGAGGCCTTTTGGTAATTTGTTAGTCTTCATTGTACTACTACGATCACCATATTGTTGCTCCAAACTTGTCTTGATTTCTGGCGAGAGAACTCAGCTTCTTCTTGTAGGAAATTAGCAATTTCTGATCACTCTCGAAGACTTGCCAACTTGTGTTGTTATCTAGAACAACTGGTCTCACAACCAATTTGATATGAGGCTGAGATTTCTCACTTTTGATACTCTCTGCAACATCAAACGCAGCCCCAATTGCTGCAAGTTTGTCAGCGGCTTCATTATTTTTCCTTGGGATGGAATTGATGCTAAAAGCTTCAAAATCTTCAATAAGATCCCATACCCAATTTTTGTAGCACTTAAGCAGATCATTTTTGGCAGCATTTTTTCCTTTGACTTGGTTTACAACCAGCTCACTATCACCAAATACTTGTAAATTCCTGATGCCTTTCTTCATTGCCCAGTGCAGTCCATGAATTAAGGCTTCATACTCAGCCGTGTTGTTTGAACAGGAAAAC
Source organism: Taxus wallichiana var. yunnanensis (assembly GCA_018340775.1). Taxonomy (NCBI): domain Eukaryota; kingdom Viridiplantae; phylum Streptophyta; class Pinopsida; order Cupressales; family Taxaceae; genus Taxus; species Taxus wallichiana. The sequence goes on from CM031238.1 coordinate 84,343,088, forward strand.
TGGAAACGGAAGGCTGAGTAATACCTTATACCTTGCGGTGAAATGAGCATAGCTCCTCCTCCTACACCTTGTCTACTCCTTGATCCATCAAAGAACAGCTGCCATACTTCATTCTTGTCTTTATGACTTGGCTTAGTGACGCTAGGAATAGGTTGATTTTCTTCGTGTATACAATAGACTCCTAGCTCAGATTCTTCTACTTCTTGATAGGGATCAAAAGCATGTATCTTGTTTGCCCATTCATCAAGAGTTAGGTCCGGGATGCTTCCAACCTTAGTGTCAGCCTCATCTGTGTTTGGATAATCTTCTTGATCAAATGTTGAACAGTTGGCATTGATTTGGCTTGGAGTATGAGGCTCAATATGAAAGTTTGCAATTGGCTCGGATCTGATTGTGACCTTAGTACCATATCTAGTTCTGAACAACATGTGTGACCAATCAGTAGATAAGTAGCCTCCAATTTTGGCTGTGAAATCCCTTGATAAACAAAGGGCAAAGAGTGGTGGAAAATCTATGACTGATACATCTTGTAAAACAACAACATTTGGACATGCATGCAAGGTAAGACTCAAATTTCTAATCACTCCAACTGTTGCTATTGCTGTCCCATCTAGCTGCACTACCCCTTTAGATGTTGTTTCATACTAGAGCCCTAGTTGATCAGCTATTTGCTTGGGCATCACTGGGCTACTTGCCCTGGAATCAATCATGCAATTGTGTACTAGTTTATCCCCAATGATTAATGAAACATAGAAAGGAGGGGGCTTCAACATTTTACCTTGTTGCCCTCCATGGCTTCCTTCAGGCTGGGCAGCATTTGTAAGCACTTTGTCTTGCATCTGAACCTGCTGATTCAAAGTTGTCCAATCCTTCATGGCAGCTTGCAGCAGATCTCTTTGTCCTGGGATGGATAGGGATTCCCACATTGATATATTGACGTTAGTCTTCTTCATCTGTTCAATGATACTGAACGGGGATGAAGTATCCTTTTGTTGTCCCTTGGTTTGTACACTTACTCCTTGTACGTGGGCAGCAACAACTGGCATTTGAGTTGGCCTAGGGGCTGTTCTTGGCTGCCCTTGTGTATTTGAAACTAGACTCTTGCTTGCCAATCATTTGTGGAGCCGTGGAAGGTTGTGGATTGGCTGGGGCTAATGGCTGTTCTTCACCCAAATTTCTCCTCTTTGACCTTGTGTTGGCTGCGACACCTTGAGAAACTACTTGATTCATGCCACAAAAATATTCTGCTTGCTAGTTCACCAACGTGGTGTCATTTGGGGCTGATTGTTGTTGGAATGTTTCTTGTTGTTGACTATTTCCTTGACTGCCCTCGCCCTCCACACCAGTAGTTGTCACCATCAATGCTTGATTGAGAGCACCATTGAAACACATGGATTGGTTATGAGGCTCGTTGCATGGAAAGCACCAATCATATTCCTGAGCAATGTTGTTTTGTGTTGGCACTAATGCCTTAGAGGCAGATATGGCATTTGGATTATAGGGCTGGAATGGTCTATTGGTAGGAGGCCTTGTTTGATTCATATTTGCAGCTTGGATTAGGTGGTCTTTGTGGTTGGTATGGCTGCCTATTAGGCTGAGCTTGGGGTTGATAAGAAGGTCTGAAACCTTGGGCTTCTTTGCCTTGAGAGTAACCACTTATTTCCCAAATTTTGCAAATGTTTCATGACCTCTTGGAGTTCATTTGAAGCATTAGAGGATGAAGTGGAAGCTCCGTTTGAACTCTGATTTCTAGGAGTGGGAACAGGAGCCAAAGTGGGTGCTTGATTAGTGCTTGGATTTTCTAAGTTTGGATACAAGGGCATGGGAGGCCTAGGAGCCAGTTTACCAGCTTGAATAAGACAATTTTCGTCTCTAATGGCAATGCTATAAGCCATAGGGATTGTTGTGCCTCCCATAGACCGAATTAACATAGAAATATCAGAATTCAAAGCTTTAAGGTAATATAAAAAGCACCTTCTGTTGGCTTTGTTGCCATTGGAATCCTATCCTAAGACCTTTGAAATCTGAAGTTGAAGTCAGTCAGCTGCTTGTTGGGGGCTCTCTTGATAGTTGTCAGCTGCTCCAAAAGAGACAAGTTGTCTACCTTCTCTCCAAATTGCTCGTGAAGTGCAATACACACTGATTCCAGGTTTGTGATAGAACCACTCGAAGGCTCCTAAACCATTGTAATGCTTTACCCTTGAAGGAAGATGTTAGTAACTTGATGCCACTTACATTTCGTTGATTTCATGGATTGCACAAAGGTTAGCAATATCTTTAACATGATCACCAGTAGTCTTATTTTCTCCGGTGAAGTAGGGAATGTTCTTCAAGGCTGCAAAGGAACTCTGGATGTTGTGCATTGAGAGCAAGTAGTGCTTGCCTGTGAAGTTGATGTAGGGATTGTTCTGAGCCATTCTAATCGGTCTTAAAACCCTTGTATACTGAATGAAAGGCCTGTCGGTGGAGGAGTTGGGAGAGTTCTTATTTGGTGGAGATGGAGACCTTTGAATCCTTCTTCCTCTTTGCCTTCTTCTTGGAGATAATGCAGTATTCAAACAAAGCACTTCTTCTTCTCCAACTCTTGACCTTGTGGTGATTCTTCTCATGAGTTTTCAGGCCTGCATTGCTGAAACCAGTTGATTCTTCCCCTTGGAGTCGCCAGATATGCAAATAATAGCTCTTATAAGCAAGAAAACTGCAGCAGATGCATATCAACTTTGCTGCAATGAAAATGAGACTTCTAGTCTCCCACCGGCGTGCCAAAATCAAGCTTGCGAGACTCACAAAGCACCCCTGGATGCGGATCAGGCTTCTAGGTTGATGTTCGGGCATCCAGTGTGGTTGCACAACATGGAATCCTTTCTCAGCGTGGGACTTGTAAAGATGAGAAAAGATTCTCCAGAGAAGGTGGTTCTTATTCCTCTGCTCGAGATGCACACAAAAGTGCGAGAGGGTTTGCTAAAACCTAATCTAACTTGCCAAGGAGACAGGGTAAGAAAATGCATAGAATAAAACCTAAACTACAAAGGTGATGCACCGGGAATGTTAGACACTTGTTTTGCAAATTTAACACTTGACCACATAGATGCTAATACAAACACCATGCACAGTAACCAAAGCTATGATAAGAGATCAAAATGACAAAGATGAATACATGAGAGGGTTGAGAATCAATCACAAACATATATATTATTGCTCAAGAGTCGATACAAGTATTTGTAGTGGCCAAGAGGCAAAAATACTAGCATTACAACCCATATGGGAGGTTTGAAAGCTCCACAAATTCTCTTATAAGCGAGGGAAGAAGGGAGGATGCAAAACAAAATGTCTAACTTGTTTAAAAGCTCCTCTTTATAATATATATGAAGAAATGAGAGGGGAGAGAGAGGAAATTCAAAATCTACCCCAACCATTTCTTGGTAGCATTTAAAATCATCTCATTATGGCAGAAGCGGCGGATTCTGGAAAAACGCGTAATGGCCAGTTTCCAACAGGAGAGCGGCGAGTATCTCTTTCGCATTAAAGTTGGTTGTTGAAGCATTACTTTTGTCTATCACCACGCGTCAGAGATGTTTTCTTAATTTTCTCCCTCCAAACTACACCAAAATGTGAGATTTATCCCAGAATCATGTAGAGAATTTCAAGACTTTTCGTTGATATAAAAAACGTGTAAATCCGAGCTCGGATCGAAAGATAGGAAGGTCTGAAGATTTAGGGCACAAAACAGGCAAGAACAAGTTTTAAAATCTTTTCTGCGCTCTGCCATCTGGATGACACGTGGCAGGCCCTGATTCGCTGAGTAATTCTCTCTCTCCACCTTTTCACGGGCTTTTCTTGTGGGCCCCTTAAACTTGGACACGTGGCACTATTTCATTGGTTCGGATCAGTGCTCGAAAACTCACCCCTTTGACTTTTTGGACCTTTTTCCTTGGCAACACGTGTCATGTTGTGATTTGTCCACGGGCCTACCAGATTTTCATGTCCATTGCATCTTTTTGTCCTGATGTCCCTTTGCTTCGTGGGACAGAATCCTCCGATCTGCCCGAAATGGGCTTCCTCGTCCCTTTTCTGCCGGTGACACGTGGCGTGATCTGATTGGCTTTCGGCCCCTTCGGCTATCCGCGTCCCGCACGTCCCTTTGTCCCACATGTCCTTGTGCTGAAGTTTCTTGTTTCGGCCGAACCGGCCGGTTCGCGTCCTTCGCGTCCATCTGTCCCAAATGTCCCAGTGCTTTCTGGGACAAATTCTTCCGTCCGATTCAGCCGGTTCGCGTTCCTTTGTCCCGCGTGTACTAAAGCAGTTGGTCGATTTTCTTCTCTCCAATGGGTCGGCTTCTCGCGCCCTACGCGTCCTTCTAGTCTGATTGTCCTTGTGCTACGGTTCTGCTTTTGGCGAACTGGCTTGGTTCAAGCGTCCTCCGCGCACTCTTGTCCCGGCTTGCTCCCTGTAAAGGACTTGGACAAATTTTCTTTCTTTCACCCGATTCAGAATTTCACGTCCATTTGTCCCAGGATGTCCCTTTTCTATTTGAGCTCGCTGGAGGCTTTTCGGCCGATCCGCGTATAATTTTTCAATCTGTCCCAAAGGATGCCTTGAGCGGGACTTAGCCAATTTTATGATTTTCTCCTGAATCAATCTACTTGCTTGGAACTAAAAATCGATGCATGTTATCAAATTAACTCGGGGTGAAATTTGGATAACAGATACTACTTCTCAAGGTCTATCACCTTCAATAATGACCTTCTACCTCCTTGATATTCCGTCAAACGTTTAGCTTCTCCCTCCTTACATAACTTATTTATCTTCTCTTTTGTATTTTGGTCCTGAGGCCTTTCTAGGTTAGTCCTCTTACACTATTATTGATATAATCTATTTTAGAAGGTTCCAATGCATAATAAAGTGGTTTCGAGTACCCTTTAAGGGTTTACATCTTTCCTAAAAGTTTCATACACGGTTTTCCATATAAAAGGTGGTTTCTTTGTAAAAGCCTCCTACAAACTAGGCTTCAAAAATTGTGATGGGGTCTTTGGGATGACCTCACAAGAATATCTCATAAATGAACTAAAAATTAATTAAATTTCTTCAAGAATCCTCTAGTGGATATTCTCAAGATTTTTAAACAAAATTTGGAGCTCGAACTCCTTGATCTGTTACTTCTATTTCCAAGCTCTAGCACTAATCATTACAAACCCTCCATGAGAACTCGGGGAAGGAAATTTAGTTATAAAATTACCAAAATTCAATTCAAAGCTTAAAATATTGGGCTAAGTACTTTTTTCGGTGATTTAAATTATAATTTTACCATTGAAGACCAATAAGCATGTGAAAACCCTCTTACATTCAAGTATTCCATTACCATGCCTCTAGAAGGATACGATTATGGTCATTTCATACGACTATAAAAAAACTAAAGGCTTTATACTTCAGATTCATGCTTTTATCTCATCATTCTCATGAATTAAATCTTGAACTATCTCACTTTTCAAATCAAGTCTAAATCCACTCTTGAACATGCATTCTTCAATCATTAGTTGTAGGTGACTAGTTATGGGATTTCCATTCATTTTTCAACAAAGATAACAAAGAATACTTCTTTTAACTTAGCCCAAATTTTAAATTAAAAGGATGTCACACAATAAACTTGATCAACCTAAAATTACAATGCTTGCACCACCACAACACACCATGCAACAAGAAAATACTATTCTTCCTAATGTTAGAACAGGGTATGAGTTACTTTTATTGATTCCATCAATTAATGTTGGGAATATGCAAGCTTACCTTCATATATTTGGGTTTACAAAATCACACATCAACCTTTCAAACATGTTTTCTCAGCCCAAATAACTATATATTTCTTAGATTCAAACAACATCACAATTAACAACACTTACAATCTCAAATTGAAAACCCAAGTCTTCTTCCTTTTACCATGGAACTTAAATCAAAAAGCTTCATATCAATTACCATCCTTACGTACATCATGAATTTACAAGAATCAAAGTATAAATTTTATCACTCACAAGTAAGTAGAAGTCACATCACAAGGAAATGCATAGTTGATCTAAAATAGATTCTTCATACCAAAAATAAACTATGTATTCATATTATATTCTTTCAATTTATTCCATAGAACCTCTCCTCGATAGAATACACCTTTCTCCTTCTTTTTACCTCCCGGGAGGACAAAACTCCTTCTCTAATTCAAACTCATCAATTTTTCTTATTTTCTCATCATAATTTTTGACTTAACTAACTCACCTTCATATTCCTTTTTTACAAAAAGAAGTTCATTACAACACTTTTCTAGTTTTCATGCATTTAGGAGTCTTTACTAACATCATTAAACTCTTACGACCAAAAACAAGTCCACAATGGCTTATAATAAATCACAATTTTAAAATACCTCTTTTGGAGGGAAAAGTCATTATTTAATTTTTTGAAAAACTAGACTCCACAACTCAACATGTCATGAGGTCAATGACCTATAAATGAATCAAACCCATTAAATTTAACCCCTTATACCTTCCTAACCATAATCAAGATATAATTTTATCGAAATTTGACTCTCCTTCACGATGCTCCCGCATCACAATCTTGGGGTAGAGAAAAAGAATTCTTGTATATTGAACTCCATGACTGTAGACTTGCATTTTCTATAGAATATCCAATTTATTTTCATTCTTTTGATCTTTCTTATAGTCTCCTAATATCCTTGATCATGCTTTGGACCACCTGGATGCCATACTTGTGTTTTAAAGCTTGCATTTTTTGAAATTACATCCTTTTTCTTTGGATTCTTCCTTTATTTCCTCCAACTTCATTTTTCCATCACTTTACTGCACACACAAAAATAAAAACAAAAATATACATTCTTCATCATTTTTTTACATTCTCGATCCTTATATGGTTCTCTTCCAACTAGTTTTCATCATTTGTCTTTCTTAAAAAGACTAGAATTTTATCATTTTCTTCAACTTCTTTCTTGTTTTGTTGCTCATCAAATTCATCCACCATACTAACTTGTTCTATACATATACCTGATTCTCCATTATTTACATCATTGATTTCCCAAGAAATCATCATCTTGTCAGTTGTACCTTCACTCACTTTATCTTCATCCACTATGCACACTAAATCTTCCAAAAGACCTCCTAGTTCTTCATATTGTCTTCCATAACAATCACCCAATGAAATGAATTCATTCACATCAAACTCATCTACTTCCATTTTCACACATTCACTATGAAATTCATCATCCATAATTTTAAGAAATTCATCTAGAGAAGATTCAATTTCAGTTAGCAAATGAGTATATTTTGATCTTGAATCACTTACCTTGATTTCATCCTTTGCATACCTTGACTCTTCATCTTCTAAGAAAGAAAAGAAACTGGTAATGATCTCTTCTTATTCATTAAATCTCTGAGTTTCACTACATATAACCTTTTTGATGACTTTTGTTTCGATTTTCATACTTCTTTCTTCATTTTCTTCAGTTTTCCTTCTTCTTGTTTGATCATTTCATTCAAATTTTTTTGTTTCTTCTCACAATTTAATCTATAGTCCATTTGATCTTCTTTTTTGTTATTATTCCAAACTGATCTTCATCCCTTTGGATTCTTTCTTCTATATCTATTAGTTTTTCCACATCTTCCTTCAACTTTTCAATCTCCTCTTGAATCCATTGTTATCTCTTCTTTGCTCTCTCTTTCTTCTCCTCATCTTGTCTCTTCTTCTTGTGGCTTAACATTCTTGATAAATCTAACACTAACTCTTCCTTGTCCATATTTGTCTCTTTATTCTCTGGAACAAGTCTTTTTCACCTTTCTCTCCTCCACACCTCACCTAGGATTCAAACCTGGACTTTTGGTGTCTTATCTCTTCTTTTTCTCTTCTCACTCTTCCACTTCTTCTCAACTTTTCCTTTGTACCTACAATCTCACATTCAAACTTAAACTTTCATTGTTAGCCACAAAAATGCACTCATTGTCCTAGCTCGATACCACATAATGCGAGATGATTATGTCAATTTCATCTAATCATCAAAACTAATCACTCCCTTCATTATAAAAGCTTTTCTATTTTGTAAACTTGACTCTAGTAGGAAATTTAAGTTCCTTCATGCACTCTCTAGATTTCATTCCATGCACATTCTCTTTCTCATCCCTTTCCAAGCCTTCACTTTGTCATCATTATTCTTTGAATCAAGAAACTTGTTTTAAAATTCTTCTTTTGTCTTGTATTCACTTCTTATCCACAAGGGTCTTAGTAAAATCTCACTAAATTGGTCTTATGGATTAACCAGGACCTTGGTCATAAATTTTATATATCTTTCATGCTCCTATGATGCTATATCACTCATCATCAAACGTATGTATAAGGTTCAAGCCTTGCCTTTCATTCTTTACCCTTAAACTGTCCCTATTAGTCTTTAAGACATGGTTTTCTACTCCACACATGTAAATGGAATTATGAGATTATGTCTCAAGTTCTATTACCTTCAATAATGACCTTATACCCTCCTTGATATGCCCTCAAACATTTAGCTTCTCCCTCCTTACATAACTCCTTTTATCTTCTCTTTTGTATTTTTCTTAGGCCCTTATTAGCTCAATCCTCTTACACTTTTATGCATATAATATCTTTTAGAAGGTTCCAATGCATAATAAAAAAAAAAAAATTGGGTACGCTTTTAAGGGTTTACACCTTTCCTAATAGTTTTACTACACATTCTCCATAGAAAAGTTGTTTCCTTTGTAAAAGGATTTTGGAAACTAGGCTTAAAAACTTGATAGGGTATTGTAGATGATTGTCAATAGTTCCTCATAAATAAGCCAACCAATAATTAAATTTCTTCAAGAATATGCTAGTGGACATTCTCAATATTTCTTTAAAAAATTGGAGGTTGGATTCCTTGATTTGGTACTTCTTTTTCCAAGCCCTAGCACTAACTATTACAAACCCTCTCTTAGAGCCCGAGGAAGGAAATTTAGTTATAACATTGCAAAAAAATTCATTCAAAGCTTAAAATCTTGGGCTAAGGATTTTTTTATAAGGTGATTTAAATTATAAACTTACTTGAGAGAAGACCAATAAGCACGTGAAAACCCTCTTTTCATTCATGTATTACACTACTACGTAGAGAATGATACGATTCTATCATTTCATGCAACCATCAAACAAACAAGTAAATCTGTATACTCTTGGGTCGTGCTTTTCATCTCATAATTCTCATGCATTAAATCTTGAACTATCTCAATTTTCAAATCAAGTCTAAATCCACTCTTGAACATGCATTCTTCATCATTGGTTGTAGGTGACTGGGTATGGGATTTCCATTCATTCTTCAAAAATATAACAGAAATCCTTATTTAAACTTAGCCAAACTTTTCAATTAAAAGGAGGCCACAAAATAAACTTGGTCAACCTGAAATCACAATGTTTGCACCATCATAACATACCATGCAACAAGCAAATACTATTCTTCTTAATGTTATAACATGGTCTCGAGATACTTTCATGATTCTATTAATTAATGTTGGGCATATGCAAGCTTACCTTCATAGATTGGGGTTTATAAAAACACACATCAACCTTTCAAACACGTTTTCTTGGCCCAAATAAAACTCTATATTGCTCGAATTCAAACAACATCACAATTAGCAACACTCACATTCTCGGTTGAAAACTCGAGTCTTCTTCCTTTTAATATGGAATTTGAATGAAAAATATTCATACCAATAACCATCCTTACATACCATGAATTTATAAGAATCAAAGTATAAATTTTATAAGTACATGAGGGAGAAGTTACATCATAAGGAAATTCATAGTTTTTCTAAAAACAATGTCTTCATACCAAAACATAAATTGTGTATTCATATTATCTTCTTTCAATTTCTTCCACTTGAACCTCTCTTTGAGAGAATACACCTTTATCCTTCTTATTTTCTCCCTTGGAGGAAAAAAATTCCCTTCTCTAATTCAAAACCATCACCTTTTATTACTTTCCCATCACCATTTTTGACCTAGTTAACTCACCTTCATATACCCTTTTTACACAAATAAGTTCATTCTGACACTTTGCTCTTTTCATGCATTTAGGAATATGTAATAACATCACTAAACTCTTACCACTCACTCACAAACACCTAAGACCACAAAACAAGACCACAATGGTTTAGAATAACTCATAATTTCAAAATACCTCTTTGGGAGAGAAAATTCATTATTTAAATTTTTGAAAAACTAGACTCCACAACTCAACATGTCATGAGTTCTAATGACCTCTAAATGACTCAAACCCATTCCATTTGACCCCTTAGACCTTCCTAACCATGATCAAGATGTCATTTTCTCAAAATTTGACTCTCCTTCATGATGCTCCTACATCAGGGTTCGCAATAATGAATATAATTTAAAAATATAAAAATAAATGAGATAATAAATACTTCATATAAACTTTTATATAGATATAAAATATAGAAATGACATAAAAAAATAACACAAGACAAAAGATATATCTTGGGAAACCCTTTCAAAAAAACCTAGTGCAATAACTTATCTCCTTATTATATTAACTCAACAATTTTTGCATATAATAATGTACTTCTTAAATTGTTCTATTTTATTTATTTATCGGGATAATTCTTACACTTGTGTTAGCCCTACACTTGTTGGGTTATCTTTCTTAGGTGTACTAGTTGTGTTGAGTTAGCTTCTCAGTTATGTGGAGTTAGCTTACTAGTCTTTTGGAGTTAACTTAACTACCAGTATCAGTTAGTGGGAGTTCTTCACCAATGATTTAGGTAGTAGTTGCACTTCCATCCTCCTATATGTACATCTTTCTTATTGAATAATTCAAGTCATTCTATTGTAATGTATTGAGCATTATGGATTATGATGGATTTCCATATATGGTATTTTAGCTCTTTTGTCTTGCAAATCTAATGTGATGTGCTATTATCATCTGAGATCATGGCTTGGAACAATATTCTTTTCATTCCTTTCATGGTATCAGAGTGATAGATGATGTAGACATCCATCTGTAAGTTTTTTTTTGCAAGGGTTTATTTTTTCATGTATTTGGAATTTAGTTAGCACTTTTCTACAACATGCATTTTTATGCAAAATAGAGTGCGCCATTGGATTTGGAAGGTGCCAAAACCTTAGAATCGATTATAAACTCGGCCATGTTTTGAGACAGTCAAATATGGACATTTTAAAGGTTTTTTGGCACATTTCTCAAAAAATCCATACAATTATGTACAAATATTTTTTGGCTAAAAAAATTATATCATCTTTCTAGGTTTTTCGAGAAACTTTCTAGGTTTCTCTCTATTTTTGGATGCGAGTGCTTTAAAGATATTTGCAATCAAAGTTTGTATTCACAATTGTACTTTTTGGGTGCATTCTTTTATCCATTGGATATAAGTGTGTACCTTCCAGATGCATTCTTTTACCCTCTGGGTATTTCAGTTTTGGATGCAGATTTTATCCACTGGATGCAGATCTGTACCCTATAGGTGCATTCTTTTATCCATTGGATATAAACGCGTGTACCTTCCAGATGCATTCTTTTACCCTTTGGGTATTTCGGTTTTGGATGCAGTCTTTTATCCACTTTGGACCTGACACGATATGTACCCTATGGTGCATTCTTTTATCCATTGGATATAAGTGTGTACCTTCCAGATGCATTCTTTTACCCTCTGGGTATTTTGGTTTTGGATGCAGTCTTTTATCCACTGGACGCAGATTTGTACCCTTTGGGTGCATTCTTTTATCCATTGGATATAAGCGTGTACCCTTTGGACACAATGATTTACCCTCTGGACATTTTAGGTTTTGGGCGTAGGCTTTTATCCTTTGGTCACAAACATGTATCATGTGGATGCACTCTTTTACCCTTTGGACATTTGGGTGTCACGTGTACCTTTTAAAAAGATCAACATTAAAATATTATTTTAATAGCAAAACCTTGTAGAGCTCATAACTTTTGATCCGTAGCTCGGATTAAGGTGATCTTTTTTTGAAATTGTGTATTTTTTCGAGATCTACACATTGGTGACATTTTTATACACATATTTCAAATGTAAAAGGTATTGTTACTCATTGTAATATTTACATGCACTCAATTATAAAGTGTCAAATTCGGGAGGGTGTTGTGATCACTTGTGGATGCATTTTCGGTTGAGCCCGACGTCCTAAAATTTTGGGTATTACATTCTTGTATCTATGGGTGTATACATTTATATCTCTCTTGTTTGTTGAGATATTTTGGATTTGTATTTTCGACACTTTTTTTGGCATGTTGACAGTCTCTCTTGTGGGGGAGCTATTCTGGTGGAGCCCAATGTTAGTTTGTCAGTGTTCGAGTAGTTGATTTTGACAACTCATACAGATCTGTGGTGTCACTCTACCCATTTTGTAGTATGGGAGGGTGTGGTGTTGATACTGCTTCTTCGGGTTTCGTGCCCTTGCCTTATTACCTTGGTTTTCTTGGATCATGGCACTCCTATTTATTTGGATCTCGTGTCCTTATCTTGTTGCCTTGGTTTTCTTGGATCATGGCACACCTATTTGTAGTAGTTGATCAAATTATGTTTGGTGTTTGTTTTTACTTTTCGACATCACTCCATTGATAGTCTCCTTGCATGGAGCTATTCAGTGAAGCCCAATGTCAGTTATTTTTGAGTTCTATGATCGAGCAGTGGATTCAGACCATAGTGTGCACCACACTTCTTCAGCATTGTGCAAGTTTTGGATTCGAGCTTCGAGGATATCTTGCAATGCGGGATTTTTCTCTCTACTTTGTTATTACTTGTTTTGGGTACCTTGCGGTGTCCATTTTCCCCATTGTTGTACATGGGTACCTCATCAGGCCTTGTTGTCGGGACCCACCTTCTTTTCCACCACCTTATTTTCCACCCACCTAAGCTATGCTTACGGGAGGGTGTTAGTGTAGGTTATTATTTATCCTTTTATTTATTTATCAGGATAATTCTTACACTTGTGTTAGCCCTACACTTGTTGGGTTAGCTTGCTTAGGTGTACTAGTTGTGTGGAGTTAGCTTACTAGTTGTGTTGAGTTAGCTTCTCAGTTATGTGGAGTTAGCTTACTAGTCTTTTGGAGTTAACTTAACTAGTCTTTTCACCACCGGAGTTAACTTCCTCCTAACTATTGAATAATTCAAGTCATTCTATTGTAATGTATTGAGAATTAGTGGGAGTTCTTCATTTTAGCTCTTTTGTCTTGCAAATCTAATGATTTATCTGGTAGTAGTTTTCAATAACCTATGCAGCTTTCCCCTCCTATATGTGATGCATCTTTCTTATTCTAGAATAAACTTACAAAATATATAACATATTTCCAACATTCTCCCATTTTGAATAATTTTCATGGATTTTCATGCACCCCATTTTTGCAATGCAAGATTAAAAATACCCAATATGAAGTATCTCTAAAAAACATGAAAAGATGTTTTGATTCTAAATCTAATGTGGTGTCGGGGGTCATGTTCCCTAACAAGGTGGTTTTGTTTCCACGACCACAACGTTTCATTCTAAGGACTTGCGGTTCCATTCTTGGGACTAGCAATTTTATCCCTCATCGTGCTTGTTAGGTAACCACCACATATAAGAACTAGAGGTTTCATATCCATGATTTTTTTAATCTTACCTTCTCCTTCCTATGCATAATTTTTCAATTTATTTTTATAAAATACATGCATTTCACCTCATTTTGTATGCCCGGGTTCTCTACTCCCCCCTAGCACTTGAGTTCACCATCTAAGGATGTAATACAACCCATATATTTGTTCTTGATCTTATGATCAAATTCATACCACTTAAAATATTTCTATTTATGAAAATTGAATGCTCATTTTCTATCCCTCTAATTTTTCTTTTTCCATAGAACATTGTTGTTAGTACTCTTTTGAGCTAGAGATAAATGTCAAGCCCAAGGAAGATTTATTCCAATACTAACAACCCCAATATTTTGTTTTGTTTTTGTCACTCACAAAGTGAACATAAGGGATTCCAAGCTAGTCTTCTACCCACTTGAACCAACCACATATATTTTGTTTATTTTTTCCAAGGTGCAATCTTTCCTTACTACACAATTTCCATCATACCAATCATCAAAACATCAAATTGAGTAGTTTATTGAGGTTAAAAGTAAACAAAGTCCAAGATCATCCCCATTATGCTTGTAAAAGTGGTTAGGATTGTATTAAAAAAATTTATTTGCGTATTTATTTAGATTTATATTTCTTTTCTTAAAAATGATTAGAGAAATTGAAAATAGAAACAAAATTACATTAGATTATATTTATTTACTTGAATTTATGCTTCGTAGTTTGAAATGTTTGTACACCCATGCTCTAGGCTACTTCCACTTCTTATATTAGACCATGTAATTAGATTATAAGTACAACCTTTCATATTTATGATTTAGATTAGTTTAATTTCATAGATTGGATTCATAAAAACTACAAAAAGATAGCTTAAACCATTATTTTTTATTTTAAAATTATCTCTAGATTAATTACATCAAGTTTTATAATAGATGTAATTTATGTTATAAATCCCCATTTACAAAAAATTTGTTTGTCAAGATCAAATTTAGTTTAGAAACTTACATCAAAACAACATAATATAATTCGATCCAAAACCAATAGAGTAATTGTTGTTATCATCTCTCATTTCGTTGCACATTTAATTTGGTAAAACAAACGTTACCTTCACGGTGGTAGATAGAATTTTGGTTTACACATTATTCAAAACATATAAACTTAGAAAACACCATATATACATAGGATTACATTCTTATCAAATAGAGTAGTGAAAGAAAAGCATTAATTTTTTGTTTTCATTCCATGTATTAAGAAATTTAACATTTAAAGCTTATATTTCTAGAAATTGTTAAATTCATATCATTTTACTTATTTTGTTGAAATAAGTCCTATAATAACCAATTGAAACAAGAAAAGACAATAATTGAGTTAAAAAATGCATAAACACATAGCGTATAGATCCAAGCAAGCCTAAAAACCTTGAAAAAAACTTGAATAACCACAAAAATTAGCTACTCTATTTGGTGCAAAAACAATGAAACAAGACAAGGATGCTCTTTATCCAAGATAAAAGTGATAATTTTGAAAAATCATTAGTATAACACATTTCCACGGATCTATTTCTAGCCCAAGTTCATTTCAAAACAACCTTTGGTATATGATTTCAGCATACATTTATCCAAATATCACAAGTAAGAACTATGCAATGATATTTTATTCTCCATTGTGAATGAATCTATATAGCTAGATATTCTTGGGAATATTTAGACATTTCCCTCATATTCTGCTCCACTTCGGAAAAAAAAACATCTAGGATGATATATTATCGAACTCAAGCAATAAGTCTTTCGGTCTTCACCATATACCACATGCATGATTCATCAACTTTTTTTTTCTTGATGGTGAATCCTCACAAGACAATAAATACATCAGCCACCTCGGTAGATAACTACTCCCATTGGTGATTTGAGTTTTCTTGTCTTGTTTAGTATCTCCCATCAAATTTTCGACATGTCCTTTACATACAAAATCCAACCATCCTCAAATAATCATTTAATTTGGGTTATACGACCGAAATACCTCCTTTAATATATCATAATATAGACCAAGAACTCCACACCATAACCAATTTATTTTATCATCCATTGTGAACAAGTCCATAGAATATTTTCTTCCCTTGACAAGAAGGTCTTGCTCATCAATAATATAGGTAGTGAAACTTCTTTTTGTCTTTCCCACGTTCCCCTTGGCATCCATTATCTCGATACCATCCGTAGTAGCATTCTACAACTAACATTCTATCATCCTCTATGTCGACTACCTTGGCCTAGACTCACAAGGAGTAAAGTATACACAACAAGAACCTATAAATATTTGCATGTACAATTTCTCATTGATTATATCCTTTTTCAAAGAATCAACAACATTATATTTTTGTTGACCTTCTCTAGTAGTATCCTATTTTCCAATGCCATTTCTCTTACAAAATGGCATAGAACATCATTTTTATAAAGATACTCAAGGTTCTTCTTGAATAAAATTTCTCTTTGAATGTATCAATTGAACTTTAAATCATTTTAAGTGAACCAAATAGTTGAAATAATCCCTTAAATCCAAATTGCTTCCTTTCTTACATGAGTAGCTACCGGTACTCAACATATGTGGTAAATATCACAAAACTTGCTTGATTTTACTCATCCAACTTATAAATCCAAAAAATAATTTGAAAACATACCCACTCGTAAATAAGTGCACATTCAAATCTCCACCCCATTCTCGAATCCATAAATCCATGTAGATTTAGCATCTTGATTTCACCAAGATTACCATAATAACATATTACATAAATGAGATGTCCCACATGTATACCTTAAGATCCTCTTCATCACATTATAATGTTCCTTTCTATGATTTCACATGAATCTAAAAGCTACTCATTTGCACAAGAAATATTAGGTCAAGTACATACCATTTCATAGATCAAACTTTAAATTGCATTAGCACATGGCACATGAGGCATGTACTCAATTTACTCTTAAATTTTAGGACATTGTTTAGAAAATAATTTTAATCAACATGAAAGGTAATATTGATAGATTTACTTTCCTACATTTTAAACCTCAAAAATATTTTTTATAAGGGTAAAGGTGAGTTTTCTTCTTTGGGAATCTACCCACGAACAAAGGTGTCAAAAACTTGATATAAAAATTAAGAATAAAATAAATAAGAAAGAAAAAATTTCCCCATAGTGCCAAAACCAAAATAAAACAATCAGAAGACATCCTTAGAGTCATTTGAAGAGGAGTAGTGGTATTTTTATAATATCCTTTTTATTATGAACCACTTTCCACTCATCCATGAGGCCATCAACCTCAAGTTCGATCCTCTTGGAAATTGGACTTCAATAGAATTTATCGGATGAAAATTAACATTTAAAGGAGGAACATTCTTCATAAAAACTTCAACATAATTGTGTGCCTTAAAACCACCCCTATTTCCCTTAGTGGTGTTTCAGAACTGATTCCACCAAGTCCTCCAAATATATAGATGAATCTAAATCCCCCTTCAAATTAACATCTAGTATAAAATGATTCACAAGGAATCTTTCCATCATGTGGTTCTCTCATTCTTTCAATTCACCTTTTGAAAAATCTACAACAATATGTCCCAAATTGAAGCATATTTTGCATATTAAGGGAATCCCTTCATAATAAAGGGTTTGGGTACATTTATATCTTGAAATTTAAGCTCTATGTAGGCAAGTTGGTTCTTTGAAGTATCTAGATCAATAAGGATTTTGGCATAGGTTATGTGAGTAAAGTCTGTGGTTTGGGAATCAACATTAAAGAAACTTAGGGAGTAGTAGTTTGAGTAATTAGGTAGTGTTATTTCATGAAAGAAATATTTAGAGTTTGCACAAAAAATAGTACGTCGGTTGTCATTATCCTTCTCAAATATCATGTGTTCTATTTAGAGAACAACATCCACATCAGCGTGCCTAACACTTCCTTTCTGATGCCTTGTCAAATTTCATTCCTCTTGAATGAATCAATGAAATATTTTATGGACCTGCAAAATACCAAATGGTATATGGGACCAAATCCACATCCCTAATATATATTTATAGTTATTTCAATATTATACCTCCTTAAGCCTTGCTTCTTCAAATAACTCACTTTGGTTTTTAACTTTTAGGTTTATTTTGTAATGGATACAAATATCATTATAAGTTGTGCATTCCATGATGAAGTGATATACCATATCCGCCACCCGATACTAAAAAGATAGGTTCTCCTCTCCTCATTCTTAGGAATAGTCTATCTATTGATAGCATGCCAAAGATGATGTGATCCAATCCTCGATTCGCGAACTAACTTCCTTATTTTTCCCTTGATGATCACACCTAGATATTGTTTCCATCATGTTACTGAGAGGAATTAAATTATTGTTTCCATCATGTTACCTCTTAAAAAACTTGAAATACCACCAAAATCACAAGATCCACCCCATTTGGGAAAGCTCATGGTCGCGGTGACCGAACCAAGTCACCATCGACCCTATAAAACGGAGTTGTTTCTTTCCATAATGAGATAAAATGTATACAAATTGGAGATTTATTGTGACTCTCGTGAATGAACTCTTGTTCCTAAGCATTCCTACAATAATTCTGAGACCTCTTGATCTCCTTTGGATGTGTTTGCATTAACCATCATCATCCTTCATGAGATTTATCATCATCTTTGTGTTTTTATGCGATATTTATCATATTATCTTCGTATTTCTTGCACCTAACATTTTGTAGGTTTAGATTAGCCTCGTAACATTTAGAGTTTTTGTCGACCTTATTCTCTAGCCTCCTTACTTACGGTTCTCCCATTCTATCCTCTTTGGTCTCGGACTTAT
This sequence comes from Taxus wallichiana var. yunnanensis, assembly GCA_018340775.1. Lineage (NCBI taxonomy): Eukaryota > Viridiplantae > Streptophyta > Pinopsida > Cupressales > Taxaceae > Taxus > Taxus wallichiana. The sequence continues at coordinate 84,361,576 of CM031238.1, forward strand.
CTAATTCTACTACAATCGTTATCAACCCTTTCGAGATCGTCATCGACCCATCCTTCTAACTATGATTTAAACCTCAAAATCCCTTTTCTATTTTCATCTTCATTATGTTCTGATTTATCTTACTAATACCATCATTATGTTCCTCTATGCTTCAAATTTATTCTACTTGCACCTCTTTGGTCATCACCAACCCAGCCCGGGTTTTCAATACAACTCCTTACTACTACTTTCTACGTATTTTTTTTCATCGGGTCCTCTTCTCAGGTGATTCACGGCATCCACGGGATCCTGTTTTACATCCATACCCTTCTAATTTTGCATATTTAGCTTACAATCAAAATTCACCCTCTCAAGTTGCCATCGACCCTGCATTTGCACGGTTTGAGTCACCGTAAACCCATATTAGGTAACATTTAATTTACATTTCTTTCATTCAAATCACCTTTTAGATCAAATCTCAATCATCTCTCATATTCAATAATAATTCTTTTTCGCATGCTATCGGCTACTCCATCCTTAACTTTCTTTTTCAAAACAAATAGGGGTTGACATCCGTGAAAGGAAGGTAATACTTAATGGAGCCATATTTGTCGAGAAACCCCATATATACCATCTAATCAATTATTATTTAGTGTTTATGAGTTATAGGTCTACCAAGATCGTAGCAGGATCCATCAATCACCTTTGCGCCCATTCATCCACATCACACATCCGAAGTACCTTAAATCCTCCATGTTCGAGTTGTGTGCTTTCTTTAGTATCTAACTCTATTTTCATTGAAAAAAAGGATAAAATAAAACAACATTCTTAGCACAACCGATGCGACCACCCTTTAGGTGATCTATCTTTTATGCTATTTTTCTTCTTCTTCTATCTTCTACTAACACTGCAAAAAAGGCTCTACATTTTTCTTGCTCATGTTTGGTTCGACTACTTGGATTTTTTGATGCGTAATCACAACACCCTAAATGTCTGCAACTTGATGGGTTGAAACTCTCAGTGTGATTGCATAACATGGAGCTTTTCCCAAAGTGTGGGACTTTGCAATCGGGAAAGCTCTCCGGATGAAGGTCGGTTCCTATTCCTCTATTCTGATGCACACATTCAAATTATAGAGGATCTACCTAAAATCTACTCTAACTTGCCAAGGAGACAGGGTTAAGAAGATGTAATAAATTAAACCTAATCTAACAGAGGTGATGCACCAAAGGAATGTTGAACACCTACTTTTCCATTAAACACAAACCATTAAAATGTAATACAACCACCATGCACAGATAACCAAGATTGTAATGAGATATCAAATGAAAGCAATGAACACAAGAGAGGGTTGAAATCATCCACAGACATATATTATTGCTCCACAAATTAGATACAGTAAATTACAATGGCCAAGAGGAAAGATTGCATTTTACAGTTTGAATGGGAGGTTTGAACTCCACAAATTCACTTACAAACAAGAGAAGAAGGGAGGGTGCAAAGAAAAGTTGTCCAACCTCTTTAAAAAATGCCCCTCCTTACAATATATATGAAGAATGAGAGAAAAGGGGAGAGAATAATTTGAATTATTGCTTCAACCACCCAAAAATGCATTGAATTCACCTACAACAATGATGGGTTCCACTGCAAAACCCATGCCTCCATGTACTTATTCCTTTTTGGGCAAGAAAGGAAGCCCATACCTTCATTATTTTGGTAGGTGAGAAGTATGACCTAAAAATGGCGGACTATAAAGTATGAGAAGTAAGCTTTCCAAAAGTCCTTTCTTGTGCAAATTCGAGCTTCCAGTTAAAAGTTATGGCCATCTGAAGGTCAATTTAGTGTCATTATTTTGTATTTATTGGAGTCCAAAATGCATGCAACCTAAAAAATCCCAAAATTTAGAATTTCAGACATTTCCATTTCGGAGATTGAAACACTATTCATCTCGCCAACTTTGCTTGAGAGTTTTGAAAGTCTGAAACCTGAAAGTCTGAAATTTCAGACTTTCAGGTTTCGGAGTTTCAGACATTTCCATTGTATTTTTATGTTTCGGGCTCCAAAATTCTCAAAAGTCTCAAACACCAAAGTCTTGGCAAATTTTAGACTTTTGGGGTTTCAAGTTTTAAGGAACTTTCTTACCTCCGTGCTCACCGAGATCTCTCCGAAACTCAAAAGTCCAAACTTTTGGACTTTCAAACTTTGGGATTTCGGATATTTTTGCTCATTTTTCCAACCTTGTCGCTTCCTTTCTCCAAAACTCGAAACACGAAAGTCTAAAATTTCAGACTTTTGGACTTCGGGATTTCAGAATTTTTTCTCATCTTTTCTCCATTTGGCCGAGACTCCAAAAAGATATATCTCCATTTTCCAAAATTTTAGACTTCAAAACTTTCTTGATTATCGAAATCTACTGCAACTTACTCGGATCGCTTTTAACCTTTTGGACCAACCTCGAAATGCAAGCTCCGTGACCAAATCAACCACATTTTTACAACATGCAAGGTCATGTTCATCCAATTTCTCCTGGGAGAAAAATGGATAACAATTTGGTGACTCACGGGACCACTCCGCTCGCTAGGTGAAAGATCATTTGCCTTGAAGTATCCATTGGGTACATGGTCATGAATGATATCCTTTGATACTTGATCTTGTATCTCAAACCTAAACCCAACTACTTGCACTTGCTGATCCTGAACCTATTATGCTTCCCACACTCTCAATTTTCATAAGAAAATATTGAAGATGAGATTTGTGAGAGTATAAAATTTTCTTGACCTGTAGCTTTCGCATGTCCCCAAAATGGACTATCCCAAAACCTGTTTTTAGTTACACTGCATTAGTTTCCCTTTGAAATCAGCAATGGTTTCCCATCGCATGAACTTCTTTCCTGTTACAACATTCATTGGGAGGCACACTAAATGCACAATGATATAACTTGGGAGTAACAAAATTGTGCCAAAGAAAGCACTTAGGGAAATTGAAACCTAAACTACAACAAGACAATGTGCACACACACTTAGAGGAATTAAAATACTAGGCTAATATTTACAAGCGTGAAATTTTCTTTTCAGAAGCAATATTTAAGAAAGATTTCATTAATCGAATCGAATCCCCTCTCCCTCCAAGGTATACAATTAGAAGGTATTTCCACTTTTACATCCCATGACCATGTAGGAGCCACTCCAAATGGCATAAAACTTAGAATGCCTTCTTGGTTTTGGCCGATCTCGCATCCCACTTTAGAACTAAGTCCCCTTCTTGAAAGGCACTTGCTCTTTTTTCTTATCAAACCATATTTTGACTAAGGTTTGATCTCTTTCCATGCTTTAAATTACATGTTCTCTTATTTCTTCAAATTCCATCACTCTGCATATCTGGCCTCCATTGGTTCAAACTCGAAACTCCAACTACTTCATGAGCTCCAATGCGGGTAGTTCTAATGATATCGATAACATTGCTTCCTTTCCATACACCAACTTGTAGATATAATTCCATGTTGACCTCTTTGATGTTATCCTGTCAGCCCATAGTGATGATTTGAGATTTTTATGCCATGTCCTTTGGTTTTCATCTAGAGTTCTTCGATGATTATTAGAAAATTCTTGTTTGTGGACTCGCCTACCCATTACCCCGTGGGTAATATTTTGAAGAGGTGCTCAAGTAGATCCCATTCTTGACAGCCCATTCTCGTGATCTTGGAACATAGGAATGCCAATGCATTAAGCGATACGATAGTGGTCGTAAATCTAACCTAGTCACTATCCTTCATCATAAAAGTCTAGTATGCTAGACTCGTTTGCTTCTTTGAGTGCTACCGCCTCAATCCACATGGTGAAATAGTATGTTGCTGTGAGAATTTACTTGTGACCTTTCCTTGAATTTGGATTGATGATCCCGATGAAATCCAATCCCCATTTCTTGAATAGTTGGTCAACTAAAATCGATGCAATGGAAGAGTGCTAGTCTTTCTTTTCCCGTGAAGAACACACATTTTGCACTTTTTTATCCAAGAATAGCAATCATTGAACACTGTGGGAATATAGTACCCCACCTTCATTATTTTGAGATATGTTACCCGCCGAGAAAAATGACCTCTGACCTCTACATTTTGAAACTCCTGTAACAATATCTCAATTTGACCTATTCCAATGCATCTCAGAACACCATTGATGTATTTCTTGAACAAAACACCATCAACAAACACATATGGAATGGATTGTAATCTAAAGTATCTCCTCTTTTCTTTTCTCATTTCTGGAGGGTATAGGCCTGTTTGTAGGAAGTGTATCATATTTTGAGTCCAACAAGGGATAGGAACATTATCATTTTCCTTCCTTTGCCATCTTATAAGTACCAAAACAAATTCATTTTCATCACCTCGCTTCAACCTCGTTTACTCAAGTCCAATTGTTCACATAATACCTTTCCATGGAAAATCTTAGTGACCTTCATTTCTATGTCATATTCCATGACACGAGTGATCCATCTTGCAAATTTATCATTCATATCTTTATTTAGAAGGAATTCCTTGACTCCCGCATGAGAGACTAGTAGTTGGATCTTGTTGTTTGAGACTAGATGTTTGAATTTATTTAAACTCCTGATCACTGCAAGGACATGATTTTCAATGAAGGAGTATCTCACTTCATAGTCCTCTAAAATTTGACTGAAGAAGGAAACCAACTATTTAGATCCCTCTTTGTTTTGTTGTACTAGGATTGCAGAAATTGTGTCCTCACCACCAAAAGCGTAAAGCATGAAATCTTTGGAGAAATATGGATTGATTAGAGTTGGGGCTTGGGATATAGCCTCTTTGATTGCTTCAAAAATTTATTTACCCTCAGCCATCCACTTAAAGTCCATGTTATTCTTCAACATCAATATTGGTTTGACAATAGCGGAAAAGTTCATGTACAAACTCGGAAAAAATTGATCCTTCCTAAGAAGCTCTCAAGAGCCTTCTTATGACTTGGCAAGGGTAATGCTCGGGATTGTTTCAACTCTTTTTGGGTCAATCCTCAATCCTTTCTTTGACATAATATGGCCTAAGAGCTTGCCTTCATGAGCCGAGGCATATGCATTTTTGGGATTTAATGATACCCCAAATCTCCTACACCTCTTAAATATGTCTCGGATGAAAGAGGTGATCCACCGTATTTTTGGAGAACACGATGATATCGTAAAGATATATCAAGCATTACTATTTTTTGATTAACCCTTTGAATTCCATGTCCATCTCCCTTTGGAAAGTTTCTCGACATTTGACAATCCAAATGGCATCTTCTTATAGGCATAGTTTCCCCACTTAGTGGTGAAAGCTGTTTTGAACTATTCATTTTCTTTCACCATTATCTCGATTATATCCGAATAACCATCTAGGAGAGAAAATCTTTCCGATCCAAATACTACCCGTAAGATTTTTTCAATTAAAGGAGTGGGTAGTGGTATTTGAGAGATGCCCTATTCAAGTACTTCAAATTCCACGCATAACCTTTGATTTCTCCATTCTTCTTTACGACTGAACCAAGTTGGCAACCCAGCTTGAATGCTTGATTGGAAATATAATGCATGCCTCTATTAGCTTGTTAATCTCTTTCATCATAAGAGGCTCAATGTGTGGGTTGACTTGTCTTTGATTTTTTCTGATGGGCTTAGCATCAGGTCTGGTCAAGTTCAATTTTATGTTTAACCAACTTCGGATTGAATCCTCGCAGGTCCTCATAGCTCCAGGAAAAGACATCTAGAAATTCTTGGCAGAGTTGTGTGAACTCATATCTTTCTTGTTCGGTGGCCACCTTACCAATTTGGAGTGGTTTACCTTCTCCAACCAAAATTGGTTCTGAATCCTCTCCTTTGACCTATATTTTGGCTTTCTCCTTACGAAATTGGTCATTAGGATTGAATATTGACTCAGAGATCACTAATCCTTTGGGAAACTTGTGCATATGCAACCTGCACTACTTGATCCCGTACTATTGTTCTAATTTATCTTGATTCCTAGCTTAGAATTCAGCCTCTTCTTGCAAGAAATTGATGATCTGTTGATCGTTCTCAAACACTGCCACTTGTATTGTTCTCTAGAACTTCGGCCTCAAAATCACATGGATGTGTGGTTGTGTTTTGTCTCTTTTGATGTTATCCACCACATTAAAATTCACCCCAACTGCTGCAAGTATATCCGCAGCTTCATTCTTCTTCTTGGGTATGGACACAATGTTAAATGCTTCAAAATCTTCAATTAGGTCCCATACCCTATTTTGTAGCTTTTGAGTAGGTCATTCTTTGTAGCATGTTGTCCTTTGACTTGGTTCACAATTATCTCACTATCCCCAAATACTTGCAAATTATTTATGCCTCTTTTCCTGGCCCAATGAAGTCCATGAACCAAAGCCTCATATTTTGTTGTGTTGTTCAAACAGGCGAACTAAAATCTAAAAGTTGAATAGTACTTGATGTTTTGTGGTGAAACCAACATTGCACCTCCTCCAACACCTTGTTTGCTTCTTGAGCCATCGAAAAATAGTTTCCAAACTTCATTTTCATCTTTATTTTCTGGCTTGGTGATACTAGGGATAGGTGAATTTTCTTCGTGTACACAATATACACCCAGTTCAAATTATTCCATTTCCTTGTATGGGTCAAATGCATGCCTTTTGTTTTCCCATTCATCCAGAGTCAAATCTAGAATTCCCTCAACCTTAGTACCTGTTTCTAAATCATTTGAACACTCTTCTTGATCAAAGGCTGAGCAATTTGCATTGATAGGACTTGGCACATGAGGCTCAATGTGAAAGTTTACAATTGGCTCTGATCTAATGGTCACCTTAGCTCCATATCTTGTTCTGAAAAGCATGTGTGACCAATTTGTAGATAGATATCCACAAATTTTGGTGGTGAAGTCCCTTGATAGACAACACAAAGAGTGGAGGAAGGTCAATTACAGACACATCTTACAAAACTATGACATTAGGACAAGCATGTAGTGTAAGGCTTAACCATTTGATGATCCCAACCATTCCCATTGCTATTCCATCCAGTTGCACCACTCCTTTCAAGTATTGGCTCATACTTTAGACCCAATTGATCCACTATTTTCTTGACATTACTGAGCTACTTGCCCTCAAATCGATCATGCAATTATGTACCAAGTGGTTCCCGACAATCAATGACACATAGAATGGTGGAGGCTTCAAATTTTTGCTTGGTTGACCACCACCCTATTGCATTGCATTAGTGAGAACTTTCTCCTGTCTTTGGTTTGATCCATTTAAGGTAGACCAATTGGCCATTGCAGCTTGCAACAAATCTCGTTGTCCTAGGATTTCCAGTGACTCCCACATGGAAATGTTCACATGTGTTTTCTTCATTTGATTGATGATGTTGAAAGGGGATGAATTATCCTTTTGTTTCCCTTTACTTGCACAACCTTTTCTAGGAGCTTGAACATGCACATGTGTTGCTGCAATGGGTGCCTTAGGCTGATTTTGCACATTCGGCACTTTGGATTTGATCTACTAACTCCTTGTTATGTAGGAGTGGGATGAGAAACAATTAGATTAGATGGTTTTCCCTCCTCTATGTTCCTCTTCTCGACCATGTTTTAAGCCACGCCTTTAAAATGAGGTTGATAAACTCCACAAAATTCTTCTCTTCGCTAGTTGACCAATGTGGTTTCCGTTAGAGGTGCCTCTTTCTGAGTTTCATGTTGTTGATTTCCCTCTTGACTTAGTTCTTGGGAAACACCAATGGTATGTACCATTAATTCTGATTCACGCACCATTGAAACATGTTGATTGACCGTATGGGGTAGATTCCGGGGTAACACAATTCGTACTCATGTGCCATATTGTTTTGTGTTGGAACCAAGGCTCTTGATGTTGAAGTTGCATTTGGATCATATGGTCAAAATGGCACGACATCTTGAGATTTTCCATGGTTCAATTTTTTATTTGTAGCCTTTGAGATGGTGGTCTATTTTTCTTGTATGGGGGCCTAGCTTGATACTTATTTTTAGGATGATACGGCCTAGAACTCTGAGCTTGATGTCTTTTGATAGTCACTAGCTCATTTCCTAGGTTTTGCAGTTGTTTCATAACCTCTTGAGAAGTAGAAGCCTCGTTATTGCTTTGATTCATATGGGGTAGAATTGGATTCAACTCTGGTGTTTGACTAGTTGTAGGAGCTCCCATGTCTAGATAGAGAGGCATTGGTGGCCTTGGTGCTAGCTTACCACTTGAATCAAGTAATTTTCAACTCTAATAGCAATGTTATAGGTTGTGGGTAAAGTTATACCTCCCATGGATTGGATCATCATGGCTATGTATGAATTTATAGCCTTCAAGAAGTAAAGGAATGTTCCTTCGGTTGGTCTAACAGTTATCATAATCTTGTCCCATGTTCATTGGAAACAAAAATTGAAATCATCATTTTCTCATTAGGAGCCCTCTTGATTGTTGTCAATTTTTCCAATAAAGACAAATTATATCCCTTTTCCCCAAATTGATTATGGAGGGCTATGCACAAATGGTCCCAATTCTAGATAGACCCTATTGTTAGGCTCCTAAACCATTACAAAGCTTTACCTTTAAAAGATGAAGCTAACAACTTGACCGCAATATCCATTTCATTGATTTCATGAATTACACAGACATTGGTGATGTCTTGGATGTGGTCAATAGGAGTAGTATGATTTTCTCTCGCTAAATAGGGAATATTTTTAGCGTTCTGAACCGCACCTGATTTTGAGCATTTAGGGCAAGTAGACTACTGCTTGTGAAGTTGACATAGGGATTGGGTTGCACCATCCTCGACTGTTCGAGAAATCTCATTGATTAGAGAAATGTTCTACCAGGTGGAGGTGTAGACAAAGTCTTATTAGGTAGATATGGTGATCTTTTCGGTCTTCTTCCTCTCCTTCCTCTTCCTGGTGATAATTGGAAGTAAACAAGTGGTCCCTCTTCTCAAGTATCAAACCTAGTTCAAATTCTTCTCATGTACTTTGGAAACCTGTGCTACTATACCACTAAATTCTATCCCTTCGAGTCACCAGATGTGTTTTGGAAATGAGCCTCTAAAGGCTAGATTTTTCCAAGTTACACACCAAACTTGACAAAATTAAAATGAAAACTTTGAAGGACTGTGTATTTGATATTCTGGAGGTTGAAATTTGTTTTGGAATGATAATCCTGAAAACCTGAAAATGCAAGACCTCCGAATGTCCGAAACTCTAAAACCTGAAATTTGGAAAACTCAAATCTCAAACCCAAAATTCTAAAATCCCGAGATGTCCAAATCCCAAAATCCCAAAATCCAAAACCCAAAATTCAAAAAACTCTGAAATTTTGAAAATCAAAATTTCAAAAACTAAAAATACCCTTTTGAATATTATCCCCAATCTATCAACTGGTGAAATTTGGACATGTTTTGAGCAATTTAAGCCCTTGAAAATTGATTTCGGAGTTTAGCCTGAGAGGTGAAAAATCTGAAATTGGAGAACTTACAATTTCTAAGTCCGAATTTCTTGAAAATGCCTTAAAATCTTGTGGAATGAATTCTTGGTCCCACCGGGCATACAAAATTTTTTTATTAGTAATCACAACACCCTTGAATATCTGCAACTCGATGGGTTGAAACTCTCAGTGTGATTGCATAACATGGAGCTTTTCTGAAAGTGTTGGACTTTGCGATCGGGAAAGATCTCTGGATGAAAGTCATTTCTTATTCCTCTTTTCGATGCACACATTCGATTGTAGAGGATCCACTTAAAATATACTCTAACTTTCCAAGGAGACAGGGTTAAGAAGATGTAAGAAATTAAACCTAATCTAACAAAGGTGATGCACCAAAGGAATGTTGAACACTTACTTTGCCATTAAACACAAACCATTAAAATTTAATACAACCACCATGCATAGATAACCAATATTGCAATGAGAGATCAGATGAAAGCAATGAACACAAGAGAGGGTTAGAAATCATCCACAAACATGTATTATTGCTCCACAAATTAGATACGAGTACATTACTGAAGGCCAAAAAGAAAGATTGCATTTCACGGTTGGACAACTTTTCTTTGCACCCTCCCTTATTCTCTTGTCTCTAAGCAAATTTTTGGAGTTCAAACCTCCCATTCAAACTTTAAAATGTAATCTTTCCTCTTGACCATTGTAATGTCTTCGTATCTAATTTGTGGAGCAATAATACATGTCGGTGGATCATTTCAAACCTCTCTTGTGTTCATTGCTTTCATTTGATCTCTCATTGAAATCTTGGTTATCTATGCATGGTGGTTGTATTACATTTTAATGGTTTGTGTTTAATAGAAAAGGTGTGTTAAACATTCCTTTGGTGCATCACCTCTATTATATTAGGTTTAATTTCTTACATCTTCTTAACCCTATTTCCTTGGCAATTTAGAGTAGATTTTAGGTGGATCCTCTACAATTTGAATGTGTGCATCAAAACAGAGGAATAAGAACCGACCTTCATCCGGAGAGCTTTCCGATTACAAAGTCCCACACTTTGGGAAAATCTCCATGTTATGCAATGACACTGAGATGTTTAACCCATCAATCTGTTGATTGAAAGTGCTTAAGATGATGCATCAACAGATTGCTCTTCCCAAAAGTTCGATAAAAAGGAAAATATTTATCCGAGATATTCCTCTTGTTTCCCTATTTCCTCCTTTTTGCATCATATTCCCTTTTCTTATATGTGTTCTCATCAAAATATCACATTTCGGTTTGGTTTTAAAAAGAACCTTTCTTTTACGCATCGTGTTTGATCACCTAATTTCAATAGGTGTTTAACCTCTTACATCTCACATCTTATCACGCATAACCTAAAATTAAACACCAATTAACATATCAAGACATTTCCTTTCTTGAGTAAACTAATTGGGATTTCATCACCCAATAGGAGCCACCCGAGACTTCCCGAGCCATAACAAACCGAAAACCAAACATAGATCTCCTTCTCATAGGTACCTATTATCCATCGCCTTTTATTTTTCACACTTTTTTAATCATAAACATAAAAAAATTGTTTGCTTGGCTTGTCTAATTTTAAAATTGAACAAAACTCTAACTTTAACAGATTCTCAAAAAAATCTACCATAATCAATATCCCATCTAAACCCTTGGCTACTTCTAGGCCTTCTTCTAACCACATATATGACTTTTTACTCCGTAGATCCATTACCTCTCGATCCTGTCAACCCATAGATCCTATTCCACCACCGTCACCTTGTACCATTCCAACTTCATCCAAATTTCCCATCCCTATCTAACCTATTGACATTCTCATCCCTATCCATTCTATTGACATTCCCATTCCTATCCAATCTATTGACATTCCCGCTCAATCTATTGACATCACCATACCTATCCAACCTATGGATATCCCCATTCCTCATGTACTAGATCTTCCCATCTAATCCCAATCATCTTATTTTATTCCCACTCCCCAATATCACGCAATCCCCCAACAAGTCCAATCTTCATCACTCGACATCTTCATACAACCTTCCTAATCCACCACCAACAAATCCATCCTCCCCTCTTGTGTACCAAACACATTTAACCCATTTTCAATCAACACCATAAACCAAAACCAATTTCAGCTATCTCATCATCTCCCATCCTAGATATTGTTCTTATGGCTCCTTCAAGAGTTATCCCCACATAAACAATATCCATAATTTCCCTCCCAAACACCTTAACATCTACTATTTCTCTCCCATATACATTGATTCCTACCCTTACCGGATCCATCTATCCTAGGACCAACTCCTTCATCAAGAAAACTTCCATCTATTGATCATCCAAAGACATAATCATCAAGTCTTGCTTCTTCTAGAACACTAATCACCATGAAAACCGAAACCAAAACACATAGGCCTCACAACAATCCACCATCATCCTTGACATATACATCATCTCACAAGACTTCGCTTAAAACATCCATTGAATCCTATGTGGAAGTCCTTTGATATTTACTCGAGATCTCTGCCATCACGCTTCCGCTCGTATCAAGGTCTTTAATCCAAATAGTCTGAAACCATCATGGTTTCATACCCATTGTATTTTTACCTACCACCGTACACCGGTTCATGACACTAAGTGTAGTAGAGCCCTTCAAACTATCATCCATAATATTATCGAGAAAAATGACCTCCTTGAAGACCATCCTTCTCCATCTACCATCTCACATATGACCGGTTCGACTCCCATTTCTACCTCCCCACTCATAGAGTCACTAGGTATTATCCCTCATCCACATCTCCCATTATCATTTCTTCGTATATCATCCCTCCTATATAGGATCCTCCCTTATTCATCAATACTATTCTCCTTGCTACGCCCCTACGACCTCCGACCATCTAGCACCAAACATCTCTTCTATAGATCCCATTTCATTTCTTTCAACATCTCGCATCTCTCTCGCTAGGGTATCATTTCCCCCTTTCTTCATTGATCCTTTCACATCTTCTTTCTCATCCATGAATCCTATCCCCATGGCTCTCTTCATGTTAGGGGACTTCATTCTAGGATTGGTTTTTCTTACTTGACTAATTTCTTATCTTATCTAATCCATTTCATTTGATCACATCCAGCTAATATTATCTTACCTAAATCCCAAGCCCGCCTTTGTGGCCATAGTCTTTTTTCTCTTGTGGCACCATGGATTTACCTAAAGACCACCTCTATGGCCATAATTCTTTCTCTTTTAAAAAATCATCATGTATTTTTTTTAAATCCCACTTTTGTGGTCATTATTCGTGTTTCCTATTTTCCTTCCCCATATCCGAGGTGTCAAACATGTTTGTAACATTTACCTAATTCATTTTGTTCAATCTGATTCAAAGCTTTCAAAATCCACCATTGTGGTCATACAAATTCCTCCCCTGGCGTGAACTATCTATTTATCTCGTTAGAGATATATGTTTCTTGCTTCCTTAAGTATATCGCATTGATTTCTTCTTTTTCTCATCTATATTATCCTATTTCATATTTTAAGCCGTCTATTTTATCACAACTTTAATATCCACAATTATCATCCTCAAATAAGAACGTTGCTACTCTAGAAAGGATCCAACATGGAAACTTTTCCCCTAACTAGAATGGACCATACAATATGATGCATAATTATAGTCGGGAGCCTATCGTTTGGCCTCCTTGATGGTAAACCGAACTAGAACCTCTTAACACATTACACTTGCGACCATTCTATTGTTAGCCTCTTGAATATTTTATTGTAATGATTTGGAATTATGTGGTCTCACCGTCACTTTCCTAGATATGACCTTAAATATGAGCACCACGGCTCTACTCATAACATTTTACTCATGGTTACGTTCTCCTTCTTAGTGACAAATTTACGATCATTATATCCATTACCCACTTATTCACCTATTGGAATTAGGAAAAGGGATCATAGGTGTCTCTTGTACATTTAGTGTCCCTTCTTGAGAGGCTTACTTAGCTATTCCCACCTCTTCCCCATATAAAGTAAAAATTCAAGGATGCTCAAATTAAAAATCAAAGATATTAAAAATAGATTGATCCCTCGAAGGAAAGTTGTTCATTCAAAAAAGAGAAGGAATCAAAATCAAAATGAAGTCGATCAAATAAATAAACCAATCCCTCAAAGGATATTTATCATGATTACATATGTATAAACTAGACCATACCCTTGAAGGATAGCTACTTTTTTTTATTATGGCATTTTCTCACATTAAACAACCTTCTATTTTATTATTATCTTAAGAAATCTTCTGCGTTGATCAACTTTCTTCTAGTATTGCTCTTTCCTCCCTCCCGGAGAAGTGGGCATAGATTTAAGGAAAACCACTTATGGAGAACCCTCTTCCCAAATACAAGTTACATCTCAAACCCCTTTTTCATGTTGGCATTAGCTTTATGGTCCATTCCATCCTTGTCTCTTTATGATTTTTGGTATAACTAACTATCATTGGTTATATGTTTGACATCATGCTTTTGGTTGGATGTGCCTTGTGTTATTTGGATCCTCTCTTATTTACCTCCAATAAAATTAGACATATTTTCCTCACGTGTTCCTTGACATACGACGTAGATTCATTCGAACTCATAGGAAATATTTGTTATCCTTAATCCTTTTCACATCCATCTATCATCCCTATTTGATCACATATTTCTTTACCTCAATAGCCTATATGTTATCCTTTCATCCTAAACACATCTACTCTTACTTACATTCATTATTAATCACATCTATTTTCATAATTTCATTAAACATCACATTTTATCCACACATCCTGTCATCACGATCAAATTCAAATGCAAACATGTGATCCTAATCCTCATTAACATATAATATCATCATTCTATCCATACATGTATGAATATAAAGAAACTATATTACCATCATATATCATCATCACATATACCATATCATCATTTTCAAACATCATATCATATAATGAACACATGCTAAATCATGAAAAGATCGTCATCATCATAACACACACACACACACACACACACACACACACACACACACACACACACACACACGATATATATATATATATATATCATCAAAGTCAAAGTGTATCATACATTTTTGACCTCTAAGGGTACTCCTCAAAGAAGATATACTATCAAAATAGGTGAAATGAAAATCAAATACTCTCAAATTTTTCCCTTGAGAGGAAATTCCCTCTGTCTTTCTATTGGCATCACCTCCTACACCTGGACCGCTCCTCGATGTGGTTGTGCCACACTTGTTATGTTCCCTAAAGGCCCAGATCCATTTTTCACTCTCCTTTGCAGATGATCCCAATAACGTAGCGTCTTCGGTAGTAGTTTTGGATCATGATCCCCACATAATACTTAGCATCTATGGCTAAGGATTTGTATCTATCTATCGATAGCATACCAAGGAGTCCTATCTCCCCCTCCTGTGGTGTTTCTGTACTCCATCTGTAGCCTCAACAGCTATAATAGTAGTTTGATCTCTAAAGCGGGTCATGTAAGTCTCCCTCTAATGACATTATTGGTACCCATCATGTCTAACTACATCCCTCTACTAGCTCAAGTGTCTCTCTCACCTCTCATCTACTCTAGCTCAAGACATAGCCATGACCCTCGACGGGCTCTCCTCCATCACCACCTCTACCTCCCACCGGGAGAAACATCTACCTCAACCTCCACCTCCTATATCTCCTCCTCCTCCTCCTCATCTCCTCTCTCTTCAAAGAACTCAAGCTACCCAAACTGAAATTATTCAATCAAAAACTCCTCTCCAACTCCCACATCATCATCCTCATCCTAGGGCACTACTACCTCTTCTAACGGATCTGCCATCCCGGGCGGTGGTAGATCCCTGTCTAACTCCTCCCTCCTATATAAAATAGGATCCTTAGGCACCATTTGGATGAATAAAAACTATCTTCACACTCGATCAAATTGACGGCCTCAATCATCTTTGGTCATCTCCCCGTACACATCTCCTCTTCCTCATCCCACTCAACTTTGTATACGCCCCGACCATGCTAGAAAGTCTCTGCATCGACTGCCATTTTATCTAATCAACATCAAACTCACTGTAAACCAATCCAAATACCAATCCACTCCTCTATCCCCTATCTTTGAAGGCTCCGATTGGCCTCCACCTCAAGAACCTCGCTGAAATCTCTATATGGTCTCTAGTGACCCATGGAATTCTTGGTGGCCGTATCACCCCAATATACATGTAGGCCCAATAGTGAAACCATAAACCTACATCCATTCCCGATCTCCCACCTTCCTTGTACATAGATGGCTCATGGTACACCTAAGCTAACAATTCAGTCCCAAAAGAAAAAAAAACTATACGGTGCTCCACTATATCTATAACCACACGAGCTAGTGCCCATAGAAACCGAGCTCCTCCCGAGTCTCGAAAATGCATAACAATATACGGACATAATAACCAAGCATATCAAATGACTATGCGGTATTCTTGTCTCGTACCTCAGATCATATAAAACACCCTTGAAGAGAATATGTTATTAAGTGCATCGATCCAAGATTCCAAATAGCCATACTAATATTTGCTAATCTATTATATCGGACGTAATGGGAACTATCTGCTTCCCCATGTATCGAAAACCTAAGGATATGATATACATCTTCCGGGATGATGGTCATCTCACCCATCCTCGAACCAAAAGGTCCAATCCTTCATGTCCCATCTCTCTACAAATGCGAAGATCAAAACCACATCTCGTGGGATCCTCTAATAATTCCTAAACTCCGCCTAACCCCACTATAGACGAGATGGTGCCACTCGATATCTGTCACATCCCTCTAGTATTATAGTATAGATTTGCACTTGATCTCTCAAATACAACGTCTCCCTGGCCTGCAATCACCAATAAAACATACATACATCAGATCCTCAATCTAAATCCATTCAAAATTCATTAAATAATCATCCGAATATATTTTAATCATCTAATATCCAATCTAACCCTAGTCAACACCGACCTAGGTCATGTCGAAGCATTTAGGGTCAATCGATGCACCTTATGGATGGGTCACCATTGACTTTTATTAGGGTCGCCAATGACCACCCTGACGTCATCCACTTTTTTTAAAAATGAAAAAATAAATAAAACATAAAATTAAATTAAAAACAAGTGTGGGTTTTGTTACTCACCATCCTCTGCACCCTCTGGTGTTTCTTCGTTGCTCCTATGGCCTCCATTTCTCACTTTTCTCTTTAAGCTCTCTGCTTCTTAATCATCGATTGTGCACATCAAAATGAATTTTCTCACCACTATTAGGCTTATATAGCCGCCGACACCTATTTGTCGTCAATTGGACTGTCACCATCGACCAACCTTAGTAGCCCTTATTTTGGCTTCCGTATTCCCTTTTGAGGCTTCTCATATAATTTTCTCTTAAAATTCTACTTTTTGTGGCCATTTATTTTCTCCCTTTAGGGCATATTATTTTGATATTTTGAATCATGCGAGTCCACATTTGTGGCCATATTTTTTCTCCATGCACTTTTAATTCAAAATCTACTCAAGTCTTCCTTTATGGCCATAGTTATTTTCCTTCAGAATTTTTATTCCACATACCATCCACCCTTTTTCACTCTCAAACTCCACCTTTATGGTCATGGTTATTTTCCCTTGGGGAATTTTAAGTCAATTCGAGTCTAGCAAACCTACCCCAAAGTCCACCTTTTTGGCCATAGTTGTTTTCCCCTCGGGGCATGTTATTTGGACATTTAATTCTATCCAACCTCTTGTCAAAGTCCACCATTGTGGCCATATTTACTCACTTTTTGGGCATTTTATCCCAGCATCTCGCACATGAAGTCCACCTTTGTGGCCATACTCAATCCCCTTTAGGACATTTAATTTCACCATCTAGTTTTAACTTCTCCTCTTTTGTCCATTTCTGTTCCTGTCTTGGGGCACCAATATTTTGACCCTCATCCTTTACTATGCTGCATATCGTTTCTCTTGATTCCTTGTGTACGAAGGATTTTCATAATTTTCACATTTAGTTACACATACTTTGGTTTTTTTCCATGACCCGTTGGTCATTCAAACTTACATCTATTTAAGAGGTTAATTTTTGGATCCTCTCCATTTCAAAGTGATTTTCACTCACTCACGAGGTCCATAGAAAATTTTCCACTTTGTCTCCATTGAGACTTCCCTATGTCCCCTACCGATATGATATTAAATTCATCGCTATATTTTTTTATTTCTATTGAGATCCTTTTTACTTGGGGAATCTTTCCTTGGTTATCATTTTTATGAAAGGAACAATAAGAAGATTATTCCAAGCCACAATCTCGATGATGATAATAGCGAGACCATATTAGATTTGCAAAATAGAAGAGCTAAAATACCATATATGGAAATCCATCATAATCCATAATGCTCAATACATTATAATACAATGACTTGAATTACTCAATAAGAAATATAGACATATAGGAGGAGGGAAGTGCAACTACTACCTAAATCGGTGGTGAAGAACTCCCACTAATCGATACTAGTAGTTAACTTAACTCCACAAGACTAGTAAGCTAACTCCACATAATCCGAGAAGCTAACTCAACATAACTAGTAAGCTAACTCCACACAACTAGTACATCTAAGTAAGCTAACCCAACAAGTGTAGGGATAACACAAGTGTAATAATTATCATATTAAATAAATAAAAGGATAAATAATAACCTACAATAACACCCTCCCATAAGCATAGCTTAGGTGGGTGAAAAAGAAGGTGGGTGCGAGGGCAAGGCTCGATGAGGTACCCACGTACAATAACTAGGAAAATTAGACACTGCAAGGTACCCAAAACCAGTGATAACAAAGTAGAGAGAAAAAATCCCGATGTAAGATATCCTAAGAATCTCGTCTCCAAAAACTTCGTATAATGTTGAAGAATTTTGGTGCATACTATGGTTTGAATCCTTTACTGCCGATCATAGAACTCAAAATCAATCGACACTGGCTTCACCATAATATCTCCATACAAGGAAACTATCAATGGAGTGATGTCGAAAATGTAACAAAAACACCAAACATAATTCGATCAACTACTACAAATAGGTATGTCACGATCCAAGAACAACCAAGGCAACAAGGAAAGCACACAAGATACAAATAAATAGGAGTGCCACGATCCAATAAATGACAAGGTAACGAGGCAAGGACATAAAATCCGAAGAATCAAGATCAACTACTATAAATAGGTTTGTCACGATCCAAGAATAATAACCAAGGAAACAAGGCAAGGACACAAGATCTAAATAAATAAGAGTACCACGGTGCAAAAAGTCAAGGTAACAAGGAAAGGACACAATACTCAAAGAAGTAGTATCAACACTACACCCTTCCATACTGCTGAATGGGTAGAGTGACACCACATTTGTATGAGTTTCCCAAAAGCAATCGCCTCGAACACTAACAAACTAACACTGGGCTTCACCAGAATGGCTCCCCCACAAGAGATACATCGAACATGCCAAAAAAGTGTTGAAAGTATAGATCCAAATATCTCAACAAACAAGAGAGATATAAATGTATAAACCCATAGATACAAGAATGTAACACCCAAAAGTTTAGGACATCAAACTCAACCGAAATTGCATCCACAAGTGATTACAACACCCTCCCAAATTTGGCACTTTATAATTGAGTACATGTAAATATTACAATGAGTAAAATTACCTTTTACATTTGAAATATGTGTATAAAAATTTCACTAATACGTAGATATCGAAAAAATACACAATTTCAAAAAAATATCACCTTAATCTGAGCTACGAGATCAAAAGTTATGAGCTCTAGAAGGTTTTTCTATTAAAATAATATTTTAATGTTGATGTTTTTTTAAAGGTACACATGACACCCAAATTTCCAAAGGGTAAAAGAGTGCATCCACATGATACAGGCTTGTGACCAAAGGATAAAATCCTGCACCCAAAACCTAAATGTTCAGAGGGTAAATCATTGCATCTGGAGGGTACACGTCTATATCCAATGGATAAAAGAATGCACCCAAAGGGTACAAATTTTCATTCGGTGGATAAAAGATTGCATCCAAAACAAAAATATCCAGAGGGTAAAATAATGCATCCAGAAGGTACACACTTATATCCAATGGATAAAATAATGCACCCAGAGGGTACAGATCTGCATCTAGATTTGACTATCTCAAAACATGGTCGAGTTTATAGTCGATTCTATGGTTTTGGCACCTTCCAAATCCAATGGCGCACCTGTTTTGCATAAAAATGCATGCTGCAGAAAAGTGCTAACAAATTTTGAATACATGAAAATAATAAACCATTGCTTGCAAAGAAAAACTTACAGATGGATGTCTACATCATCTATCACTTTGATACCATGAAAGTAACAATAATAATATTGTTCCAAGCCATGATCTCAGATGATAATAACACACCACATTAGATTTGCAAAACAAAAGAGCTAAAATACCATATATGGAAATCCATCATAATCCATAATGCTCAATACATTACAATATAATGACTTGAATTACTCAATAAGAAATATGTACATATAGGAGGAAAGAAGTGCAACTACTACCTAAATCAGTGGTGAAGAACTCCCACTAACTGATACTGGTAGTTAACTTAACTCTAAGCTAACTCCACATAACCGAGAAGCTAACTCAACACAACTAGTAAGCTAACTCCACACAACTAGTACACCTAAGCAAGCTAACCCAACAAGTGTAGGGATAACACAAATGTATGAATTATCCTAATAAATAAATAAAAGGATAAATTATAACCTACACTAAAATTTTACCCATCTTTCTTCACCCACCCGCCTTTTCATCATCTACCTTTCTCAAACATGTTATCGATTTACCTTGCATCATCGATCCCCCGTTTGAGGGGGAGCTCATTATCCACCTTTCATCAATCCTCATCCTACACTTTATCATTTTTTCTAATGTCTTGCTAGCCCAAACCACTCAACAAAAAGGGGCAAATGTAGACACTCAAATAATTATCCCGACCCTTGTTTTCCAGCGTGTGCATACTTTACCGTGGTATTAACTAGACCCCCTTTAATTTAATTCATTCCCCATTAATTTATTTAAATGCCCATCCCATCACCTTTAATTTATTTAATTAATTAACTCTTATTAATTAATTAATGTCCACATCCTAATCATGCCCTATTTCACTTTCTATTTAGGTTGTTTTTATCCTAAATATACATCTTATTCTTTTCCTAGCTTTTATCCGATCTATTTTTATGCCCTAACTACCCATGAATCTTCCTAAACATCCTCCTCCCGCCTTGAGATTTAAAGTGATTTTCACCTCTTAAAAAAGCGAAGTCATGCAAAAATCAAAAGATCTACTCCATAAGGGAAAGTTTCCCGTGATTGACGTCGAACGAGCCTAGTCACCATAGACCATATAAAACTAAGTTGTTTCTTTCCATAATGAGATCGGATGTATGTGAACATTAGAGCTTTCTTGTGACACAATGAATGAACTCTCGTGCCTTAGCATTTTTGCAATAGTTATAGACCTCTTGGATCTCCTTTGGACATGCTTACATCGCCCACGATCATCCTTCATGATATTTATCATCATCTTTGTGTTGTTTATGTGATATTTATCATATTATCTTCATATTTCTTGCACCTAACGTTTTGAGGGTTCATATCACCCCTGCAACAATCGAGTTACTCGTTATTGACCTTCTTCTCCAACCTCATTACTTACAGGTCTCCCATTCCATCCTCTTTGAT
The DNA here is from genome assembly GCA_018340775.1 of Taxus wallichiana var. yunnanensis. Classification (NCBI taxonomy): domain Eukaryota; kingdom Viridiplantae; phylum Streptophyta; class Pinopsida; order Cupressales; family Taxaceae; genus Taxus; species Taxus wallichiana. The sequence continues at coordinate 84,382,851 of CM031238.1, forward strand.
CTCGACCTTATTTAACTCGGTATAGTCAACATTGACCCTATGAGATCATCATTAACCAGATCATTTCAACTCTCGATTTCAACCTCCGGATCCTTTTTTGTTTCCACCTTCATTCTATTCATAATTCACTTACCAAGACCATCATTTGGTTCCTTTTTGCTTCAGATTTATTCTACCTATACCACCGGTGACCACCGATTCGGGCCCAGGTTTACCAATCCAACCTCCCTTATTGTTATTGTCACATGTTTTACGTAGTTTTCTACATCTGGTCCTCTTACGTAGGTAACAAACAACATCCATAGGCTCCTATTTTTCATCCAAACCCTTACAGTCTGCGTATTCAACTTACAATCCAAATCCACCCTCTCAAGTCACCGTCATTCCTGCCTCTGCATAGTCTAGGTCACCGTCGACCCAGACTAGGTAACATTTAATTTACATTTCTTTCAGTCAAATCAGCTTTTATATCGGATCTCATTCATCTCTCAAATTTAGTAATATTTCTATTTTTGCATGTTATCTCGCTACTCTATCATTTACTTCACTTTTTCTAAACAAATAGGGGTTGAAATCCGTGAGACGGAAGGTAATGCTTCTTGAGCCTAATTTATCGAAACCCCCACATATACCATCTAATCGATTTTCTTTATTGTTTATGATTTGCACATCTATCAAGCTCGCAGCGAGGATCCATCAATCACCTTTGCATTTGTTCATCCACATCTCGCATATGAGGTACCATAAACTCTCCATGTTTAGAGTTGTGTACTTTATTTAGTATCTAACTCTTTTAGATTGAATGGATGAGAAAATACAACAAGTTACAACACAACACATTAGTGGAAACATAGCCACTTGCCTCCTTGGTTATCTTGTTTCCTATGTTATTCCTTACCACCTGGAGGTGTTATTCAAGGGATGCAGTAAATATTTCTTGATTTTTCTGGTTCAAGATTATTTTACCCTAAGGTTGAGTCTTATTTTGCATGTGTATACATGTTTTCTTTGTTGTTTATATGATATAGTTCCAAGTTTGATGATAAGAGGATACGATCATAATTTATCATGATAGGACAATCCCCAAATTCAAACTCCAACATCGTAGATCCTAGATCCATAGCAGAAAATTACATAGTCCACTACACTTTTACCATTTTATGTTTTGTAAGTAATACTTCTAAGTTTAGTCATGATCTCATGTCATTACAAATAACCATGTCATATAAGCTACATAATCCTAATAGCTCTACCCCAAAGTGTGTCACCCCTCCATTGCCATCCTAGGATGTTATTTCCCAAAGTGACCCTCTCCTTCTTCTAGCCATAATAGATTGTCATCCTCTCCTTCATCATTACCCAACTGGAGAGATTGATTGTTTGTTGTCCTCGCATTAAAGTCACCCATCAAAACTATTTCTCCTAACGTGTTGAATATAGAAATGTCTTTTTTTAAAGCATACGAGTCTTCGTCATCTAATTTTCTCCTCTTATAAGTCTTTTACATCTTTACAAAAAGTAGCAAGAATCCAATCTGAGTGTTACCTCCTTATCAATTTTTTTATCTATATGCATTGCTTATTTGGATCCTCTTTTCAACTTTCACGGTTTCGTGCCATATTTCCTTGATTAGCACTATGACTCCCCCATGCCCTTTTCCTATTTTAGTCCCCTCATTCCAAAATGATATTTTCATGTATCCTTCAATTTGTGGGAATTTGCAGCCCTCATGATCATGTGTTTCTGTAAGAATGATAATATCTTTCCCCTCTGCTATGGGCCCCAATCTAGGTCCTCTTCTGCACAGATAACCCCTATAATTCCAACTTATAATGTGTATGAACTCCCGTGGGGCCCCAATTCCCTATTTCTTGCTTTCCCATCGATCACTGATTTGGGATTTCCCATTCTTCAACCATGCCCACTTTCCTGCAAATCTTTCCTCTATCACTTTCTCCCATTCCTTCTTTCTCTCTTCTTGTTGAGAAAATGTCAAGTCATCATCTAGGTATATGTGTGTGCCTCTAAGAAACCCCCTATTCTTTAGGATGACATTATTTTATTCTACATTTCTCATGATAATCATCACATGTTGGTCATTTCATCCATCTATTCTCTTTCTAATCCTAATTTTCAGTAGATATAATATGTCCATTTCATCTAGTCTTTAAGGAAATCCCTTTCTAAAATATCGGTTCTCTATTTTTTAAAGAAGTCCTTCAATCCTTTGATAATGAAGTTTACCTCTTTGTCTTGCTTGTCTCTTTCTTTTTTGTTTTCATTTTAATGTGTTTTTCGATCAACTCGCTTCTTCTCATTTGATGATCCACTTACCACTCATGACCAATATCCGGCTTCCTTTATCCGATTTCTTAGCTAGTTTTATTTTATTTCCATATTCTCAATTGTTGATTAAACCTTATTTACCTATGTTGTGTCACTTCCTTTTACCATTTATGGGTTTTGTTTTTCTAGCTTTTTTCGGATGTTCTAATTCTTGTTTTAGAGTGACCAATTCTTACTACCGTCTTTCCATGTTGTTTTGTAGGTTTAGTAATTTCTCTTTTAGTATTTTATTTTCCATTTCTAACTTGAAACTCTGGGTTCTAAAATGGATTCCACTCATTGTATTCTTGTTTCCCATTTTATTCTAAAGTTTAAATCCTCTTCTTCATGTTCATTATCTCATTTACATATATCCATGATGGCCACAACAACGGTGTAGGCGTGGGGCTATATAGATCTTAAGTGTTTTGAAATAATTCCTATCTTTCATCCCTATTTGTTATTTTTTATTAGATAGGGTAAAAAAATCCTATTTTTAATGGGTCGGGAATCCTATACAACAAAAGATAGGAATTACGGCACAAGAGAGATAACAAGAAACAAGGCCCTACAAGCCCAAAATGAAGCAAACAGAAGCGAAGAAACCCCAAGTAGGGAACTCCAAGAGAGAAAGGGCACCACAAATCAGCCATCCAAAGAAAATGACCAATAAAGCCAAGGAGTAACCCAAACTACCAAGGAAAAACCCAAACAGAGAGCTAAGACTCAACCAAGGAGGAAAAAATTATCTTCCAACAAAATGGGGAAGAGAGGATTGTTTTGATTTTCGAGAACAAACATGACACCATCGCTCTTCCTCAAGAGGGTGATTAATGAGATCGACATGATTTCTGAATCTAAAGGCATCAAAGATATAAGTACTATTGTGTGAACCTTTCCATAAATCCAACACTCTGAGTTTATTGGGGTCAAAATCCTCAAAAGAAACCTTCTTCGAAACTAGATTTTCAATATTAAGAGAAATTTCTATATTCCCGGCAATTGGACTTTCAACCGAGTCTTCAAAAATATTCTCTTCCTCTGTGGTGTAGCCACTTACATCAGCAGATATTCCGTCATCACTGTCACTATCTATACCTGGATTTAGACTCTCATGTTGGACGACCCTGCTTTTTCCTCATAAAACCTCCACCAGTCTTCTTCACCGTATTCAGTTTTTCCTTAAAAAAGGCGCCTCCACGTCATTCGACTCTGGGTACCTAATGTTTACACTCCCGGTTCCAACCTCCTCAACAACAGCCAAGGCCTAAATCATAGAGCACGACAAAGAAACCTGCTCTTGATTTCGTGTTAAAGTCGACTCATGAGCACCACTCGCAGTAACTTCGACCAATGTAACATCTAGCTCATTTGTGAGCCCGTTATTAGGGCACGCGGCTTCAACTTGAATTGTCATAGTACAAAAATATTCCTTTTCTCCCGCACCAGTGGCCAGGAAGCCAGCTAACTGAGAAGGGGGTCATGGGCGACAATAACGGTTTTGGGTTTCCATTCAACACAAAGACAAGAAAAAGTGCTAGCCATGTGGCCAACACCCCTAAACTTGCTATAAAAAATAGGGGAAATTGTTTACTCTATATTTTGTTCGATAAAACCCTGAGAAGAGATAATTCAAATGGACAGGGGATGAGTCTTACCGGGTGTAACATTCACACAAATATTGGTAGCAATCATCCTTGTTCGGGAAAGAGTAGTAGGATCGATGGACAGGAGATCCCCAAAGCCTTAGTGACCCCTACAAAAACATCTTGTTCCCAATATTCCAATAGATGTGCTAGAAGCTTAACCCACACATGGTAGGCATCAAGCTCAGATCACCCCAGATCTAATCTCGGGCACCATCTAACCAAATGCAGCACTGTTTTTCCAAAAACTAGGGTCCCCATTAATAGTTGCTCGATATGCTTCTTCTACCCTGAACTAAAAAAAGGAAATATTTATTGGATATGGCCATAACTTCCAGGCCTCTAAGCGGTGCTCATTTCCATTTTTCCCAAGCTCTGACCACATCAATGTTGGGCCTGATGCACACAAATCTCCCAATAAGAGAAAGGCTAAATTTATCCTTTACCCTATTTAATAGGCTGTCAGGGATTGTCAGCAAAGGGCCATGTTCACCCCATCGTGGACACAAATCTAGAAGGGGAGAGGAATAGATCCTCTGCCCCAAGCTCTATCATCCCAGGAGATAAAGTCTCCCTGCCCCTTGCGGAGAAAACCCTCCATTCCTCATCTCCCGGTCAGTGGAATCCTGCCTCTCAGGTGGTTTGAATTCCTCCTTACCAGTTACCACTTTCACCTTCTTCGTCATCCTCCATAATCCCTATTTGTTGTTATTAGTTTTGTTCTACTCATTTTTACTCAAATTAACCTTGAAGTGGAAAGGCCATTTTGTTTTCCCTTTAGCCTCATCACGTGATGTTTATTCTCTTTCCAGCTGGTGTTTTTTTATAGAAACATTCCCCTTGTTAGTTTTTCGGTAAAATCATAGTGAAAATATTCTTTTGAGATTTTCATTTTTTTTTTTTGCCTTCCTGCATCTTAGGATCCCATATATTGTTTTACATTCACAAAGACCAGATTTTTATATATGCCCATTGTGTTAGCTCTAAAGTTTCCTATCTTGACTGATCCTTATGACCTAGTTAGTTTCTTTATGTGTGAATTGAGATATGAAGTTACAATCTCATTTGAGAATTGGAGAGTGTGAATTCAAGACGAGCTCAAACCCTCCCAATAAAGAAACCTAATCCATGGACCACTCATCTGTATTTGCATACCATTTATGTTTTTAATGTTATTCCGTACAAAACTTACCACCTCTCGGAGTTTTGGGAGTTTACTTTCTGTGATATTTTAAGTCTTTTATGTACAATGCATTCACATATTATTTTTTATTCATTGGACAAATTTTACTCAATACTTACTTGATCATATCTTCCCCCAAATATTCTCTCCTTTTTCCTCCATATAGAATATATTTTACCAAGATAAGATATATGTCAAAATACCTACTCAACTTTGTCATGTCATAATAATTAAAAATAATAGTTATTTTATCTTAAAGTGGAGGGTCTCAATTAATTACTCAAGACTAAAATTGATTTTTGTGCACCCCTTTAAATATGAATGGATACTATAAAATCGTAAGAATTGTGCTTGGTTTATAACCAAAAACTCATTGGATTTTTGGCATATTTTATCTTTGTCTCATTTTAAATGTAAATTGCACTCATGTGAATAATGTGAGTGAGATCGAGATAATACAATGGAGCACATATAGTAGATGTTATTTGGGTAGGAATAATTTGAGCCATGGAATAGGTGTGAGACATGCGAGTTTTAATTCCACCTTCTATATCCAGATATTCATTCATTTCTTCACCTTATCTAAAAATTTAAACGTCTTCTAATAAAAAAAAAAATTACGTCATAAAAAGCAAAATACAAAAATAGTAAAGATTGATTGGTGGATAAAATCTTCCTGAACCACTCATATGTCCATCTAACGGTGGAACTCAATTAGAAATTATTGTTCCTACATCACCTTCTTTTCTACAATTACTCAAGCTTAAATTTGAAAAGCATGCCTACGAAGTACTACAAGTAACAACCAATGTGGTTGGTTTCAAAATGGAACCTACTAAATATACACCAATTTTTCACCTTTAAGATCAATTTGCGAGTCACATGAATAATGTGCACGAGATTGAGACAATTTATTAGAGTACAAATGGTAGATATTATTTGGTTAGAAACAATATGATATGCGGAGCGAGTGTGAGACATACGGTATTTAAATCCAATCTTTTTATTTCTATCACACTTGTTGGTGTGCAATTGTTAGTTCTATTATGAAAAGGATATGTGGATTAAGATACTAATTTGAAAATCCTTTAAAACTTTGGAGATTTTGTGACAAGGATAAGTGAATTAATAATTGGTTTGAAAATAAATGAAATATTACATTTCATTTTAGATAAGTGGAAACTTGTATAATTCAAATACATAGTACATTCACAAAGTGATTTTATTTCTTATCATAAGCTGAATTAAGGGGAATTGTGCCATTTGGATATACATTGTGTTCATGTACTCATTTTATATTTACCATCATTACATGAAAATCCTTAACATCCTTGTCTTACTATCCTTACCATATTGTAATGCCATAAATCAAGTTGTGTAATAGTAGAGATGTTGCATAGTCAATAAGATAATAATGGACTATTTTGATTGCGCAATCCATTGCACTTTATTTAGTTTTAACCAATGATATTAAATGTTGTCCAATAGTAAGCAAAATGACATTACACATTATCCGATCACAATATAAGTTAATTATTGATTTAAGTGAATGACATACTTTTCTTTATTAAATGAATATCATCATCATCATCATCATCATCATCATCATCATCACATTTTATATTTATCATCGATGTAGTGCTATTAGATCAAGTTGTGGAATAATAGAGATGTTGCATAGGTAATGATTTTCCATTATGTTTGAAAGACATCGCACTTTATTCAATTTCAAGATAATATGTTAAATGCTATACAAAAGCAAATAACATGTCATTATAATTTATCCAATCATAGTATGAGTTAATTATTTCTAAACATAAGTGAGAGACATACATTTAACAATTTTACCTAAATAAGCATATAAAATATTGAACTAGTATAAATATATTAAGTGCATCTATCTAAAAAAAACAATATATATCAATTTTGAGGTGTCTATCTTGGAGTTATTGCAACTATGCAAAGGGTTCCACATTGATTATCAAAACCCATTATATTCTTCAAATTTTTAAGACCAACCAGGTGATAGATGGCCTCAATCTATAATCATACTCAAAAAACACTTTTCTCGGAGAAAAAATAGTCTCCAATGTCTGCATGCCAAAGATATCATGATTTTTTTATCCCTTTTTAAATAAGAACAAAAACTACCATGAATGTCAAATATGTAGAAAATTTAAGGTCTCTATTTTTTAATAGCTCGCACTATTACACTCCCCACCCCCTTTTACCACCATTATAGGTTATGCCTATTGGAATAATAATTAAGTTGTAAACTATTTTAACGTCACCCTTGTTGAATATCATGAGGTGTCCATGTTAACTATCATAAGGTACAAATTTACCTTTTACTTTAACAATGTAATTCTTTTATAATGATTACTAATTGTGCCACTAATTTGACATTTGACATGTAAACTTGTGAATTCACATCCACATGACCCTTATTTACTAGAAATCACACGTGAAAGGTGTGATGCAAATGCAAAAGGGGATGCATTATGGAAGTTAAATCGAAATGATTGAAATATTGAGGGATGAATAGGGGTGATGAAAAAGGGGTTAGAGGGAGGAGAAGCTGAAGGGACACGAAATTGTTTGCTATGAAATAATCTAAAAAAAATAATTTCTTGTGACCATCCATATATGAATGTGGGACCTCAAACTATATCGTATTTTTTTCAATAAGTAAAGCCAAAGCATAATTTCATTAACAAGAATGTTTAGTCGGATTCTCAAGTTATGCAAGAATGCATGAAGTTATAGGATCCATATTTGTGGTTTCAACGATATTTCAAATAAATTTTCTCACATGTACCTCGAGACAAGAAAAAAAAAGAGTGAATTCAAGGGGTTTCAACAGGAAAAGGTAAATCCAAGTGATACCTCATCATTAGAACAAATCTCTCCTTCATTTCTTGAAGGAATTTTAAACAAAAAATCTACAAGACAATGCATTAACATGTAAACACAAAAACATGAGTTGAGATTGTATCATCAACATAAAAATAATTTAAAATAATATTTAGATTGAAACTAAATTGTAATTACGTCATTATAAACTTAGATATTAAGAGCTAATACAATTTATCATCATATTTTTCAAATTCAAGTGTTGAGTGTTAATAACCACATACCTAAATATTTTACTTTTTAATGGCTTTGTAACTTTTACTTATTATGTGCAAAATGGCTTTATAAAATTTCAAGTACAATGAAAATGGAAAATACCTCATAACATAAAATATGATATATTAATAATAATTGCAAGATGGATGAGACAAGCGCATTTAAACTTCAATGCATTACATTATTACCCTACCTCAATTTTTTTTTTTCCACTGTCATTTGTCATAACTTGCTTGGAAGATAATTGTTTTCAAGTACTGAAATACTTGACATTGTAAGACCACATCTGCAATTGACATTGTGAATTTCAAAAGAAAATGTTGGAAATTGTGCTTAAGAGAAAAAGTTTTCCCTAAGGTCAAAAATAAAAACTTGTATATAAGGGGAAAGTCTAAAGTCATTTCCCTAATGTTCACATGTTCCCCACCTTGAATCGCAAGGAACCTTATTGAAATTACTCAAGTAAATTAAAAATCTCCCTTTGTAATGGAATATGAAAACCTATTTATTTATTTATCTTGTAGTTGATTTCCATTCTAGATGGTCATTCTTAATTTCAAGTTTGGAAAAATATTCAAATCAAAATTTATTCATAAAAATAATTATTATTTCAATTAATACCATGTTTTTCTATTATTTAATTTATGTTAATAGTCAACTATCTTAAACATTTTTAATGGTTTTGTAATTTTTATTACAATTATTATATTAATTAATTGGATTCATTAAATTTATTCAATAAAATGAATGATAAAAATAACAAAACTCAAAAAATATTTCATAATAAAAAACATTGACATATCAAGAGTAACATAAAGTTCAATAACTTTAAATTTTGTTAGAAAATGTTCATCAATTGAAACTAATTCATTAAAAATACGGAAAATTTCAATAAATTTAAATTTTGTTAGAAAATGTTCATCAATTGAAACTAATTCATTTAAAAATACGGAAAATTTTGACACTTATGATGTGTCTAATGAGAAACCAATAAAAAATACAATGATTGAAAATATGAAGAAAAGTTTTATATAGTTAAAAGTAATTATTGTTTTAAATGGGAGACTTCACAAAATAATTCAATTTTTTTACATTAAATCCTCCATAAGCATTTTTGTTCTCAAGTCATAATGCTCAATATATATAATATAGATTTTAATTGTATTTATTTCAATTTTAATTAATGCCAATGAATGCTTTTAAGAGGAAAGATATAATTCAATTCATTATTTATTTATTTATGGTCAATTCCACATAGTGGTGTTATCTCTTGTTTTTATTATTGATAAATGGTTTTTTGAATGGGACCATACCCGAGGATAAAAAGGATCATAACCCGATGCACATGAAAAGAAAATTGGTTTTTAGAAGAGGGACCACACCCCAGCAAAAGAGAATCTTAGAGCTAGAAGAAACAAATAAGAAACATGTGGTTTTTTTTTTTTTTTTTTTGATCAATGGGGTCCACTCCATAGCAAAAATCCTTAGCTACCTAAAAAAATATTAGAAGCCAAAGTCAGTGTCAAACTGCCAAAACGAAGAAAAAAAAAAAGTAGCAAGTAGCAATAGTTGCTACTCATACAACACCTGAAATAACCGAGAAACCAAAAAATCGTAGACAAGAAGGAAAGAAACCTTCTAGATGAGACATTTCTAAAAATATTTTATCACCTCGTCTAGTTCCTTGAAAAAAGCTCAAAGCAGAGCTACATATCGGATCTTTACTTTCTAGATTTGATCACTTTTGCATGGCTTTGCTTCCTTTCCCCAACTCTTCATATATCCCGCTAATGGCACACAACTACTTGAATTGAGTGTTGAGAAAATCCAACATGGCTTTTTGAATATCCAGGTGATTAAGTTGTTTTGTGATAATTTTATCCACGAGTGTCCTCCAACGTCTTCACCTTCTTTCTTAATTCTTCCAGTTGCCCTCAAATTTCCTAATGACATCATGTTTCTCCACTGGGTCAATGTAACTATAGTGAGGGGAAATATTCAAAGACTTGGTAATATTGAGAAGGCTTGTAGCAACATCACAGTCCTTCGAACTACCCATACTTCGAATGGTCCTCTTTGCAGAGGAGGGTGGGTTGTCTCAATCTTTGTGTTTTTGTAAGGTCGGGGTGGAGAAAACTAGAAGGGTTTTTGCAACCATTTCATGGCAATAAAGGTGAAATAAAATAACCCCTTGATGGATAGGCACAACCCTCTTGTGTGATTGCACTTCCAGTATGGAATTTTCTAAAGATTGCAAAATGTAATAAGCCAAGCTAATCCTAGGAGCTCTACGAAAATGGTTCAAAATTACTAGATGATGCAGTGGGAGAGTAGTGAACCGACCTTCCAATGTGACGTATTGGACCACCATACAAGCCACTTCATCATATGAGACCAGGGATCTAAGAGAAAGAATACCTACCTTGGTTACATCCAATTTCTCCGACCCCTGAAAAAACTTCTTCTCCTCTACCTCCTTGTCAAAATTGTTATGGTAAAATTTGATTCCATTAGACCTTAAGCCCATAACAAACGAAATTAAGTTCTCAGTAATAGGAAAATCCTTTCCCTTATAACTGATAACCATGTTATTTTATGGTTTTGTGAAGAGCATGGAAATATGTTGGTTAAATCATTTATTCCTTTGAATAAAAGTTGTAAATCCATCCACATCCAATGCATTCCAAAGCTCGGGTTTTGTTTTCTAAGGTCGTATCAAACATCGACTCAATCATGTAGGGCGGACCCCCATCTTGCGATGTCTATTGCAAAGAACCAAGATCTAGTAGATAGGAAATAATAGGAAGTGAGAATGAATACCGCACACCTAACAACACCGAAGAAATTTTTAACATACATAGGAAATTCCCATTGCAAGGGTAAGGATCTCGGGTGTGTGGCATTGTTTAGATGTCATTTTTTCATTTTCTAGGGATTAACATCGTCTTAGCACATGGTACATCAGGTTGTCTTGAGAATCTATTTACAAGATTGGTTTAACCACTTGAGGGATTTCATTATAATTATTCAAAATCTTTAAATCATTGCGAAACAATCACACATTAGTATAATAATCCACCATGGAATTTCCCTCCATGTATACGTGTGGTGATACTAACCCTTTTGAAATGTTTTCAAACTTTAATGGCCTCATGTATAAAATGTTTAATGTTCGATTGGGAGGGTAGGTTCCCTTAAGGTTGTTGATGATGTTTAGGAATCCCCTTGAATTATAATATTGGATATACTAAGTTTTCTAACTTCACGCAATCCCATAATGTAGCGAGAGATTATGCATAATGGTTAGACTGAGTCCCCATGGGGCCAAGATAAACCACCATGAGATTTCCATTATGATTCCTAATAACCCTCCCCGCATTTCGGGGTTGTCTTTAGAGGCCCCATCGGACTTAAGATTTTACCAACCATTCTCAGGAGGAATTTACTTAACCTTGGATCTGTCATCATAGTAGCGAGAATTGACTTGAATGTTGCTTATATCAATGCCCCAATTCTTGAGATATATTTCTTCATTAGGAGGGAAGGCCTGATTTTTAGGGGTTTAAATTTTAAAATGTTCTCTTTCAAGTCAATGGAGATTTCTTTCAGTAATATTTTTCTGCTAATTTTAACACCTCTAAAGATGAGATAATTTATAGCTTTCTATATTTTCCAGGCTAGTGTATGGGGAAAAGCCGGTCTCAAAGTTTCCTAAGAATAGAGTGTCTGAAGGGAGGGTGTCATTTCTCCCAGGATTGTACTATGTCTTCAGGGAAAGTCCAAGAGAATTCAAATCTAGAAAGTCCCACAAGCTTTGAGCAAAAGGGTATTGAAACAAAAGATGTAAAATGGATTCAACAAAATTTTTGCAGATAATGCATCTATTAGGCATTGTGTGGCCTCCATTGTTGAGATTGTCTATGGTAAGGATCTTTTTATTGAGAACCACCAAAGAAAATGATTGAATTTTGGAGTGATTTCCTTATGCCAAATACTACTCCAGTTAAATTCACTTTGTAAATCCCCTGAGAAAATATGGTATCCTAATTTAACTATATAAGTCCCATCGAAAGAATCCACCAAAATAAGCTCATCTTTCACTTGAGTTTGACGATCTGAATACTAGAAATAATTATTTTTAATTCAATGGTGATAATGCTTGAAGCAGTTTCATTAGAATCAATGATATCTTCCATTTACGCTTGCCATCAACACATTCCATGTAATCATACGCCATGTGTCCATGTTCTATAATGAGGTTGTCTTGAAGTTGTTTCTATGATGGGTTATTATTGATCTCGTTGAATTCCACCCAGTTGTCTTTCCAAAAAAGGATGTCTTCTCCATTTCCAAGCTGCCACTTACTACCCTTCTCCAAACCCCCTCTAATATTAATAATGTTTTTCCAGAAGAGAGATCCCTTGGGGAGAGTATCCTCACTCAAGAGATTCATGGTTGAACTTTGAGATAGGTTTTTTCCTTAATAATAATTTTTTTAATTATTGGCAAATAGTTTTTTAAAAGGGACTATACCCTTGTACACTAAGGCTCAGAAGCCATAATTGAAAGTTAAAGCACAAGAGAAGGATCAAAATCCGATAGAACAATTAAGCCCATTTAAATCTTGCACGACAAACAATCGACAAAACAACGGCAAAAAAGCGATGTATAAAGGCAATCAAACAATGAATGGCCTATCAACACCATTGGAGCAACCTCGGTATCTGTTGACACTAAAATTTTCCTCCGTAATTTCTATTTCATTAATGTATGTATTAGGAATAGGATGTTGTTAAGTATAATTAGTAGTAGCGTCCGATAGAGATAACGGCGTATGCCCGATCTGATGCCGCCAATAATGTATAGTGCGGTAATAGTCAAAGTACAATAGGAATGTTGTGGTAAAAGTAAATATTTGTAAATAAGTGGTCGGGTAATGTTAAAATGTCAAAGTTTGGGTAAGTAGAGAAGTAGGGTCTACATGATTAGGAATTAGAAATATTATATTGGTAATAAGGACAAGGAGTGAGGTCATAAATATTTTGTGTATTTTATTTGTAAAAATTCTAAAAATGTGGAACCCATGTGAAATGATAAGGTTTATCTTATCTTAAAAGATAAGCTTACATGTATAGATAAGAGTTAAGGTATGGAATATGATTTGTCGAGTGGATTTCTTATCCTATCTTAGAGATAAGATGGATAACCGGGAAGTTCTATAAATAAAGAGGCCACCCCCTCATTTAGCATAGAAGGAAGTAGTGAGAAATATTGTAGGAAGTGTGCAAAGGAAGCCATCAATTAAAGGTGTGTTGAAGAAGCCATTAAGAGGTGTAATTGTAAAGTTTCTCCCATAGTCTTGGTGAAAGGCAAGTGAAGTCAATAACACTTGAAGTACCTCATGGGTGAGATTGTAACAATTTCATGTTAATATTATAATTTACTTTGATATTTCAGATTTTCATCATTAGTCTTATCATAGTCGATGGTATTCTTGTGTTATGTTGTTGTTTTGTTTCAGAATTACATCCACCAAACTAAAGGTTGTGCATTAGTAAATAATCATAGCACGAGGAGTTCCCGATGAAGAATTATCATAGTGCCGGATTGGTGATGACATATCCGGCTAAGAAAAATGAGACCAATGAAACCCCGGCCAATAGCAGAGATGAGAATCATCAAGGCGAAGTGTTACCCTTCAGAGTGGTAGATTTTTTCTTTTTGTTGACCGTAATCCACCCTGATGGAGCCTTCGCGGTTGGAGAAGAAGACAAAGGAGGAGTATTTTCCTTAGTCACATTTGTCCCATTTGGAACAACCACGTTGTTATCCAGAGAGAGATATTTATCATTTTCCATGCTGCCCTCAACAGCTTGTGTATTTTTTATGTTGCTAACAACCTGAGTTTCGGATAAAGGGGTTTTCCTTGACTCTGGTTCATCTACTGCTTTAGATTCAAGATCCTTTCTATCCACAAAAATCAGGTGCTCTCGGGAGTGCGTCTTTCCACCAGTTGCACTTCTCATGTTGATGTTTTTCCATCCCACAAGCAGTAGAGGTGTGTCCTAATCCAAAGCACCTTCTACATCGGAAAGGTAGACCTTCATAATCAAGAGTTTGTGACCAAGTTCTATTTTGCACTCTAAGGTCTATGGTAGCAGGAAGATTTTTATCAGTGTCAAGCTCCACCAGGATCCGGGCATAAGTAGTATGGGTGTAATTAGTTGTTTGAGAATCTATGTGGAGTGTAGTACCCAAGGTATTGCCAATGGTTGTCAGACATTCATGACTCCAGAATTGGAGAGGTAAATGGGGAAACTGATCAAACAGTTTCCATGAGAATGTCTCTGTGTGCGGGTTAAAGGATGGGAACCAAGGTTTCATGATCAAATATTTTGACTCGCAGGTCTAGAGCTTGGAAGCAATGATGTCTTTATCAGCTATTGAAGAGAAAACCATAATGAAAATGCCTTTAGCACATGGATATAAGTCTATCTTACTAGTTAAAGATGGAGTCCAATGCTTGGAGATCCACGTGTGAAGAACAGGAAGGCTGGGCCATAAACCCCCGAATCTACAAATCAGAGCATGCTCTTTATAGTAGATCTCAGATGAAATGACATCCTCCCCAAAAGTAATACATGGGGTGATGTCTGCAGGTTTCATGGAGGATTCCTTGCTTTTTAAGACATCCTTGAAGGAGGTTTCAAGAGACCCGCGCCTAATCTCTTTATCCAGCAATGGAATAACAGGTAGATCTCCTTGTTTCAGCTCACCACGAACCTCACCTTTCCCAAGAACACCCCCAGATGGTGATTGAATATGGCTAGGGTTTGCAGAACCGTCTGAAACAGTCGCAGCATTGGTAAAGGCGAGGTCGATCCACGACCAAGGAGAAACCCCTGAAACAAGATTCGAGCCCCCACCGTCTGGCTGAAGAGCTCCAGTCTGATCTCGTAGATCTACAGGGTTCGCAGGCTTGCGTGTAGCGAGAGCAAGGGCGCGCGTAGACACCATTAGGGTAGGAGTAGCACGCGGGGCGTGCGTGTGAGACGAGGGGACATGAGGCGGGAGCGGAAGCGGGCATGGGGTGAGCATGAGTGCGGGGTGCGAGCGAGGCGCGAGGGCGCGAGCGAAAAGTTTCTTTTCAATTATGAGTCTCCATCCCATTTTAGTTATGAGGGAAAAGTTCACAACTTTAATATTTTTAATACCAAGGCCTCCCGATTTTTTATGTGTGGATACCTTGTCCCAAGCTACCAAATGAATCCTATTCCTTTCCTCTATCCCATTCCATATAAAGTGTTCTAAATTATTTCTATCCTTTTAATGACTATAGCAAGGAAGAAAAAAAGAGATATAATATAAATAGGCGATTATGAAGTGTACTTTTAATGAGCATGCATTTTCCAAGCACTTAAGAGGATTGTACCCTTCCATCTAACAAGATTTCTTTAAAACCTTCAATCAAGGCATTCCACACATTCATAGAAATTTTGTTAGTTCTAGTGGCAAGGCAGAGATAGGTAGTGGGGAGGGAATTGATTTCAAAACCAAGAATGAGAGCAATCCTCTACTATCTTTTGGGAGGGGTGTTGAAAAAGTATAGAGAGATCTTATCAAAATTAATATGTTGGCCAGAGGCATCTTCATACAACATGAGAAGGTGTTTCATAGACTGGCTTTAAGAATCAAGGCAAGCGGCGAGAACAATGGTGTCATCAACGAGGTGTTATCTATTATGAAACCATAATAACACTTGAGTTTAATTTGGGTTAGTTTAGTTGGTTTTGAAGTACAAGATTTATATCTTTCTTTTAATAAAGTGGTCTCACAATTCATTTTCTTATTCTATAATGATTAGAATTTTTGTTACTTAGTTGAGTCATGTATTGTAATTTATTTTTGACACTACCACCTAAAAAAATTTAGCTATGCGGGACGGTGATCCTCTATTACCATCGACTCATTTTCATCAAAAAAGTGAACATGTGGGATAGTTTTCTTATAATAACAAATTGAATGATTATTAATATTTGGAAAAATTTTACACTCAGCAAAATAATTCTTTGGAATTATCTCTTACAATAACGGACGAAACATTTGGTTCATTATACATGGTATAAAAATTGAATTTGAATAGGATTTTTACTTAGAGTGATGGTAGAAGCTTAATAGATTAGCGCACATTCAAAATATTTCTAATAAAGTTACATTATGAATAAATATACAAAAGAAAGGAAGGGGATATATTATCATGTCGAAACAAACAAATTTAGCGATTAAATTGACAACTCCTAAAACATAAAATGATCACTGAAAAGAAATAATGAGATATATTTGAACAAAAAAAAAAAAATGAGAGCCATGAAAAAGGAAAAAACTAAATCCAAAATATATAATATAAGATTTTAAATCAATAAATAAACACTTGATCTAGAAGCAATCTAACCATTATAACATTATATTTATTAAAAACCCATAAAAACTAACCACAAGAATATAAATATTAAGAATTTTAATGGGAGTTTTCCTAGTGATAAATTATGTGATCCTTTGTCGCTTGCCTTTTGAATTTTATTATGTAATCTTTGAATGCCTTGATATGAATTCCTTCCTCTCGATAATTTTGCTTTTAACGCAAATAAAGATTTTCTTCATCTTTCCTTGTTAATGGGGACCCATTCTACAACATGAAACACCAAAGTTGAAAAGTGTTAGAATAAAGTTATTAAATAGAGATGTGACAAAAAACGGTGATGGTTTGCATAGACCATATCCCTGAGACCAAATCTGCGAAAAATAATTTTTTATTCCACAAACCATCTACATGAACAAACCATCAAGAAATTTCTTTTTGTATTTTACTCCTCCATTGTATTCTATAAATTGGTGTTGAATGAAAGCCTCATGCGAACAAATTTAGTCCATATTTTATTATGTGTTTATGTATTTCGATATGGTATCGAGAGCAAGGTTGTGAATTGGCTGGGTATATGAAAGCCAAGAGTGGCTAAGAGTGAAGAAAAAGAGTAAAAGAGAAGTTGTTGTTAGTTGTGAAGGAGCAGATTATTCCTTTGGCAAAAAAAAAGAAGGATGCGGCAAGAAAAATATAGTTTGATGTGGCTGCCATAAAGAAAGTTGTGTAAGATTATTTTATTTTTTGTGAATTAGAAGGGCCACATATCTAGTGCTATTTTTTTTTCATTAACAATTTTATTTGGGGATTTCTCTTATTTAAATTGAAGAATTATTTTTGGGTGAATGAAATCTGAGATTGAATCTTGGTGAAAAATTATTAGTGTGATGGCTTCTTCAAGCATTTTAATTCTTGACTGCAAATTAGATGGAAAGAATTACTCTTTGTGGAAATATAAAATAAAAAATGTATTGCTTGCAAAAGATTTGTGGGAATTTGTAGAAGAAAATAAAGAATCCCTGCTGATTATAGAGAGTTAGCCCAATTTAAAAGAAATAATAATGAAGCCTTAGCTATTATTGGTATGTCTGTTGCTAATGAAACCATCCCAAAAATTCAAGATATTGATAATGCAAATGATTCTTGGAAAATGCTTAAATAAATATTTGAAAAGCCTACAAAGACTAGGATCTTGCATCTAAAAAGGCAATTACATAATTTAAGAATGAAAAATGATCGGGATGTGACAGGCATTTTACAAAACTAAAGGAGATAAACAATTAGCAAGAGGCTATAGGAGAGAACGTTGAAGAAAAATACTTATTTGAGATAACTCCTATTAGTCTCCCATTTACATTGTATGAATATCTAATCATATTTAGAAGGAAGTTTGATGAAACTAACTCTCTTAAGCAAGCCTAATTTTCAAGAGGCAAATTCGAGGTAACAAGATGCAAGGTCAAGACAAGATTGCTATAAAACCTAAGCAAAGGGTGAACCAAGGAGAAGATAAAAGAAGGAAGCAAAAGCATAAGGTGAAGTGCTTCAATTGCGGTAAATTGGGCCATTTTCAATGGGAATGTACAAAAAAGAAGCTAAATATGCACAATTGGTCTAGAAATCAAACCAACAACATGAAAAATCAAGTAGAAAGGGAAGGTAATATCTTCATTTTATCCTTATCTACTCAAGATACTTCAAATTATGTTTGGTATATAGATTCAAGAGCAAGTAAGCATATGGATTTTAAGAATTTTAAAAAAAATCTATTGAAAAAGATGAAGAATGTGAAAGAGAAAATATATTCCTTGGTGACAATAGTGCTTATAGTATAGAGGTCATGGGGATGTTCTATTAAAATTAATAATGGTGAAGTAAAAGTACTAATAATGTGATGTATGTACACGGTTTAAAGAAGAATCTTCTTTCGAGGTTAGTCAAATCACAAAGAAAGGTTTCAAAATTGAATTTTATAAGCATAATTGTTTGATTAAGGATATGAAACATGGTTACAAAGTGATTGCATTAGGTACTCTAGATGGGGGAATATATAAATTTGATGGAGGAAGTATAGGTACACATGCTCTTGTTGCATCACATGATAATACTAGTGTGTTATGACATTTAAGATTTGGGCCCGTTAATTTTCAAAGTTTGGGTTTAATGAAGAAATTGGATATGGTGTATGTTCTTCCAAAAATTCATCCGATTCATCCAAAAATACATCCAGATTCAAATATGTGTGAAGGATGTTTGTATGGGAAACAAACATAGAGATAGCTTTGAGAAGAATGGGGCATATAGAGCAAGATAAAAACTTGAGATAGTGCATAGTGATGTTATTGGTCCATTTCCTACTCCTTCCTTTGTAGGATCAAAATATGTGTTGACTTTAATTGATGATTTCTCAAGAAATTTTTGGATTTATTGTTTCAAGAACAAAAGTGAGGTGTTTGAAAATTTTAAGACATTTAAATCTCTAGTGGAAAATGAGAGTGGGAGAAAAATTAAAATTCTTAGAATAGATAATGGAAGAGAAGTAAGTATATCACAAAATATTTTCAAATTTTTGTGATAATGTAAATATCAAAAGCGATTAACGATTAGATACACACCTCAACAAAATGGGGTTGCAGAAAGGAAAAATAGAAATTTAGAAGAAATGGCTAGGTGCATGCTCAAGACTAAGGATTTGCCATATTCCTTTTGGGCTGAAGCAATAGTTATTGTTGCCTACATATTAAATAGATCTCCCACAAAGGTTGTAAGAAATATGACACCTCATGAGGCATGGTATGGTAGTAAGCCAACAATTAAGTATTTTAGAGTGTTTGGATGTAATGCCTATGCTCATGTGCCTGATGAATTAAGGAAGAAACTTGATAATAAAAGCATGAAATGTATCTTCATTGGTTATTGATGAACAATCTAAAGGCTACAGGTTATATGATCCTCAAACTGAAAAGGTAATTATCAGTAGGGATGTTGTGTTTGATGAAGGTATTCATAAGGAATCTACATCTACTTTTGAGATAGTTTGAAGTTGAAGATGTAGAAAAGGAAGAAAATAGTGATAATGAGAAAAGCCCCCAATGAAAATAAAAATTCTCCAAGAAATTTATCAAAAGAGTAAGCAAGTTGAAGAAAAATATCATCATGTTAACTATGCCTTGATGACTAGAATAGAGAGGTAAATGATCCCCAATCTTATGAAGAAGTAAAAGGAAAGAAAGAGTGGGAACATGCAATGCAAGAAGAGTATGACTCTTTAATGAAAAATAATACATGGGAATTGACAAGAACTTCTGAAGGAAAAAATATTATTGGTACTAAATGGGTCTATAGGACTAAGTTTAGATCTGATGGATGAATTGAAAAATTCAAAGCACGTCTTGTTGCAAAAGGATTTTCTCAAAAATAAGGGGTTGATTTTAGTGAGACATTTTCTCCAATGGAAAAAATGAATACAATAAGGCTTGTTCTTGCTTTGGCTCTAACTTTAAATGGAAATCTCATCAAATGGATGTAAATAATTCATTTCTCAATGGTGAGCTACGGAGGATATTTATATGGAGCAACCACATGGATTTGTGAGAAAGGGACAAGAGCATCTTGTTTGTAGGTTGAAGAAATATTTATATGGCTTAAAGAAAGCACCAAGGGTATGGTATGCAAAGATTGATGAGTACTTCAAACATGAAGGTTTTGTAAAAAGTCCCTCTGACCCCAATATTTATGTTAAAAAGAGTGATGTTGGAATAATAATTATGTTTCTTTATGTGGATGACATAATAATTACAAGTAATCTTGATGTGTTAATTGATGGAACAAAGAAAATATTAAGGGAAAAGTTTGAGATGACTGATTTAGGATTGCTTCATTATTGTCTTGGCATACAAGTATGGCAGAAAGATGACATGATACTACTCTCTCAATCCAAATATGCACATGATTTGTTGGTCAAATTTAAAATGGAAAATTGTAAAGCTTTTACTACTCTAGTTGAAGTGGGGATGAAATTATCAACAAATGATGACTCAAAATATGTAGATGACACACTATTCAAACAATTAGTGGGAAGTCTTATTTATTTGACAATAACTAGGCCTGACATTGCTTATGCAGTTAGTCTAGTTTCAAGGTTTATGTCATCTCCCAAAATTTCTCATTGGAAAGAAACTAAAATAATTTTGAGATATGTCAAAGGAACTCAAAATTTTGGAATTGAGTATTTTGCAGGTGGTTATATATCTTTGACAGTTTTTACAGATTTTGATTGGGCTGGATGTATAGATGATCACAAATCTACTACAGGTTTTGTGTTCAACATTGGATCTGGTGCTATCTCATGGTCTAGCAAAAAGCAACCAACAAGCGTGTTATCACCCTAAATTTTGGCTAAGTACAAAAAGGCGCATGGCGCGCAAGGCGGGGAGTTTTAGGAGGGTTTTAGGAGGGTTTTAGAAGAACCCGTGATATGCTCGGAAGAGCAAGGTTTCAGGACTTAGCAATATTTGGCATATCGGGCGGGACTCGAGAAAAGCGTGACCTAAGTGGATAAGGTGTCGGCTGGCATCGAGTTGGCCGAAGAAGGAATATACCTGTGATGGAAGCTTCTTGAAGACCATCATGGCAAGGAGTGGAGAGCTCGGGCCTAAAGGAGCATGCTCCCATGGAGGACCACATTTGGACACTTGGCGATGGATCTGAACTCATAAAAGGAAAGATGGCATTTGAAGAGGCCTATATATCTGAAGCTTACTGAGAAGAAAAGAGATATAGATTAATAAAGAGTGGAGCTCTACAAAAATGCTACTGAGAACTCTATTGGATTGGGTAGATGACTTATAGGAGACGGATGTATCGAGGGGATTGGGCTTATAAATTTTATTTTGAGATCTAAGGGATATAAATCTAGTTATGATGTATGACTTGGTCTACCATCTCTTGTGATACTCTGTAATGGATCTAATACATGTGATGAGGTTATCGAGATATGATGGACTATGAATATAATAGAATCTTGTTCATACATATATCTTCATAGTTCTATTTCATGTATGTTATGTGAATTAATATAAACTTACGTACATCTCCTTTTCAGTTAAGTTCTATAATTTGCTAAGTATCTTTTTATGCAGGGATAGTTGCATTGGTCTAGAATGCATTACATCTCTATGATGATTGTATGTCTCATTTCCACTCTCTTTTTAAGTTCTATCATAGATGATGTTTCCCACTTAACTCACATAAAGAGATACTCGGCTTTGTGCGTGCATCGGGTGGCGCCCGATGCCATTGGGTGATAGGTTGACATCATGGGATTCCCTTGTTCTTTGGTGGGTGTAAAAATGACTACATCTTGGTTCCGTTTTAGGGACCCTATTTTTGAAGTTGTAGTGGGAAATGGAATACATCATGATCTATGAAATGAGTGATGATAGAGCATTTAACCTTGGAAGGTGTTGAAACATGGTTTAAGAGAACGGAGGAACAATTTGGTTAGAGATTCAACACTTTGGACACGAGTTTGATGCACGTAGATGGGTACAAGAGAACCTCTACCATGAGTTGTATGAAACTTTCTTCTATTGCTTCCTAGTAGAGATGTATGAATGGCTCTAAGAATATGTGTCCATATTAAGTGAGTCTTATAGATCACGTGCATGGACCCGAAGAGTACGGAGGCTGCAGATGCGGATCGGCATGGACTCATGTTGTGGATCATTGGTGAAACAAGTACTAACTAGCTACACTCTGGAATATGTTATTTCCAAGTATTCTTGTCTGGAATTTCTTGAGTTTGAATTTATGAGGGAGCCTAGAGCATCATTTCTACGTGTTGTTCCCACAGGCGGTGAAGATCTTGATCGTCACCATGAGTCTAGAGGCATTTCTGATGACCAGGCTAAACATTTCTAAGCGTTGGGCGAGGAAGCTAGGGTGGAAGAAGATGGTAGACATTGCGGCGAGGAAGAAAGGGAGGAGAGACGACTAAGTATAGTAAATCACGTGAAAGGGAGATTACTAAACAACGTGAGGTTGCTGAAGTGTGATGTATGTCTGTGGAGGCGAGATGTTGTGGGAAGGAGTTGAGGTTCACGTAGAGGACGTGGAACTGAGTAGTCATGCTACCCCATCTTGGAAAGTGCGGGGAGAGACCCTTGACTTCTAATGAGAGTTCGTCACTCGGAGAAAGGAGAATCGTTGGCGCGCATCTCAGAACCCACCTAGTGACCGGACCTTGGCGCTTGGTTTTCGGATCAAGGAGAAATATTTTAACCCGATTGGTATAGGTGAAAGTGATCGATCCGCACCCGGAGATATAATTTCTTGTTTGGGACCTCTATGGCTACACATACCATTCCGAAATTTGGAGGAATTTTGAGAAGGGGAAAATACACAAGGCTTGGGTATTGCATTGGGGATTGATGAGGATACACATCTGGCGGTGGCGTAATCTCATAGACCATTAGCGCGTAGTTGATGGGACGTTTGGGAATTTAGGCATGATAAATTTTGACCTATTGCTGGCCACGAGAGGATCGGGAGGTGGAAATGGTAGATCTGGCGACACGGGACCTAGTGGATCCGAGGGGATCCGGTGGTGGAGGAAATGCCAAAGGGAACCAAGGATTTGGATCAAGAGGACAGGGACCTAAACCCCCTCCTTGGGTGTTTTTCAAAATGTCTTTACACTTGCTAGATTACAAAGGTATTGAAGATGTTGTGGAGCATGTGCATAAGTGTGAGTTAATATGGCGCACAAAGGGGATCACAACCCCAGAGCGGAAGGCCGGTCAATTTACAATGATGTTGCAAGGGCGCACACATAGCTGGTATAGGAAGTATGACCCCCATCAGATGGTGGTAGATTACACCGCATTGAAAAATACTTTCCTAGCAGAATTCCACATCCCTAAGTTTGAGCAGAAGAGCATCAGTGCTCTCGGAGAGATCCAATGAGGGAATGGCAGAGAGTGTGTGAGAGTATGACGCACAGTTCAAAACTCTCTTGTATAAGTTTTCATATGAAATTCACTCTTCACAACATGCTCAATGGTTTGTTGAAGGGTTGATAACACCTTTTAGAAGGGTATTATCTCATAAGACTTTCATAGACCCTTGTGAGGGCATTGGAAGGCTGCTATGCACCCTGAAGTTGTTGGAAGCGTTGATACTGAGATGTTAACCTTTTACGGAAGCTCAAATCGCTTCTATGGCTAAGAATTTGGAGAAGTTGTCTGAGCATAGCCCATGAGACTTGTAGTGGAATGTGGCGTATAGATTGTGAAGTAGAGGGGCATGTAAAGGATTGTGGTGGTGTGTGCACTTAGAAGTTGAGTACGCACTATAGGGGTGGATGTGAAATTTGTCATGGGGACCATGATGCAAGTAGGTGCCCCCCTTCTACAGGAGCGTAATCTAGAAGAATGTATCTTGTTATTGCAATATCTGTACATCCACATTGCACAACACCAAATATTGTAGGCTCATTGATCATATTTATGATGCTATTGATCTTGATGTTTTCCAAAATATCCTTGCAAGTATTTCTAAGGGTGATGACCGCCTTTATGAGGAGCGCGCGAGATGGAGGTGTGGGCGAAGGGGATCTCGTGGAGGATCCTATGGCCATGGTAACCACGAGAGGAAGAAGAAGTGAGTTCCCGCGTGGAACCTATTTTAGCTGTGGATCTATAGAACACTACACGCACAAGTGTCTAGACTTATTATAGTGCTCGTGGTGCGAGAAGAAGCAAAAGTATGAGGAGTGCCTGAGTTGTTTGAGCACATGAGTCAATAACACCATAAAGATAAAGGCACTACAATAGTGAGCATAAAGAAGGCTAACACACAATGGATGCCGGGGTGACATGTGAATCGGGTTGGAACCTCTTTTGGTAGCAACAAGAAGCGAGAGGTCATACGCACTAAAGAGATACCAAGGTAGAGGACTTTGGTTACAAGATAAGAAGTGGTACATGGGAAGTACCCAGGACCACCTTTTGAGAAGGAAGTATATCGAAGCCATGGATGTCGTTCAAAGCTTATAAGGAGAAATCCAGATGTCTAAAAGAGTGATCCAAGAAGGAGGAGAAAATAAGGATTGTCAGGCCCCAGAGATGACTGGATGAAGTAAAGGAAGTATGTAAAATACTAAGGAAAGAGAATATTATTCCCTTGCTAGGAGCATGGTTTTGGGAGAAGGTCACCGTGCCCCGGGCGGAGTGCGAAAGGTAGGTGTTGCATGCAAAACTCCCTCCCCATAGCTTAGATTATGAAAAGGAAATTCTGGCTGAATGCGATTGTGGATAGATAGCTGCTCGGTAACATCTTGATTGACATAGGTGCAGAAGTTAATGTTCTCACCTTGGATGCTTGACATCGAGATGGGAATACATGTATTGTAGCCATCTTCGAATGTGATGTACATGGCAAACAAAACAAAGGAAATGCCCATCGATGTCTTAAAAGATGTAGATATCACATTCAAGGGCTAAATTCTTGGGGACTTGAGGTCTTGGCGCTCACCGAGGGAAGACAATTTCCCAGGTATTTCTTGGGCACCCTTGGTGCTATAAGAATAATGTAGATCTTTAGTTCAACAAAGGATATATAAGTTTTGAAAATAAGGAGGAGCGGGTCATCATACCCCGGCTGATGGGAAATCAACACCCTATATTGAACCCCTAGGAGAAGAAGTCCTTAATAGGATCTATGTGAGTTGAATCGAGAGATCCGGAGATAATCCATCCCACTACGGGAGTTATCGAGTTTGAGGATGCTCGGTCCATAAGTGACACCACAAGTACGGTGTGCGATAATTATGCACATGGGCCATATGAGTTGATCGGATGACATTTGAGAGGATCGGTAACCAAGGTAATAAAGCGCGTCTGATCCAGCGCTTTGGGAGGAAGAAAACTACCAAGTTACTCGGGAGGGGCTAATCTGGAATATTTCTTGCAAGAAATGGAGGCCCAATGGAGAAATGAAGAGGAAAGGAGAGAAATTTTCAACTATAACCTACTCGGAACTACTGCGCGCTGGTAGAAACCCATAGGGAGAACCTCTTGGAGTGGCGTGAGGTGAGAATTTCCTTTTACGTAACGTTTTGTAGGAGAAACATGCCCAAAAGTATAAAATATTAGCATGGTAAAGAGACCACTTCCTTTCATATCCAAGCATGTGAGACAACCTAGATGGGAAGCACGAAGTGTTGCCGCCTTCATTATGGGTTCACAAGTTATATTCCACATTGCAAGGTTATACACGTGCATCGTCATCCACTCGAAATACATCGCAAACTGGTAATTGGCAAGAGTTGGCGGCTGATCTCATTCGAGCATTCTAGTATCGGAGTACCAAGCCATCGAGTGGATAAGGTGTTACAGGTTGTAAAGCACCTTACAACGAGGGGATAGTGCTATGGAAGAGGAAAAAATACAAGAATTGCTAGGTGAACCTGGATTGGAGGCACGTTTTGAGGAAGAAGAAATGGAGGAATCAACTTGAGCGCGCATGCATGAAAAAATAAAAAGGGAAGATGGTATATGTCATTGATGGAGAAGAAGTGGAAAGCTTGGATGTTAACCATTCTATAGGGACGCGTGAAGTGTTAGGCAGTCTTGATGCACGGGCGTGCACCTACCATGAACCTTTAAAGATAAAAAGGGTTAACATCAGCTTAGTAGAAGAACCTAAAGAGGCTATCATCGGAGACTATTTGTCGGAGAAGGAATTTTCAAGATCATTGACCTATTACATGAGTTTGAAGATTTATTCCCTCATGGGTATCATGAACTCACATGCATTCACCATTCCTTGGGGGAGATGAGAATCAAATTGAAGGAGGGTGCACTCTAGTTTGAAAGAGACCTTACCAAATGAATCCTAATCTATGCGTGAAGGTCAAGGAATAAATATATAAAATGATAGTGTCGGGAATCATTGAAGCTATTGAAGAATCGGAGTGGATAAGTCCAATGATAATTATCATCAAGAGCGATGGAAGGATAAGGATCTGCATGGATTATAGGGAGTAAAATGCGGTTTGTGTCATCGATCCTTTTCCAACCTCCTTCATTGAGTAAATCTTGGAGCGGGGTTCATTTTAAGAGACCTCTTGGAAATCGGAGGTGGAAAATACTTGGCGAATATCCCCAGAACCAGTTTCACTAAAAGGTGAATTTTTGGGGTTTGTGTGTAAATGTTTCACCTAACGAGAAAGGTTATAGACACGCATAGGAGATTTTTTTGTACATCAACAAGGTTTTGACACGTGACAACAAACCTCGGTGGCGTGCGTCGAGAACCTTGTTGACATGCGTCGGTGAGGTTTGATGTCACGCATCAACAAACTTGTTGATGCCGCAACAATAAATCTTACATCGCGTGTCTGCGACCTACGAAATCCTATCACACTTGAACAAACTCTCCTTCTCGTGTGTCGATGAACTCTCCTTGTTGCGCGTTAGTGGAAATTCCTTGTCGTTCGTTTGAGAACAATACTTATGTCATGCCTTGTAAATTTGACAAATATCTATAAAACTACACATTGTGTCTTGGTCTCTGTTGCCCATTCGCAAGTTTCTTGTACTTGATAATAGATATGCCCCGAGGTGGTATGAGTGAAGTAGAATTGTTCTACCTGGAGAATAATCTAGGATTATATAAGGGATTTTTTCAAGGGTAAGCGAAGCCAACCCCTAAAAAAATTAAAGCTGTAATTTTAGGCGAAACGAGCAGTCAGCGACCGTGCTTGAGGAAAATTTACCTTTTCATTTTTCAAAAATGGAATATTCACCATATTAAGAATATTATTCTTTAAAATTATCCCTTCTTAGAGGGAGTGGCGAGGGCTTGAAGTCTACTCCTTCACGGATGGATTTTCGAGTACGACCAAGTCTAGATTGCCAAGGAAGATATGAAGAAAATGACTTTGCCACCGAGTGGGGAAGTTTTACATATATGGTCATGCCTTTTGGGTTGAAGAATGCACTGTTGTTTTCTCGTGCATAGTGGTACAAGCATTCCAGGACTTCATCCACAAATTTCTTCAAGTTTACCTAGATGATTGGATAGTATATGGGCTAGTGAAGGACCATTGTGACAACTTAAGGTTGATGTTTGAAAGATGTCAGCAATTGAGGTATCTCAACATTAAGAAATGTGTCTTTGCTACCCCATTTGGAACATTATTGGGGCACATCATATGTAGGGAGGGCTTGCTAGTAGATCCCACCAAAGTTGTAGTCATTGTGGGGTTGGGGAGCCTACTAGCCAAAGCGCATTGCGTGGATTTCTTGGGCATACATGGTAATACAAGAAGTTCATGAAGGGATATGCCAAGATAGTTGTGCCCTTAGAAGGATTACTTAAACACAAGAGTGCCTTTCTTTGGGGAGAGGTGCAATAGAAGGCATTTAATACTTTAAAGAATAGGCTTGTCATCGCACCCATACTACGATTTCCCTCTTGGGATAAGCCTTTCCATGCTCATGTTGATGCCTCGGGGATAGAAATTGGAGTAGTACTTGCATAACTTTGGTGAAGGGATTGTTGATCATCGCTTATGTTTTGTAAGTAGAAAGTTAACACCAATGAGAGAAAAATTACTCAACTCTTGAGTGCGACACATTATCTATATTCTACGTCTTTGCATAAATTCGAGCAGTATATGTTAGATCCCCTTTTATATTTTACACGGACCACATGACATTAAAATACTTAGTCAATAAGCCTATTTTTCAAGGCGCATATGCCGATGGGTCCGATTTTGAAGAATTTGAGTTCACTTGTAGTTGTGAAGCCGGGAAGAGTAATTTTGGACACGATCATTTGTCGAGAATTGATTCGGGGAGGACGCGCGAGAGCATTGAAGAGACTATGTCGAGATGCGTAACTTTTTAGGTTGTGGTGCGCACCCTCGGATTTAGAGGACATTCTTGTATTTCTTAAGGTAGGTGCTGACACGGATGGAATGAAGGCCTTGGAGAGGAAGAATTTAGCCATACGCGTTGCACCCTACATGCTAATTAGCGAAGATCTATACATTTGGGTCGTGATGAATTTACTGCCAATACGTGTGAGAAAATGAGTGCGTTGCCATTATGGAAGAGGCACATGGTGGGATTGCGGGATGAAACTATACGGGAAATGAAAACGCATGGAAGATTCTACTCGCGAGGGATTTGGTGGGAGACCATCTATCAAGATTGTATTGAGTTTTGTAAGGCTGTGACCATTCTTAGTGCCTTAGAAAATCTAGAAAGAATGATGAAATTCCCTTGTGACCAATAGCCAATGCGGAACATTTGAGAAGTGGGATATTGAATTTGTAGGACCAATCTCACCAGCGGTGTGAAGTACTAGTTCATGGTATATCATCACTTGCCTGATTATTTGACATGGTGGGTGGAGGCACACCTAGAAAGGATTGTACAACATTTATGGGTGCTTGATTTGTATGGGAAAACATAATCGGCGGTATGGATGCCCATTGAGTCTTACAGTGATAGAGGTACACACTTTCTCAATGAAACAATTAAGATTGTGTTATCGAGAGTTCATTGTGGCCCATCACAAAACTACCCCCTATCACCCTCAAGTAAATGGGCTAGAGGAATTTAAAAACATACTTAGTCACACATTGAATAAGATCTTTGATGTCGGTAGATAGGATTGGGATGACAAAGAATCGGTAGTTCTTTGGGCATACAGGACATCCTATAAGAGGTTGAATAAGGCCACACCATTTATTTGGTGTTTGGTGCGGAAGTTGTAATACCGGTTGAGTTTATGTTACCTTCATTGCGTATAGCATGCATAGGAGGACTAAATGATGAGAAAGTGCTAGAAGAACGAATAGAAAAGTTAATGTAGTTGGACGAGAAATGATCATTAGCTAGGTGGAGCTAGACAATTGAGAAAGAAAAACAAATGGCATGGCATGATCATCACATTAACAACTAGAAGTTTGAGGTTGGGCGAGATGGTGTTACTATATGATTCCAAGTTTCTACGCCATCTCGAGAAGTTAAAAGTCCAGATTGTTGGATCCCTACATCATTTAGTACATCCTTGATTCGAGCACATGCGATTATAAGCGTTGGATGGGATGAGATTTCTGGACACTTGATAGGGTAAGTAGTGAAGCCCTACTATAAATAAGTCTTCTTAGTGTTTGTAAATAAGGCGGTGTTTCCAAATAGTTTTGGATTTCCTTTAGTGCATTTTGTTTTCTTGTGTTTCCCTTTTGTGTTGTTGTTTTTCTTTGGGCCTTGGGCACCGGTAATCTCTTTACCTTTTTAAGGTTGTGTATGCATGAGGACCATGCATCGCTTTAGTGTGGGGTGGAATAATGTGGAAATAAGTGCAAAGTGCCGGGAGGAATTACATTGGAAAGCATGTTTGAATGGCCCTATGAAAGGAAGCACATGAGAGTTGGAAGGAAGCGCATGGGAGAAAGGTGAACAAAAATGGTTGGTGTCGGAGAAGGCTACATCTTGTTTCTACGTCTGAGGAGGAAGAAGTACAAAAGCAACATGAGGTAGGCGAGAGAAAAAAATAATGAGGACGGAAGAAGTGCCTTCGATGCTAGTGATGAGCGCGTAAGAGTCTTACATCAAGATGGATTGTTTGCATGCGGAAGGTTGGAGGATTATCTGCGTAAGATTAGGCACGTGAGTGAGGGCGCTAGAGTCGGCTTTGCAGTGGAAAAAGCCACAATAAATGTTGTATGGTGGTAGGTGAAGTAGCATTTAATGGTGAAAAGAAGGAAAACTATAAATAGAAGGTCGGGCACTTCATTATTGACATTTACGAATACGAAGATAGAAGAGATCTTACGAACTAGGGTTTTGAGTCTATCCATGTGAAGAAAAATTTGAGGAATTAAGGTGCGAGTGACTAGATTTGATCTGCAAACCGGGAGGAGGTAATACACGGGTGTGGGGAGATTTTGATGAAACATCATCTTGTGGAAGAAGATATTCCAGTTAGGGTTTGGAAGCTAGAGCATGATCGAAAAGGTTTATTCACAAGTTTGAGATCCGGGACTAGAGGGAGTAGAAAAAGAAGAGCAAGTAAAAGGAGTTGAAGTGTTTAGATAACTTAAAATAATGGCCTTTGAAGAAACCAAAGGGCAAGGACAAGGGTAAAAAACTAGAAACCCCCACGAGTACCAATGAAGAATGTTACGCAAAAATGCATTACTCGGATGGGGTTTTGCTCGAAAATAAATGGGAGTCCCACTTGAGGAGTATGACGGTGGTGACTACAACCACCGTATGAACACAATAGAAAAATAAATGGCATTGGAGTTGGTGCACCGAAAAACAAGAGGACATCGGAGGGTTTACCCATCTATAGCGGCAAGTAAAAGTGAAGTTGGAGAAGGCGGGATTATGCAACTCTATAAGTTTCTTTACTTTGGAAATCCTGAGCGCCTCTGTCGGTGGTTGATGTCGCACGTGCATGAAGATCACTTTTACTTCACGGGGCACAAGATGCGTATAACCCCTCAACTTATTTCAAAGTTCACAGGCCTCATCTATGAAGGAGAGAATTTGGGCGATGACACGAGCGACAAAGAATCCACGAAGAAACCATCACCGCATATGATTATAAGAAGGGGTCACGGTACTTTGATATTGCGGAGATCCCAGAACTTGTCATGAGAATGGCCATGCGCACCTTACAAAGTTTATTGCCAAAGAAAGGTGGACACAAGTAAATAAGGCACAGGTTGAATGTATGCGGGAGGATCTCGGAAGGTGCCATCTGACTTGTCTTCCTTCATCACAGATGAAATTATCAGCAGCGTGCAGGAAGGTGATAAGATACTCTTTGGCAATGTCCTCTTGACAATTGTGTTTTTAGAAATCAGAGTGCCAAATGCGGTAGATAAGTTTATTTAGGAATATCTGGAGGAAGACCCCTCACCCACGAAAATATTTACAAAGTACACTTGCGATAGCATGACGGCTACTCACAAGGAGCACTGTAAATGTGGTATAAGCACTTAAGGGATGCATTTGGGGTGGAGTGGAGGATCCCAAAACAACTACCAAGTACCTACAACGGGAAAAGCTGAATTAAGTAATATACCCACATACGCATTGGAAGATTGAAGTTGGTTGATGAAACCATGAGCCCATGGTGTAAACTTCCATTTTCCTTCACCACTCAATACTTCCAAGTGGGAGTAAACAGATTCAAGGAATCCAAGAAACTAAGGTTTGACCTTAGTGAAGTAGATCAGAACCACAGGGAGATGTGTAGGAAGTTGGTCTACCCCAAGAAGCGCGCGTACGTGGAGAAGTATGTGTCGCATGAAGTTCAAATGATGAGACCCCTAACTCTTCATATTATAGGGAGGTCCATGGAGCGAGTATACCTTTGCATAAGGCCCAAGTTTGAGAAGGGCACTTATCTAGAAAATGAGGTATCTATACCTAAAGAACTAACAGTGTAGAAAAGCCCACGCCCAAGAAGGAGAAAGAAGAGATAGAGAAAAAGACACCAAAATTCCAAGGTACACCAACAGTGGGTGCTCCCAGACAAGCACTCGAACAAGTAAATACACGCACATGAAGAAGTCTCGAATCGGGAGAAGACACCGAACTAGAAAAGCATATCATGAAGGAAGAGTCACCGGAGGAAGAAGAAGAAAGATCGGAATCTCCTATCTGGAATCCTCGGTTAGGAAGAAACAAAAGGTGATGGAGGAAGCTAACTCGAAGGACACGAGAGAGTTTGGAGGCCTCTGAGGGTGGAAGGGATTATGACAAAGAAGATGAACTGAAGGATCCCAAGGGCCACTTGTGTTTGAGGTGCATGATTCAGAGGAAGAAGGTGAAGGAGATCAAAATGACTATCTTTTCGTGTGGAGGAAGGGTAGCCGGGGAGGAGGAAGGCGCCCTAGTTAAGGAAGAAAGTGAGGAAGTCGGCATGAAAAATCGGAGGACTCCAAACCTCTCAAGGGAGCAAGCAAGTAAACAAGGCGGCAGAAAAGAAGCGACGAAGATGATTGAAGCTTTAGTAGTACAAGAGTTGGAGTGCAACGCTGAAATAATAATGAATGAAGATAAAGAAGAAAGTGTTGGAAAGATCACGAGGCCAACTTGACGGTAAATGTTCCTAAGAGGCAAGCACATAGGAGGAAGGCACATGGAGATCCAGAGGCCAAGGATGGAATACGTTGATGATCCAAACAAGGTGTTACGCGTGTGTTTCCAAAACACTGTACCCACAGAGAAACTCCTGCCATGACATCTTTTGATGTGGAAGGTGCATACCCGCGGACAAGGAAAATGCTTTCATGGGCATTTGAGTCCCACCTTGACGAATCATAATTCAAAGTAAGCGAAGGAGAAATAATGAAAGTTTTATAATATAAGGGAGTAAACCCCTTGGTGAATGCATAACATATTTTAGATGAGAATATCTCGCAATGTACTCAACAAAGTCTCGATTGAGGTCAAGCAATGATTTTTGGGAGAAATCATAGAGTAAAATTTTTAGAGGTAGAACTAGAGAAGAAAGAAGAAGAGCTGTGCCAAAAAACTAAGGATATGAAGCAAGAATAATTGGTGGCACTCACTCACGCGTGAACTAAGGGATGAGAAGGAAAGGGTGCATGAGGTATACAAGAAGGTAGAATCAATCATAGGTGTCATTATTTTGAAGCATCCAGACCTAGCACCACCCACGCAAAAGTATGGATCTACCCTGGAGTGCCTAGAGGACTTAACACGCATCCTCACCATGGAGAGGCAACCACTGGCCTTAGAATCCATGGAAGAAGTATCAACGTGCCTAGAAAAGGAAGATAAACTAAAGGTTGTAGCAATCATTACCGAGTACAACAAGGTTCTTGCTGATGTAAAAATTGCTACCCAAACTGCAGAAGCCACGTATGACAATTGTGCGATAGGGATAGGGTGGCGAGCTTTACATTACGCCGCCACTCACGAGGCAGAGCTTAAAGAATTCCAATAAAAGAACAAAGGGAACAAATCGGAGTGGGATAGGATCTTAGCCGAGGTTGAGAAAATATCGAAGGCCATTGAGACCTTGTAGGGTTCAATTAAAAACCGAGTGAAGGAACTATACCCAAAGATTACAAGAAGGATGGATGCGCTTGAGGACGTGAGCAAGGAATTGGAAGGATGGTTGAAGCAATGAATACTCAAGGAGACGGAGTTTGGTTTTGAGGAGGTGAGTGCCTAGTCGGCGACCTCTACTAGAGAGCACAAAATGATGTCAATTCTTAGAATAAGTTAGAAGCCGACTTGAAGAAGGATTTTCCTCTCTTGTTCATGGCGATATGAAACACTTCCCCATTATTTCATTCTTTGTTCCCTTATTATTTTTCCCAAATCATTGATTCTTCCTAAATATATTGTAATTCTTTATTCTTTGAGTGAGGTGTTCCCACGAGGCGGAGAACATGCATAGTGTGGGGAAATGTTGGGCCCATAAAATGTTGGCTAAGTCTGAAAAGGCGCATCTGCTGTATGAGGCCTAAGTTAAGGAGTAGGTGCAAAAGAAAAAGGAATCAAGGTAGGGTTTTAGGATAACCCATGATATGTGCCGTCAAAGTAAGGTTTAAAGACTTAGAATATTTGGCATATCGAGTAGGACTCGAGAAAATGTGACTTTGAGTGGATAAGGTGCCATCTTGGAGACAGGTTGGCGAAAGAAGGAATATACCTGCGAGGGAAGATTTTGAAGACCATCATGGCAATGAGTGGAGAGCTCGAGCTTAAAGGAGCATGCTCCCATAGAGGACCACATTTGGACACTTGGCATGGATCTGAAGTCACGAAAAGGCAAGGCGGCATTTGAGAGGCCTATATATACAAGCGCCTTGCAGAAGAAAAGAGATATAGATTAATAGAGAGTGGAGCTCTGCGAGAAATCTTTGTGAGGAACTCTATTGGATTGGGTAGTTGGCTTATAGGAGAAGGATGTATCAAGGGGATTAGGATTATAAATTTTCTTTTGAGAACTAAGGGATATAAATCCGGTTATGATGTATGACTTTGGTCTACCATCTTGTGATACTTTGTAATGGATCTAATGCATGTGATGAGGTTATCGGATATGATGGAATATGAATATAATAGACTCTCGTTCATACATATATCTTCATAGTTCTATTTCATGTATGTTATGTGAATGAATATAAACTCCTGTACATCTCCTTTTTAGTTTGGTTCTATAATTTTCTAAGTATCTTTCTATCTGGGGTATTGCATTGGTCTAAAGTTGTTCTAAGCTCTATGATGATTTCATGTCTCGTTTTCACTCTCTTTTTAAGTTCTATCATAGATGATGTTTCCCTCTTAACTCACATAAAGAGAGACTCGGCGCCGCGCATGCCTTGGTGAGTTCCCAAAACCCACTCGGTGATATGCCGGTGCGCATGGTATTCCCATGTTCTTTGGTGGGTGTAAAAATGACTACAATCATCAACGAGAGGAAGAATATGTTTCAGCATGTGTAGCTTCTCGTGAAGCGGTGTGGTTAAGGATAATACTTGGTGGTTTACATTTTCCTCAAAATCAACCTTCAATACTATATTGTGACAACAAAATTACACTTTAGTTGGCAAAGTATCATGTCTATCATGCAAGAACTAAACACATGGAGATTCATCATCACTACATCAAAGAATTGATTCAAAATGATGTGATTCAACTTGTTTATTAACAACGATGATAAAATTTGCGAGATATTTTAACCAAAGCATTGAGTGAAAGAAAGTTTGTAAAACTTAGAGATAAACTAAGGTCAAGGAAATTATGTAAATGGGTACCTCATCAGCAATAAGACCCATAGACGCAGGCGGGACCCATAAAGTGTGGGTGAGTTTTTTTTTTAAGTTTTTGTAAGAATAAATTTATGGGGGAGTTTTGGAATAAATTTATTAAATAGAGATGTGACAACAAACATTAATAGTCTGCACAGAACATATCCACATACCAAATTTGTAGTAAATAATTTTTTATTCCACAGACTATCTAGAAATTTCTTTTTGTATTTTGCTCCTCCATTGTATTCTATAAATTGGTGTTGAATGAAAGCCTTAGAAACCAATTCAGTCCAAATTTTCTTGTGTTTTTTTGTATGTCTGATAAAAAGGCACCCAAACATGGATCCAACAATATCCGAATAGTTCATGGCTAATCGAAGCACTGCAATACACACACATTCATTAAAACACTCATTTCTTTATACAACACACTTTAATTTTTCTTTTCCAAAGCATTATTTGAGAAAATAAAGGTCATTGAAAGTATCTTAAGATTTAAGGTATATTAAAATTACACTAATTCACTTTACGAGTTACAAATCCATGTGTGGCAAAACTCATTGACACAAAAGAATGTTTTGAGAAACCGAATGAATCAAACATGTACATACCTCCTCGTTAACTATAATCGTGGTGTACATTATTTTTATTTTTTATTTTATCGAGACCTCCTTTTTATTCTATTTTCTTAGAGCCATTTTCTATACTTACTTCCTATTTATTAGGTTGTTTAGCTCATTCAGATTTCCTTAAGTTAATTGAAGCCGAATCGGTGGGTCCAGATCGAGATCCTCAAGGAGCTGAAATGGTGAAGGAATTGGAGTATTACAAAGTTCTTGGATTCAATTCGATGGCCAAAGATGCAGAGATCAAAAAAGCTTATTGTATGAAGGCAAGGAGATTGTTGTAGGCATTTTCATCTTTGAGAAATTGGAATGAATCCGACACAAGTCAATGTGAATGGAGTGGGGTAACATAACCGCTTGACAAGATTCTTGCTTTGTATGTACGAATACCCTATTTTCTTTTAAGTGTTATTTATTACTTATAGTCCGAAAATACCTAAGAGAGGGTTGTCTTTATTTTAACAAATTCACATGAATAGACTATTTTATTTTAAGTGTTATTTATTACTTATAGTCCGAAAATACCTAAGAGAGGGTTGTCTTTATTTTAACAAATTCACATGAATCGACTAGAAATAAGATCTTGTTTTTTTGCAAGAAGTTGCCATTTTTATTTTCTATTATAGGGCTTATTATATGTTGGCTTACCAAAAACTCGTCGTATATTCTCCTTGGTGGAACCATATCTCCCAACATTGGGAAATTGAAGAAGTCTGCACAAATTGTATGTTTGATACCTACCTCTGCTTTGGGACTTTCTAAGTTTTTTTCACACTCATGACTTCCTTATTTATTATATTTTAATCATTAGTGATGAATGTTATTTTGGACTTGTAGCATTTTCATAAAAATAGGTTATGCGAGTTCATCCCTCCAAAGATCGGTAGTTGCAAAGACAAGCAAGAATTATGAGTGAAGTCCTTGTTTTCCATTTCTCTTTTTGAATATTTGTATCCACAAATACTCAAAGGCCAAAAACCTGATGGAAGGAGGGCTAAATTTGTGTTCTCCCTTTTTGGTAAATTAGAAGGTAAATTTTCGATTTCAATTATCGTGGTTAAGATGTTTTGATTGTCAGAACTACACACTTGTACATGACTACATACATGTTAGATCATAAAAGATTGTTTTTAAAGCTATCACAAACTATGGGTTTAATTAAAAATGTATTGTTACCTTTATGTTTTGTACGAGTTTGTTTCTTTCAATTTTTATTAATATTGCAACTATGGTGCATAAAAAATTGTACAAATAATTACTTCCATTATTGGTGGTTGTTTTCATGACACTACAACACTCATTGGTTATGCATACATCTCCCATCGTATCTACCTATCGGCATTTCCATTGCACACTTTGGTGCAATTGCTAGTATAAATATTAAGAATTTTAATAGGCTTATTCCTAGTGAAGAATCTCAACAAAAAAATATCATTATTCTAATGAGACAAACTTGAAAAAGGAAACAAAAATTTTGTATTCATTTTTATACACAAATCAATTAGAGTAAAAGTTAAAAATCAAATGTTAAATTCAAGTCAAATTACACAAAAATGTAGTGAAAAATCATTTTACTATAGTTTCTCAGCTATAGGACTCGCGTCCATTATAATATCAAGTCATACATTAAAGGTCTCCCATAAACTATCTATTACAAAAATTATTATTTTGATTGGATGCACAAAAACTAAGGTAACAGACACCTTTTTAGTTTTTGAATATATATGCACTCCATTTTTTCATCCTAATAAATGTAAAACCACCCATTTTACATACTCATGATATGGCAAATCCTGCCGAAGAAGTAGTTTTGTGTTGAGGAGGACTTTGTTATGAACAAAGGACAAGGTAAGAGTAGCTTTTTTCTTTGTATATTTGTTGCTTGGAATTTGATGTTGTAGCGGTCATTCTCATGTTGAAAGGTTATTTGAAACATGTTTTTAACATGTAGTTTGAAAACATAAACTAGCAATTGCAGTATAATTATGCAAAGGAAACGACTGTAATTTGTTCAAAATATAACAAAAATAACCAAAACAACAACATTATGCTTCTTTCCTCTTTTGGTATGGGACCTGTTAATAGATTATTGTGGGCGTTGATCTTGGACAACTCTGCCACCATGCCGATTTGTGGCACCAGGGCGCCTGAAAATCTGCTGTTGTGAATGATCAGCCACAACAAATTCTTTGCATTCCGGATCTCCGGACTGATTTCTTCGGAAAATTGATTTAAGCTGAGATCAATAATATTGGCATTTGGTTGGCCCCATATGCCATCGGGCACCTTGCCGCTTAGATTATTGTTTTTGACCCTGAAGCGTAACAAGCTTTTGCAGTCATGGCCGTAGGATTCCGGCAACTCTCCCGAAAAAGAATTTTCGAGAGCAAGAAAATACTGCATATTTCCTCCTTTGCAGATATCCTTCGGCAGCGATGTATAGAAACAACATGTACATTAAGAACTGCATAATTTACCAACCTTGCAACCTAGGGACAGTACAAATATGGTTCCTGCAAGATTCGTTCACAAGTTCCACACATATTTCCAGACCCTTTCAACGGCCTAGATTGCGGCCTCTGATTTAGAAAAGCCACTTTTGCACTGTTTATGGTATATGACTGGAATAGCACAGCAAATATCCCTTGGAAATACAGGGCAATAAATGAACTAAAAATAAAGCGTAATGTATCTTTTTTTAATAATGAATGCAGTTTTTTGTATCAAACTACGTGCAAAACACCGCTGGAAGTTGAAGTGATTACATATCATAACTTAAGACGTAGGTTCAAAACAAAGAATTAAACTTAACTGGCATAATCCAAGAACTCTGCTCTGGAATTCATAGTTTTTCATTAATGGAGAAAATTTGACAGCATGAGTGTCAGGATCATTTGAACACTACCACTTTCCTTGGCAGATATTGATAAGAGATGCCCAGAATCATGAATCAATATGGGCAAAACCCTAGTATTTCAAGTCTTGAAAGTCTGCCTGATTGGGTCTGGATGCCACATTGGCAGTTGGGACAGTTATCCTATTGGAGCTTGAAACAGAGTAGTTATCCTACAAGAGCAGAAAATGGAGTAGTTATCTTGCATGTAACTGTCATAGGTTTATGGTAATTATGTTGAGAACCTGGACTTGTTGGTTGGATTAATGGCAGAGAAAAAAATCAAAGGAAATATAGATCTATGACTCCAATGTACCTGCAATAGCTGATTCATTCTGGCCTGAATATATATAGACTTACCCAGGTCGCTAATTTTCTATTTGTAGCTCTAACAACTCAACCGTAGAACTATCTGTTTTATTATTAAAAATAAGAGAATCTAAAATTATTAATTAAAAACAAAAGCCAAAATTGTTCTTTATTAAAAACAAAATAATTAATTAGCTCTAACAACTCAACTGTAAGACTATCTGTTTTTATTATTAAAAATAAGAGAGAATCTAAAATTGTTAATTAAAAATAAAAGCCAAAATTGTTAATTATTAAAAATAGTAGAAAAAAACTAAAATAGGCAGAAAAAGCACAAACGTCCATACGGCCGTCAAACCGTCAAATTTAACGCAGT
The DNA here is from genome assembly GCA_018340775.1 of Taxus wallichiana var. yunnanensis. NCBI lineage: Eukaryota > Viridiplantae > Streptophyta > Pinopsida > Cupressales > Taxaceae > Taxus > Taxus wallichiana. Next base: position 84,422,583 of record CM031238.1, read on the forward strand.
CGTCCGCGAAAGTCTTTCCCATAAGGGGCGCACCTTCGGTGTAATAATGCTACAGTTAAAACCTCTTACTGACCACTAACAGCACAACACTTTCTGAATAGCATCACAAAAACATGTCAAAAACCTTCTAGACTGCTCCAATCAAATCCTGAACCTAGAAGCAAATTAATCATGTTTAGAAATAACTTGTAGAAATAATCAGTCTGATGATGATGAAACGTACTATTGGCAAAAGCTATAAAATAATTAACTCCCAGCACATGATTTTCACAGAAAACAAGCAACTATGGATATTACTTGTGCACATCATTCTTTAAACACGAAATAAAATGATGATATTGAGCATCATCAAGCAACTAGGAAGACTACATACATTGCACATGATTTTTTGAACTGAAAGAAAATGACAAAGTGATAGCCACTAATAGGCCTGAATCAATGTAGAACTTCAAGCTTTTCATGATAAAAGAGATGATACAAATAATCTCGTTATACAGCTGTGAGCATTGAATAGTCCACACCACAAAATAGAAAAACCCCAGAAAGTGTGATTTTAATCCCAAATTGCAAAACTCCAAATTTGGAACAAAAGGCAAACAATTCTGCTCGCAGCTGTCCGTCTAACCCTTTCAAGCAATATGCTTACTTGCTGCAAACTCAAGTAAAATTTAACATGTGATATCCAAAGAACAACTCGGAAATCCTTCTGAAGCTAAAAATACAGGCAGGAACAATTGAATTGTTCAGATTAAGTCTGCCACATTCATTGGCATTTCATCTATCTGAGTACTGTAATACTGCTCAATATCTCTCAAAATTCTTATATCATCATTTCGAACAAAATTTATAGCAACACCCTGCACATTCCACACAAAAACCAATCCCGGCATCAGTCAAAACCAGGGCCACCAAATGAGCAGTGGATTAAAATTTCAAAGGAATGAGATAACATGATTTAAGTGCAGCATCCACAGTTGCACCAAATGATGGGAGTTGAATGAGAATTGGATTGAAATTAGAAAAAAAATGCTACATCATGATTAAGTGCAACATCCACAATTTCACCAAATGATTGAAATATCTTCCAAGATATACCATACCTTTCGACCAAAACGACCTGAATGACCAATCCTATGAATGTAAAGCTCACGATTGTTGGGAAGGTCGTAGTTTATCACCAAGGAAACCTGAACTTTATAAAAGGTAAAATGTAAATGTACTTCAAAATAGATAGAAAGAACAGAGGAAAGGGCCAAGGACAAGAACTTGCCTGCTGAACATCAAGACCACGAGCCCAAACATCTGTGGTGATTAATACCCGAGTTGTACCAGCACGAAATTCAGCCATAATTGCATCTCGTTCTTTTTGTGGCATATCTCCATGCATAGACGAAACCGTGAAATTATTGCTCCGCATCTTCTCTGTAAGCCAGTCAACGTATAGATACAAAACAAAGGTTTCATGGTCAGATTAATATAATATCTATGACAGAAACAATCAAGCATTTTACATGCCATACCTTTCTTTTCGTGTTGCAAAATATGACAGCTTGAGTGATGGTAAGAGTATCATAAAGATCACATAAGGTGTCAAACTTCCATTCTTCCCTTTCAACAGCAACAAAAAATTGTTTGATGCCCTATAATTCACAATATATTGCATGAGTATGCTTGATTCAGAAGCAATGCAAGGAAAAATCTAAATCATATAAAGTATGTCAAACTAATCAATCAATAGCATTACAGTAAATTCAGTCTCATACATACCTCTAGCGTCAATTCATCACGTTTGACAAGGATCCGAACAGGATCAGTCATGAATTTGTTTGTCATCTCCAAAATCTCATGTGGTAAAGTTGCAAATATCAGCACAACCTGTCAGATGACAACACAGTCACATTGACGCTCAAACTAGGAATCAAAAATCTATCAAGCAAAACAAACATGCCTGAAGCTCTGGTGGAAGGTATCGATAAACATCATATATCTGGTCCTTGAATCCCCTACTCAGCATCTCATCAGATTCATCCTGATCAAACATCAAAATTGGAAATAAGAAACATCTTAAGTCACTAAAATACTTGTAATTAGGGCTTAGAAGTTTCAGACATAAGCTATAATGAAAGATGTCCAATACATACAAGAACAAGCAGTTTGATAGCTCTAGTCCTTAATGTCCTCCTTTTGATCATATCACATACTCTTCCAGGGGTTCCCGATACCACATGAACACCATATTCCAGTTTTCTTATATCTTCGCCAATGCTTTTACCACCAATACATGCATGAGCTTGAACATTTATAAAATCCCCTATGGCAAGAATCACTTTCTCTGTTTGGCCTGCAAGTTCTCTAGTAGGTGAGACAATTAATGCCTGAACCCTGCACATGATATGCAAACCCGATAAGACTCAAATAAAAATCAATGGAATGTGTCAAATTACACAATATCCACAGCCAACTTAGTGTTTATTATGGTACTGCATTATAAAAGAAAACTTGTTAACAGCACATCTAAAAGTTTAATCGGATTATAGTTTTGGGATAAGTGTGGTTGCCATGCATTAAGATGAAAATGTATTTCCTGCACAAGATGCCTCTCAAAACAAACAAACAAAGAAAACTAATAATAGAATGGCAATCATTAGTTACTATTTAGGAACGTATCTCCTTTCTAATAATGGAAGTCTGTTCAAAGTACCCCGAGGGACCATTCAGATTCCTTCATGGGAAAACTGAGAGCCATCTCATCCAAGAGATGACCAATTTTAACTTGAATTGTTTTCTGAACATATATCCAGATATCCATGTCTGAAATCATTTGTTAGGGAGAGTAAATGAAGTATTTTTTTCGTTTTTGGCTTTCGTTCAAGCCTTGAATCTGTACGCGCAAGTATTCTTTTGTTTTAAAAATAAATTTGTTTTGTAGATTCGTTTCTACTGCCTGCAAAATCGGGATGGGGGAGCATCAGTGATGGCATCTCTGCACCAGACTGCAAAGATTCGAAGTCAGACCATACAGCGGCCTTCCTCTGATCAAGCCGATTCCAGTAATCTCAGTATTGAACAGATTGGACACTTTTCAGGCAAATTTTAGGTTTTTTTAGCCGCATCTGAATCTACAATGGCCAAAAACAGAAAGCTGTCAGCAATCGCTCATGTGAGCAGGAAAAGATCATCGAAAAGCACTGCTGTTCACATATAGGTACGCGTTTCAAGGTTTTTTTGATATTTATTTGCCATGTATCTGTAAAAGGCAAGGTATTTTCTAAAAATGATCTCTAAATTTTCTTGAAGACACAAAAAATAGCAGTAATTTGGAAAAATATGCAAGATTCATTGCACCTTGTAGGATATTTAAGGAGATGTCATCAAATGACACCTGTGCGTTCACAGATCGGAGGATTTTTGGCTGTAACACGCGTTTTGGACGCTTCCTTTGCTTGATTTTTGCTTCAAATTCACTGTTTGAAAAGCTGCTGGAATATGCTACACGGCTTTGAACCTCTGTGCGTTTCAGTCATGTTTTTTTTTTCCCTGTTGTTATCAGTGCTCATAATAAAATTTAGCTATATTCCAGACCCCAACAACTGTAATTTTCACAGACCCCATTCATTGGGTTTACAGGCGACTTACAAGTTTGCAACGGCCTTTCTGTTTTTGTGGGCGGGGGCTTTCCAGCGCGTCCTCCAAATCCAAATGAAAGCGATGCTATTGCAGAGGGCTTTTTCCATCTTCCCCTCCTCCCCATGCCCTGTTCCTCTCCTCTCCATGCAGACAAAATGACACAAACACACAAAACACAGAACAGAGAACAAATAAAAAAATCCATTCACAACACACAGAAAATATAAAAAATAAAAATATGATACTGAAATGGAACAGAGCCAGAAAACACACGGCCGTGCAAGACTCAAAAAAACACACGAAACACATCGAGTGGAGAGAAATAAACCCCAAAACCAAAGAACAATGGCTCACCAAAAAAAAATGCAATTCTTTCCAAAGGGCAAAGGGGTTTTAACTAATTCCTTGCGTCGAACTTTCACAGTGTCAATCAATACAATAACCACTCGAACTAAAAGATAAACAGCAGGCAAAAACATGCGAACAGAGAGCTTAAATCGCCCTGCCATGAAAACTCACCTTGCTCTTCAGAGTCCTCCACTTCCTGGCGCGCAGATGCAAATGAGAAATTACACGGCGTACAAGAAACAAACAGGCGTTTTCCTCGAGCCACTCAAAGCTGTCAGAAGCGACCTGCTCTGTGCATGACTAGAAAAATCTTGAGATGCCTATAATTTATTTTCAGCCAATCAGAAAAATCAATTCAATTTTTTGAAAAAATCAAATAAATATATAATTTTGAAAAACTATATACAAATGATGTAAAATGTTATATGCATCATTGTGATTGGTCAAACAAAAATGTGAAATTAGTTTTGTTGAAGCCTATATACACCTGCCTACGGCAGGATAATAAGCATGTAGGAATGGTGGGACCCTATGTCATAGGATAGAGGATTACCCTACACATGTCCATGCTCGCATGCCCCTTCCGACCACGCTTTCGAGCTCCTCCTACACCTACTTCTACCTCGGTAGGGTGAACCATTTCCATACATAAATTTAACAAAGTTTAAATTTTAGATGGAAAATGTAGAATCTCTAATACCAACTGAAATACAAATCAAAGTAAACACATTGTACCAGGATTAGAGTAAGGAACCATTTTCCTTTTCCCAACCTATCACATCATTAATTTTATAAGAACTAGAGATCAATCAACCAATATGTAACACACCAAGATTTCAAGAATTTACCAAATAATTTCAAGCATCACTAAAAACACTCCAAGTGGATCTCCACAAGTATCAAAATAAGTTATGATGAAAAATCCCATTAAAGAAACAAATTTAATTTTACGAGTTTAAGAGGTTTAGATCGATGCGGAAAGAAACAATGTTTGTTGTTTAGACTCAAAATAGGTTCACTTAATAAGACAAGGAGAGTTTCCAAACAGAACTCATACTTCGCAAGATACCACTAACGAAGAAAAAGATGACAAAGGAAAATTTACTCTGAGGGCACCACATTTCCCATCCAAAAGACATTAAATACAAGAGGAAAATCAACTAATTTACCCAAACATGGCCTCTACGAACAAGAGTTGTAGCTTTGATAATAAGGGGCACAACATAAGTGCAACTAAGATTAAAATTTTAAGATCTTAAAACAAAATTTCTAAGAGAAAGGTCCAAAAGACCCCAAGGCATTCATACGAGGCTCAATATAACCCAATACTTAATAGATTATAGAGTGGTATACATAAACAATTTAAAATGTTAAGGCAAGGGTAGATCTATTTATGGGTCATCAAGAGCAAAACAAGTACACTTAATTAAGAACATTGCCTAAATGGACTTAAATCTAGCCATATTTACTAAACTACATACAATCCACTTGATACTTTTTATAATGAAACACAAAAACCATGGTAAAACTTATCATGCTACTCTGGTTGAATATCACATCCAAACGAAACATTATCTACTAAAACCTACAATCATCGAAGAGTTGATCCGATCTTAACACAATCAATAAACCCATAACAAAAACACATCTATTTTGATGAGGAGCAATGTCTTACTAGATTAGAAGAGAATCACAACTACTTCTATCAAAACTACCAACTAGACCACACAACATAGAGAACTCTCTCTCTTGAGAAATGTTGAGTAACAAAGGAGTCACTCCTAGATCCTATACACACAAGGTTTCGTCCTTCCAAAACCAAAGGCATAACTTGAAGCACCTAAGCAAACAATCAAGGCACCTAGAGTGTACCCCATACGATGAAAGATAACAATACAAATAGTATAAAACCACTCATCAACCAACAAGAAACTATCTTGTAACATTCTTGAAAACATTTAGCCAAGTATCCAACAAGATAAACGAGCTCCGAGTCACCAATCAAAATTAAAATCCAAGAAATGTCGAAAAAAAAATTCAAAGTAGCCACATTACATCAGTAATCTCGCAAAAATCTCACAAAAATATAAAAAAAAAATATCCTCGAGCTTCTCAATCGAATTATAAAATAAATGTTGGTCCTTGATAAAATAACATAATTTTAAATATAAAATACAAAAATTCAACATCACATTCACTTCGTAGATGGTCGCTCATGGACCGCTAATAATAGGTATTATTCAATGAGCTCGATCTAAGGATGCATACGTAAATGGATTAAATTTATCACAATGTCTTGATATCTACTCTCCCATACGGGATTAAGTCAAAAAGTTACCTCAAACCAAATCGCTCTAACCACATAAGGAAGGTGGGCTTTAAACAACTAACCAATCTTCTAATTTCCTCCAGTTCGACCCTGAATGAAAACACTAGTACTAAGCCACACGAGTCACACTATGCAAATTAACGTTCCAACAAGGAAGAGTCTCTATGGGGTCAACACATCACATGACTAAAAGAAAGAATTAGGATTCATCAAGCAACATCTTTAGGGAAAACCAAGTTCTAATACACTAGAAGTCCACATGAATATCAATATAATTCAACATTTTATATTAACCGGGTTCGACAAAACTCCACTAGAAGAGTGCAACATTCAAATAAAATTTATTATTTTAGTGTTACTTTAGTCACGAGAGGTTCAAGTATCACTAAGTGGTTGTCATATTTCCCATTTTGGCCCATGGTCCAAGTGTTGACTTTCATACCAAGAGTAACGCCCACAAGTTTCCCATGCAAACCACGATAGAACACAATAACTAATTAGAGAAAATTATGAATTTTTTTTCTTTAAAAGAGGGTAATGCATTAGCCAATATTTAATTAAATCTCGATTATAAAATTTTAAACAATTACATGGCAGTTGAAATTTAAAATAATGACTAATTAAAATTTACTCAATCCCCAATTAGAATTATGGTTTAATTTCTCTTACTAAGTACCAATATTTTATTTAAATAATCCTCATCTTGCTTTTCATTGCTTAGTCCCAATAATTTCCTTTAAATCTATTTATTTAATTAATTACCCCTAATTAAATTCAAAATTTAATTAGGTAAGAAAATAATCCTCTAGTTTAGAATTATGTACATTAATATTTATTTTATTTCATAAAAAGGGTCAAGGTTGCACATCTAGGACTAACCCCCTTAGGCCCCATTAAAACATTACCCATACTTTTAATTTAAAACATTCCCACCAAAATCCCTATCACTTAAGTGATGTAGGGTTCATCCTACACCATTGGATATAATCTATCTCGAGCCATTAGATTTAGGTTAGGCTAATGAAACCCTAGAAATCCTTATGGGATCTCTTATATTCATTTCTTAAACCTATTTTCTCATTTTCTCTTTTTGATTTGCAGGTTAAGGAAGGAGGAGAAGAAGATGAAGCCATGGAGGCCATTAGAGAGGGTTGGAAGCTCTTCTTTTGTTAAATTTTTTGTTTAAGATAAGGATATACCCATTTCCTTTGTGGGTTTTGATCTCTCTTCTTTATTTTTTCTTACACATTATTCTTCTTGCAGGTAAATGCATATACAAAGAGTATATACCAATCGGGTAAAAACAAGAAACCCTACCTATTTATATTGTGTAAAATATATATATTTTTATGTATATACACATATTTATAGGTATATATGTTTATATATATGAATTAATAAACATGGGTAAATACAAATATATATATATATATATATATATATATATTTTATAAAAGCCTCGGGTTTAAACTACACACAGTCAGAATTCAGAGATAAAGTCGAATCTGTTAAAACATTGATCGATTATTATAAAGGGAAAAGTTTTTAATCCAATGAAAGGGGTTTATAGTGTTAGGGGAGTGGCGCCCGACGCCACCCCCACTCCATATATTTATATGGGTTGGGGGTGGGGTCGGCGCCCTCCCCCACCTTATTAAAATTTTAAAAACAAACAAGATGACCGCGGCCAATATGGCCAACCACCAAGCGCTAAACCAGATCTCTTTTTTTATAATTATTACTTTTGGTTTCACTTTAACCAATTTAAATCCGCTCGGATTTAATATTAATTTTATTACACACACACACATATGTATATGTGTGTGTGTGTGTGTGTGTGTGTGTGTGTGTGTAGAATAATATGAATATATTAATTTGTAATATTAATATTAATATAATGATATTTATAAATTTTGAATGTAATGAAAGTATATATATATTTGGTTTCTCATTAAAATTAGGGATTCCAAATAGAGTGGGGAAATCAACATTGCGAAATTGTAAAATCAGATGTATGGGTAAAAATTTTACATACACCTAGGCAATTATAGTAATGCACCAATTTGAGCATTTATCAAATGTAAATAATTTATCACTTTTGAATTCATTTACATAAATATTATAAGGGTGGAATTAGTTGTGATTTATTCATTTACTTAGATCAATTTCTATTCAAAGAAGGGAAGTTGAATTGTAAAATTAATTATCTCTATTCCTTCTTGTACATTTAGTAGGATAAGAGAAAATAAACCAAACTTAAATGTCATTTATTTCAATATTCAAATAAACAAGGATTATCAATAATACAAATGATCAACATTTATTTCCCATCCAAGAGCACAAGCTTTAAAACAATGCACCTCCTAAACAAAAATTTAGATTTGAGAGAATTTAGTTTCCATTACAAAGTTCTCAATTAATGTGAATAATGAAAGTCACAATAACTCATTTACAAGAACTATTGAGTAAAAAAAAAAAGTTACATCCAATGTACTAACCAGTAACTACAAGTTACAAAGTGTAGAGTCATTATAGATCAAGTTGCATTTCACATATCTTTCTTCATTTTCTCGCAAAGGGCACTATAAACCAATCTTTACTTAAACTCCACCATCTTCATCAAATCCAACATAACAAAAAATTGGGGGAGTAGGCAACACTCTCCACCCATCCAAATATCAAATGAGGGAGAGAAGTCTTCTTCCTCATTGGCCCCCGTGCCCCAACAAAGAAGCTATGAGGGGTATAAAAAATCATTAGCATCTCTAAATGGCTTCCACATACACATTCAATCAAGAAAATCAACAGATATAAATGGACATACCCAAAACAATTTCCAACTTTCTCAAACAACACATAGGCTTGATATCAAGCCAAAAAGGAGCAATGAATATGGGAACCACCTCCTTTTTCCTCCAAAGTGAAGTAGGAGTTTCACCCAAAGTCTCCATGTGCACAATACAAAAAAACATCCTTATCTCTCCCCTTGCAAGTATGTGAAATTTTTTTTTCCATGTTTTCCTTTTCACTCCCCATAGGTGAAACTACCAATCACACTCCCTCAAAATGCATGCCTCACAAATCCCTTTTCCCTCCCCAATGGTCCCATACTTCCATCTCCCACTCCCTTCTTAAGGAAAACTACCCAACCACAAAAAAAAATTACGATTACAACACTCATACAATACTTAACAATCGCAATCATCACATCTATAAATATAAATAAAAAATAACAAAGGCGGAGATCCTACCTCTCCACCAAGCTTCCAAGATGTTCTCTCCAAAATATTTTTGACACCTTTAAACCAAGAACACTCCAAAAGAAACTCCAATAAGATACCAATTTTAAAAGTGCAAAGAAATAAAATGAACAAGCGAACCCCAAATCCATGAAATTCAATCAATAAATATAAATGGGATGTGATGATGATGAGGTGGCTCCTTGTAGGATGTGATTTCATCATTCCTTCATTCCAACACACAAGTTAAACACCATTCCCAAGACAATAAATGAACATGTAAGACTTATGACAAGCCGACATGACACTCAAACTTGCACACCAAGTCTACAAAGGACAAATTAACTATGGAAGTAGGAAAGTACAATTATTTTCATCCATTTACACTCCAAAATGCATGAATAAGTCTAAAATTAACCCCCATACCATACGTATGGTTTTTTGGTGAATTTAAGAGGCATGGGACAAGTTTAGCTTGTCCCACAAGCCTCCAAAAAGGAATCCAAAGTAAAAATTCAGATTTTTAAGTTGGAGAAAGGTACACACACAAAACCCAACACAAATCTAACCTACATCCACAAGATTTCAAGGACCATATACCCTCATAACTATCCAATTGTCACATCCTTATCTTAGTTAACAAAATATGTTGGATTAACTTAATTAAGAGACATTAATAATTGCTAATAAAGTGACTACATTTTCCAATAATTAAAAACATAACACAAAATAAAACACACACAAAATTAAAAGAAGAGAAATATTATCCCCACGACCACACATGTGAGGTCACCCCCATGAGAAACCTCCCAACTAGGCATGCAACAACACAACATAACATTACACAAGGTGCCATGGTGACTGTTACCACTACCCCACATTCCTTTGTTGTTGGTCTCCTATCCCCGTAGTTTGTTGAGCTATAATTTCCTTTAAAGTCAAACAATACCTTTATCGGCCGCGTGGCCACATTAACGACGCGAGATAATAAAACACATATATATTTACATAACAACTCACATCATTGAATATCATAATTAAATCAACATTATAATCAAGTAATTCACCAATTGTTCAAATTTCTACCATATTGATTCTAGCAATCAATCAATTTGTAGTAAGATCATAACGTCGCAATCATATATAAATATCAATAAGCAAGTCCAATATGTGAGTACGATAGTAGCATTTAGAACAATAATACTCAAGTGTCAAGCATATAAAATCCATCGCATAAGTCACACCATGTCAAGAGTCTAACACCTCCATACTATCTATCAAGTAGGTTAATCAAATCATAAACAATAATGTACATAGAAGTCCACACCAAAACCATACAATGAAATATAATTAGAACACAACAGTAATCATGATGTCCCATGCATCTCATTAGTAAGCTAACTAGAATACATTAGCAAGGTTCAAGATTATAATCAATTCAAAATTAAAAGCATAGTTCGATCAGTGTTGAAGAGGAGTGGGCATTACATCCCCCTCCCCTTAGATTTGACTTCCTCCTAGAAGTCACGGAAAAGAGGTAGGGAAACACATAAGAATAAAATTCACACCTCTATGGAATTTTATTTATCTCAATAAAAGTGGGTCATCAAAACCCAAGTTTGGTCCAACGCTAAATTAGCAAGGAGTAGGTTTATTTTTAGGCATGAATGCTAAAATTTCTTCAAGCAAGTTTGCAAGTATTTAATTCTATCGAGTAACTCCATGTGATCAACCAAGATACAACACAAAGCATCTAAACAAGAAATTTCCAATGGAATCTCAAGAAAAACCACCCAAAATAAAATAATAATAGGTTGAATTCCATGGACTCAGGATGACCGCATAGCCCTACAAGGATACAACACACTTCAATAAGAAAAGTTAAGGCTTCTACTTAGGTTGAGTTACATTTCAATATTCGTTACTTTAGATAGGGCTAACAACTACTAATCATGCCCATCAGTTTTTACGGACAAACCATGCCTACTCATAGGCCTCACTAATTTAAGATCACATAAGACGATGTTTTACAACAAGGAAAACACCTAAATTAGCAAAAACGTTTACAAACTTCCAAACTATTCATTGAAAGTAATTTTATAACTCTGTTGGTTGGATATTTTGTCAAGTAAAAATATGAGGTTCAACCATAGTACATGGGATAAAATCCTCCTCAAAGACAGGTGAGGCTTCTGTTTATTACTAACCTAAAACACATCGAAAGAATATATACAATATTCACAATATTCTAACCATCGGGGTTGGGACACAATCCAAGTTCATATGAACACGAGGTGGAGATATTACCGTTGTGGAACAAAATGGATTAGAAAGAAACTATTATAGATGAAACAAAACGTGAAGGGAATGAGAGGAACGTATTTTCCTTCGAGCAAACACAGATCAAGAAGTACTCATACGAGTTTTAGACAAATGTATGTAATGCTTGGAAATGATTAAAATAATCAAGAACACTAACAAAGAAAAGCTTAAGATCTTGAACGTAAGAACAATCACTTAAGATAAATGAATCCCACAACACAAAGTTTGCAAAATAAAATTTGCTTCTATTCTTCAATGATTTAAAGAAAATACAAAGTTTTTCTTCTTTTCACAATAGCTTTCTTGATCAAAAATCTCTCCCTTTTCGAATACATAAGCATTCTATATTTATAATAGAAAGAGCAGAGAGAAAATAGGATTAATCCTAGAAAATAGTCATTTTAGCAAGAATCCTATTTTGCTTGACTCTCACGTAGGAGACCAAGTCAAAATTTTCTTCCTTCATGACAAAACGAAAATGAAAAAGACATGTCAATTTCTGGAGGAAAATGACATGCAACATTTATGCTTGTTCTGTTTCGTCATCCTTATCTTCTTCCAACAATGCTTGCTTATCCCGAAACTCCTGGAATTTTCTGATTATATCTTGCATCTCAGCCTCTTCTGTGCACTAGAATGATCACTCAGGACTTCACAAGTTTCATGAGTATCACTTGCATCACCGGGAAGTTTCTTCAACCTTTTACTGAGCTTCTTTAGCGATTCCAAGACATGCTCAATCTTCACGAATTTATCAATGATTTCCAGGTTGAAGGTGGTAGTTGGTTCATGCTGGATTGATTCTTGGATTTTCTTGTGGAACTCATCAATAGATAAAATATTTGAGCTCCCATCCAACACCTTGGGAAAGATCCTAGAAAGCTCCTCTTCGATGTCATTGGTAGCATCAACCAATTGATCTCTAGATTCTCTCAATTTTCTACAAGCTTCATTGAGAATCTTCATCCTGAATCTTATGGCTTTAGTTAGCTGGAAATGCTTGTCCACATGAGGAATGACTCCTTCTTCCACCAAGATACGAGGATGGAACCTGCTTCATTGCATTGAGAGATTCCAAAGTTAGCTCAAGGTTCCCAATCTCATCTGAAAAATCCTAATCCATTTTCTCGACCTCCTTCTTTATTTCCACCAAGGATTTATAAATCTCCAACGAGGCCTCAATGACTTATTTCCCTTAGAGGAGTAACCTCTGAATCCATTCATCAACCTTCCTTCCTTTTTTGTTGATCTGCTCGATCCTGAGTACCGATGAGAAATCAAACCCGATGGGAGTAGGAGTGGAGGATGACGGTGTTGATTTGGAAGGCTTAGAAAGTTTGAGTAACACTTCATTAATGCTCCATTTTCTCCTTGAGCTCATCTCTGCTCACCTTTGTCTCCCTAAGATTTTAACACAACACATTCATAACATACTTTTGTGCATCTTTTTGTGCTCCTTCCGTTGTTACTTTCCCAGTTTGACTCTTGTGATCGATAGTCGATTACCATTATATCTTCCTTGGTTTTATCGGCCACGGGAGTGGTGATCTCTACAATTTTGTGCCCTGATGCACCCATTGAAACCCTTGAAACTTTTTTAGGTTTCTTGGCAGATTTGGTAGGAGAAACCTTAAGGGAACTGAAATCAAAGGCTGGTAGGGGAACTACCACCTTCCTCTTCCTCGGAGTCTGATCAATCAACCATTGAGGAGTGCCAGAAGAAGTTTTTCCTATTGGAGGCATTATGGTCACATTTTCAGGTGGAGGGAGGTTTACTTATGGAGTGGTAATAACTGCAAGTGTGGTGTCTGTGGTAATGGACTCAGTGAATAGTGGTGCAGAAGGAGGAGGCATATCTATGGCCATTTTAGTTCCAGCAAAGAGAGGTGAGAGGCCGGAGAAGATGCTGGCCATGGCTAATGAACTTGGCGAAGAAATAGGAGGTGGGAGTGGTTGCAAAGGAGGAGGCACGGATCCTGAAGCCAGAGCTTGAGAAGCAAGAGACAAACTTACTTCGATGGGCAATCAACAAAAGGTGAAATCAGGGGTTGGCTAACCTCTACTTCCAAAGAAATTTCTCCTATTTCGGTGGGGTAGGTGAATCTGGTATATTCACTATTTCAGTAGGAGTGGCAGATGAAGTGGATGCTTGATCTTCTCCCTTCCTGACAAACTTAAATTTTATGGGCCTCTTGGAGGAGCTTTTATCCTTTACCTTTTCTTTCTTGGAGGGCCCCGCTTCCAAAGTGACTAACTTTGAGAAACTCTTTTCTTTGTAACTCATTCCCCAAGAAACAAGCCATGCCTTAGTACGTGCAAGAATTTGAGTAGATCTTTCCGCAATAGAAGATTTTTCAGCAATAGACCAATCAATAGCTGGGAACACATGTTGGTCTTCATTCAACCCATCATACGAGGCATCCAGACACTTTCATTGTCTATGGTGCCTTCTGGGATGTGATCCAGTTCTAGGGTCTGAATTTCCTCGAGTTTTAATCTACTATGGTCCTTTCTTCAGATGGAAACTTCATCCCGAAGATCAATCCAGATGTCTTCTTTGTTAGGCACATGTAGATACAGGGTCTCATATGACTTAAGAACTCCTCAGAAGTCAAACCCATCTTTGTGCTTCATGTGCTTCTTCAATTTTTCCGAAGCTCGTGCACCACGTTCTTGGATTTCACCACTGTTGAGCACGTGTACCTTTCGATGGAAATAGGGAAGGATACGGCGGCCTTGTGCTTACTCTGTTGGAATTTGTGGAAATCCAACAATTGTCTAACCAACTCCATCAAGATCAGCTTATCACCTAGGTACTTGGGCAAACAAAAGGATCACCAGGTACATGACCACCCAAAGATATGTGAACTTCTTGAATTGAAAGAAGACACAACCCCACATCGACACTTCACCCATGTCTCATCGAGACTCTTCTTTTTTCAACTCGTGGTTCATTCTGTATATGTTTTCGTAAAAGAAAGCATCATTCAATCTTCTAAATTGATCCTCAAACCCCTTCATTATCAGCTGAGGAAAGTGCCGAAGATGTGATCTCGTCTCGGTTTCCTTTTGTATCCAACCCTGGATAATTCCTCATGCCACCGGGCTTTGCATAGGTGACATATGATGACATATAGAACTTCCCAGTGGACAAGACTGTTTTCATCAGGGAGTCTATCTCATCACTTATAAGACTACCCTAATCAATCCCTATTCATTCTTCTTTATGATGACCATAAATTGGTACATCCATCCTTGAAATCTCTCGACTCAAGGAGTCCAAACACTCAACTTAGTAGGGTGATGATATCACCGATCTCAAGAATGAAATCACTTCTAGGAACAAATTTGGGAAATCTGGAGACGGACGGCTTGGCCTTGATCAAGAATTTCTTATTCACATGCCGAATGCAATCTTCTTGATCATTGTCCTAGGCCTTTCTCAGACCGATTGAAGATAAAAATTTACATACTCCTCAAAGTTAGGTAATCTTAGGAGGTCATCAAAGTAGCCTCTGTCCAACTTCACTATGATCTCTACAACTTTGATTTCTCACTAAGCGGGAAGTGAGTCATAATTTGAAGTGTAGGCTAAGATGAACTCGGGACATCGAGCAGCATTGGGAGTCCTACTATGACAGGGAGGCCACCGCCACTATTTAATTCATCCAGGGAGTTTGGGAATAATCCTTGATTTTGTTCCGTAAGTCCTCCATGTCTATATTACCGAAGTTACTCGTGTCACGGATGTCATAGTTGCAATCAATGTAGGAAGGGGACTCCATCTTCTTGTACTTGTACTTCATCTTTCGAACCTATCTGGATTATCCTTAGATTGTCCAGGATCCAACATGAGGAGTCTCAAAGGAGGAATGCCCCGATGTTTTCTCGGGTTGAACAATCGGGTTTGAAAGCTTGAACAACTCCACGGACCCACCAAACTAATCCAGACTTTAGGACTTGTAAAGCACTTGATGAAACCCGACACACTAGAATGTATGTCGGAAGTTAGGTATTGTTGGACACTTCATGAAACCCGACACACTACGTGATTCAAATGATGTCAAACACTTCACCAAACTCACACACGGCGGAGCCAGAGAGATGTTGATCACTTGGAAAAACCCGATACACTACAAAGTGTATGTCGTAGGTTGGTAGATTCTGACACTCAATAAAACCTTATACATGTGGAAGTTAGAGACCATAAGCACCTAGAGAAACCCGGCAGTTGCGAAGTAGCAAGATGTTGACACCCTATAAAACCTCAGAACAAAGGCATCTGGTTTCGAGATGTTAGAACATGAAAATTTCCCGCCATTTCACTAGTTAGTATTGTTAGATTCTTGTAAAAACCAAAAGGGTATATCCTATGGAAAAATAAGAAAACCCTAAGGATGAATTGCAGACTAGAGGTTTGATGTGAATGTAACAAAAACAAGGAAAGCAACCCAAAAAACCTAAACCCAGAAGAAGGAAAAAGAAATAAAAACTCCACAGAGAAAACCTCAAGAAAAACCCAAAATTATAAAATCAGAAGCAAAGAAAAATACCTTCAGATTATCTCGAAAAATAATCGAAAACGGGTCATGAAATCGATCAAGAAGCTCAATCGAGTTTGGAGGTCAAAGGAACAAGTATGAAAAATCCACACAACGAAAATACACCGTAAAAATGATGTGTAAAATTGAACTATTTATAAATCCCTTGAATTTATTACACTTAACTTGACACGTGTGCAACTACTGAAAACTTGACATTAATTCCATGTCATCATGCTCGAGTATCCAAAACCCGATACAAAGGATTTGCTATCAATTCGGGTTTTGGGAAAAAATTGACATGAAGCATGACATGTCGGGATGTTTCAAGTTTTGAAAACTCGACACAAAGGAACATTTCGGGTTTCAAGTTTCGGAAACAATTTACATGAAGCATGACATGTCGGGATGTTTCCAAGTTCAAAACTCGACACACTCGGCTTGGAATCGATTTGGAGTTTCGAAATCAATTGACATGAAGCATGTAAGAAATATGTTTTTATGTCATGAAAAGTGAAAACCCGAAAATCTCCTTCAAAGGGCACTTTTAGGAGATTTTACCAAAAATTTCTATTGTTATCTCAATTTTAGTGGAATCACTAAAACAAGATAACAACCGGCTCCATTGGGGACTTTTTTGAGATAACAAAGGAAGAGAACTCATGTATCAAAAAGCTTTATCCATTGGGCTACGAGTCTGAAAATAAGAAAACCAAAAACAAACAAAGAAAGAAAGAAAACAAAAGCAAACACATGACAGAAAACAAATTATATACAATGCAAGAGAGCATCTTGCATTACTGATGGAACAACTTCAGATGTTGACCACTGAAAGGTAGAGGGAGCAACTCTCCATCAAGATATGATAGACAAAAGCTATTTTCACCATTCAGCTGATGAATCTTGAAAGGTCCTTTCCACAAAGAATCAAACTTTCCATGCATCCCTTTCTGCTCCCTTCTCTTATCCCAGAGAAGTACTAGATCTCTAATTTGGAAATCACGTTGCTTTGATTTCTTATCAAATATCTTCTTTACTTTGCTCTGATGATCTGCAATGCGATCAACCACCTTGCTCCTTTCCTCTTCTAACCTGGCTAGGTACATAATCCTCTTTTCATAGAACTTTGAAAAGTTTCATCTTCAATTGCTTTGGCCAACCGTAAGGCTGGCAATTCTACCGAGATAGGGATCTCAACATCAATCCCATACAACACACGGAATGGGGACATTCCAATATCTTGTTTAGGTGTAATCCGATTTGCCCACAACGCATCATACAATGTTTTGTGTCATGTCCTCTCGATTCTCATCAACCAACTTTCTAAGTATGGTCACCGATTCTTATTGCTTGTTTTAGCCTCGACCATTGCCTTGGGGGTAATAGTCAGATGAATGAGCCAACATGATCCCGAATCCATAAAAAAATTTGTCAACTCATGTGATGAGAAATTGGAAGCATTATTAGCAATGATCTTGTGAGGCACACCGAATCTAACAATGATATTTTCCTTGAGGAAATTGCACACGGCTTCGAGGTTGGGCTGCATTGATGGGTGCAACTTCCACCCACTTGGTGAAATAGTCTATGGCGGTGAGCACATAATTATGACCAACACTAGAGGTAGGATTCAACACTCCAATGAAATCAATTCCCCATTGGCGAAAAGGTTCTTCAATCACCACAGGCTTCAAGGGAAGAGTTGCCAGCTTAGGACAACCAACGAAATGTTGACAAGCTTCACATTTGGACACCCATTCTACTGAATCTCGAAAGAGAGTAGGCCAATAGTACCTGGCCCATAAGATTTTGTAAGCCATCACGGAGGAAGAGAAATTTCCTCCGCATGCTATATTGTGGAAAGATTCTAGCAACCTTATCTACTGAGACTTATCAACACAGTGCAGGAATACACCATCAATACCTTTCTTGTATATGCCATTGTCCCATAGAATGTACCTTGCAGGACCTTAACTTAATTATCCTCTTATCCTTTTGGCTTAAATGTGGGGACATTCACCATAAGTAAAAAAGAAATCAATATTCGTGTACCATTCGTCGGTTGTGCTTACAAAAAGCACTACGGGTAATTCTCAAGAGGTATCTTTAGATTCTTTGCATTCTGTCTTAGCATGATTTTCTGTGATCAATTGGCATAGGCCTCTTCCTCGTACCAATTTGGTAGTTCTAATGTCCAAGTCATACTCTTGGACTTTAGCTATCTAGTTACCCGCTTACTACCCAAATCTTGTTGAGTCAAGATGTATTTAAGCGTAGTATCGGAACAAGAATGAGAGTATAAGAAATCAACACATAATATATGAAATGTTTCACTACTCTCACCATCACATAAGCTTTCTTTTCAATCTCTGACATCTTCAATTCATGTTATTTCAATGGGCAGCTCATGAAAGCGATGGGCGCTTCAATTCCTTCCTCATTCTCATGCATCGGGATGGGCAATCTACCGTATGAGCTGAAGCATAGTTGTACATGATGAAATATTTCTTGATGCCTGGGCATACCAGAATAGGAGCATGAGCAATTTCCTTTTTGACTTCTTTGAAATAAAGCTTCCCTTCGGTGCTCCATTGAAATGGAGTTTTACCTTTCATCATCCTAAGGATATCCTTGGTTTTATCAGCAAAGTCAGGTACAAACCTCCTTAGGAAATTGACCTTTCCGAAAAAGGAATGTACTCCAGTTTTTCTTGTAGGTAAGGTAAGGCCTTGGATGGCCTTCACCCGCTCTGGGTTGATTTTGGTTCCTTCTCTAGTCATGATGTGACCCAACAATTTTCCTTCCGTTACTCCGAACATAGATTTTTTAGGATTTAACGAAATCCCATGATGTCTGCACCTTAAGAGTACCTGCTCTAGATGATCATAATGATCACTCCGCTTCTTAGAGAAAACAGTCAAGTCATCCAAATATATGACTATGACTTTACCCATCAGATCCCTGAAAGCTAAGTCCATAGCTCTTTGAAATGTGGCTCCGGCGTTGATCAAACCGAAAGGCATCCTCCTGTAAGAAAAGGTCCCCCATGGGGTAGTGAATGTCGTTTTATGTTGATCTTCAACAGCTACCTCAACCTGATTACACCCGAAAATCCATTGAGCATGGATAGCATTTCCCGATCTAGTGACAATCAACACCCGATCCATAATAGGCAAGGGGTAGTTTTCTTTCAATGAAGACTCGATTTAGGTTTGAAAGTCAACACAAATATGGATTTCACCATTCTTCTTTCTAACAAGGACGATGTTAGCAACCCATGGTAGAATGATGGATTGGGAAGATAATCCTCACATCTAACATCTTTTGGATTTCTGCAAGAATGGTCCTTGTGATTTTGGATTGTAATGCCTTTGTTTCGCCTATAGGGTTTTACATCGAGACTTCAAAGGAATGCTATCTTTGCACATCCTTGGGCTTGAAAGACTTAAGATCTGCATAGGACCATGACAATACATCCATATATCTTTTCAGAGTGAAGTGAATATTTCTTTCTCCTCGGGAACAACATTTTCGATGTTTACCATCGTGGTTGGTTAGAGGAGCCCAGATTAGACATCTCGGTCTACCTCGACGAGGAAGTACCTTCGGTTTGCCCTTTATTCGGATAAAATGGTCATGCTTGTCAAACAGGACCCTCTAGAGAAACCAATCCCTTTGGAATTTTGTTGCCTTTGAGCTGGATGAACTCACCATCAATCTCTTGATATGAATTTGAGACGGACTCACGGAAAGATGATTATGATCCTTCAAAATAAAGTTTACTAAAATTGTCGACTTTCTCAAGAAAATACAATACCTGCGGTCATCATTGAATACTTGCCAATGCACTTTGAATTATTTGGTACACCGAGATGATACACAATCTCAATGGTATACGTGTCTATTTAAAAGCGTGGATGAGGAAGGAGAAGAGATGTAGACATGACCAAAGAATCAACTTTTTCATTATAATCCCTCAAAACTACCTTGATAGAAAAAGCATCAAAGCATTCTATGTTATTCCACACCTTGTTCTGTAATGCCTTAAGCGATCATTTTTACTTCATAGATCCCTTTCACGATTTACAATTAGCTCTGCATCTCCACGCACTTTGAGATTTCAAATTCCCTTTTTCTTGCCATTTCTAATCCTAATAAGAAGGCTTCATACTCGCCGTATTATTAGTATTATCAAACTACAATTTAAAGGTAGAGGGAAAGATATCGAAATATGGAGATATAAGAACCACACCAGGGCCTGATCCAGTGTTGAAGAACTCCCGTCGAACTCGAGAGTCCAAATAGCATTAGAATCCTCTTCCTTGACCTCTACAACTTGTACCTCGATGTCATGAAGTAATTTCCAAAGCCAACATCTTTGAAAAGAATTTGAGCCTTGGGGTCATCCGATTTAGTGACCAGGTACTTTGATTGATGCTCAGGGTGAAGAATACGAGGAACTCCATTGACTGGAATCTTAGCCTTGGTCCAGTCCATATTGATCTCTCCTCCGACATATTTACAAAAACCTCTTCCTAAGAGAATACCGTAGTAAGTAGGCTGGGATATCAACAACCAGAATGGTCATTTTTACTCTCTTTTATGGGAATGTGACAAATGCAAATTGTGCATCCTTGATTTGGCCAATCAAGGGAACTTGCTTGGTTTCCATGGAGTAAAACCATCCATATGATTTAGTCAAGATGAGTCTAAGGGCATGGGCTACTTTCACGGCCATCACGTTATCAAAGGCTCCTGAGTCAATTATGTAATTGATGAGTTTGAACCCGTTTATAAGTAGGGACAAATAAAATGGTTCAATCTTCCCTGAAGAAGAAACAGAGGTCATATTGTTCTGAGGAGAAGGCTAAGTAGGACTTGACAAAATGCCTTCGAAGATGAATGGATAACAACCTTGCTCCTAATGAATTTGGAAATTTTCTCGAATTGCTTAGGATTTGATGAAGGTATTTTGCTTCCGATACTGGATCTTAGTTTTCTTTGCATGATCAATAATGTCGAAAGCAGATATGAAGGAGTGATGGTAGGCTCGGTTACTGGTTACATTGGTCCGAGTGAGGTATTGGTCTTGGGAGCAGGAAAAGGAGAATTAGAAGTTGTTACCTTTTTAGTTGTCTCCTTTTCAATTCGTGTTGAGATAGGAGAGCCTCTCTTAGCCATAACCACATGAGATTCTTTATTCTTCTCCTTAGAGCCTTCAACCAGCTTTTACGGGATTCTAAGTTTGGGATCAAGTGAAGACCGCAAATCACTTGACCATCATGTTCGCATTCTTCTTCCTCATATTCTAAATACCCAATGCTTTGGAGTCATCACCAATCATCATAAGACTCATCAACATACCCGAAGCTTTAAAATCTTCGTGAGAATCTTGATCTTTTGGTTCTTCATCTTCCTCGACTATCTCTATTGTTGCGTTGATAGGAGGAGCTTGATGGTTAGCCTTGGTTGAGCGAAGCAAAGAATCAATCATGGTCTATCTCTTATGGGAGCGCCATTGGTATTATTGAAATTCTATCAAGGAATATCCCGATAAGGAACATTGTTCACCTATTGAGACATTTTCTTCTTCAAGGCGATCAAGTCATTATCCATCTTCTCGAATCATAGGGTCGGTAGTACCTTGAGAAGAACTCGATTTTTAGGCTTAGATGAATCTCTTGATCCTTCCCGCGAATGAGATCATCTTATATTTCAATGGCGATGAAGATCGAGCGTAGCCAAATAAGGAATAAAAATTTTATTAATAAGAAGCTCACATCGGAGGTGAGCATTGTTGAAGAAGCACTTTTGATTTTCAAGAGTTGGAGCAATAGTTCCTAATCTTCCGAATTAGCTTATTGAATTTTACTATGAAGTCCCGTATGGGCTCGTGAGACTCTTTCTTCATATGTGAAAGCTTTGCTAACAAGTCATGAGAATATTTGGTGGCTTGAACGTTGCTTCGAATACGGTTTGCATGGTAGCCCGGTTTGTAATGCATGCATTTGGAAGATGGTAGAACCATTCCGTTGCCACACCATGCAACGTTTCAACAAAGAGTCGAGAGAGACATCTTTGTGAGATACTCCAAGGACACCACAAGATACAAATAATGAAGCAATGTGTTCATCAGGATGTTGCTTTCCATCATTGTTGAACTTAGGAATATTCTTATGTGATCCATGTGGTAACTCGTGCAACGATAGAGTTCAAGAAAGAGGACCAATAGCGCACCCAAGGCACAAGTTTTGTTGCCATTCTTCCGAATGGAGTGCGTACGAGGATCCGAGTATCAAAAAAAAATAATGCACGGAAAGTTACTGAGACGCTTCTTGTTCTTGAGGAACCCGAGTTCTTTGAATAGGCGAAGAACTTCTTGCTCGGCTAGATATAACGTTGTTGGGGGAAAGTCTGAAATTGTGTTGTTGAAGCAAATCAAAGAATGGATCAGTTTCACCCCTGGCTTGGCTTGACCGAGTGAAGATATTTCTAGCTAGCTTGAACTAGAAAATGGATCTCCCAAAATAAGGCAAATACGAGTCGCCAGACACCAATAGGATAAGCTTAATCTTATCAATCTGTATTCCCCAGTGGAGTCACCAAAAACTGTTGGTTGGATATTTTGTCAAGTCAAAATATGAGGTTCAACCATAGTACATGGGATTAAATCCCTCCTCAAAGACAGGTGAGGCTACATGTTTATTACTAACTTAAAACATAGCGAGAAAAAATATTTACAATATTCATACTAATCTAACAATTGGGGTTGGGATACAATCTGAAAATCATATCAACACGAGGTGGAGATATTACCGTTTGAAAAGAATTTATTAGACAAAAACTATTACAGACGAAACAAAACATGAAGGGAATGAGAGGAACGTATTTTCCTTCGAGCAAACACAGATCAAGAAGTACTCATACGAGTTTTAGACAAATGTATGTAATGCTTGGAAACGATTAAAATAATCAAGAACACTAACAAAGAACAACTTAAGATCTTGAACGTAAGAACAATCACTTAAGATAAATGAATCCCACAACACAAAGTTTGCAAAATAACACTTGTTTCTATTCTTCAATGATTAAAAGAAAATACAAAGTTTTTCTTCTTTTCACAATAGCTTTCTTGATCAAAAATCTTCTCCCTTTCGAATACATAAGCATTCTATATTTATAATAGAAAGAGCAGAGAGAAAATAGGATTAATCCTAGAAAATAGTCATTTTAGCAAGAATCCTATTTTGCTTGACTCTCACGCAGGAGACCAAGTCAAAATTTTCTTCCTTCATGACGAAATGAAAATGAAAAAGACATGTCAATTTCTGGAGGAAAATGACATGCAACATCTATGCTTGTTTTGTTTCGTCATCCTTATCTTCTTCCAACAGTGCTTGCTTATCCCGAGAACTCCTAGAATTTTCTGATTATATCCTACATCTCAGCCTCTTCAGTGCACTGGAATGATCACTTAGGACTTCACAAGTTTCATGAGTATCACTTGCATCACCGGAAGTTTCTTCAACCTTTTACTGAGCTTCCTCAGCGATTCCAAGACATGCTCAATCTTCACGAATTTATCAATGATTTCCAGGTTGAAGGTGGAAGTTGGTTTGTCTTTGGATTGATTCTTAGATTTTCTTGTGGAACTCTTCAGTAGATAAAATATTTGAGCTCCCATCCAACACCTTGGGAAAGATCCTGGAAAGCTCCTCTTTGATGTCATTAGTAGCATCAACCAATTGGTCTCTAGATTCTCTCAATTTTCTGCAAGCTTCATTAAGAATCTTCCTCTTGAATCTTATGGATTTGGTCGGCTGAAATGCTTGTCCACATGAGGAATGACTCCTTCCACCAAGATACGGGATGGAACCTGATTCATTGCATTGAGAGCTTCCAAAGTTAGCTCAAGGTTCCCAATCTCATCTGAAAAATCCTCATCCATTTTCTCGCCCTCCTTCTTTATTTCCACCAAGGATTTATAAACCTCCAATGAGGCCTCAATGACTTCTTTCCCTTGGAGGAGTAACCTCTGAATCCATTCATCAACCGTCCTTCCTTTTTCGTTGATCTTTTCGATCCTAGGTACCGATGAGAAATCGAACCTGATGGGAGTAGGAGTGGAGGATGACGGTGTTGATTTGGAAGGCTTGGAAAGTTTGAGTAATACTTCTATTAATTGCTCCACTTTCTCCTTGAGCTCATCTCTACTCACCTTTGTCTCCTTAAGCTTTTGACACAACACATTCATAGCATCCTGTGCATCTTGTTGTGCTCCTTCCACTGTTACTTTTCCCAGATCGACCCTTGTGATCTGATAGTCGGTTACCATTATATCTTCCCTGGTTTTATCGATTGCATGGAGTGGCGATCTCTACAATTTTGTGCCTTGATGCACCCACTAAAACCCTTGAAACTATTTTAGGTTTCTTGGCAGATTTGGCAGAGAAACCTTAAGGAATCTGAAATCAAAGGTTGGCAGGGGGAACTACCACCTTCCTCTTCCTCGAGTCCGATCAATCAACAACGAGGAGTGCTTGGGAAGACGTTACTCCTATTAGAGGAGTTATGGGCACATTTGTAGGTGAAGGGAGGTTTACTCAGTAGAGTGGTAATAACCACAAGTGTGGTGTTCATGGTAATGGACTCGGTGAA
Organism: Taxus wallichiana var. yunnanensis; assembly: GCA_018340775.1. NCBI lineage: Eukaryota > Viridiplantae > Streptophyta > Pinopsida > Cupressales > Taxaceae > Taxus > Taxus wallichiana. The sequence goes on from CM031238.1 coordinate 84,447,647, forward strand.
TAGCGGTGCGGAAGGAGGAGGCATGTCTATGGCCATTTTAGATTCGGTAGAGAGAGGTGAGAGGCCGAAGAAGATGCTGACCATGGTGATGAACTTAGAAAAGAAATAGGAGGTGGGAGTGGTTACAAAGGACGAGGCGTGGATCCATAAGCCATAGCTTGAGAAGCGGGACAAAATTACTTCGATGGGAAATCAACAAAAGGTGAAATCAGGGTTGGCTAACCTCTATTTCTAAAGAAATTTCTCCTATTTTGGCGGGGTAGGTGAATTTGGTATATTCACTATTTCGAGGAGTGGTAGATGAAGCAGCTTGCTTGTTATTCTCCCTTCTTGATAAAATTAACTTTAATGTTCCTCTTGGAGGAGCTTTTATCCTTTGCCTTTTCTTTCGTGGAGGGCCCCACTTCCAAAGTGACTAACTTTTAGAAACTCTTTTCTTTGTAACTCATTTCCCAAGAAACAAGCGATGCCTTAGTACGTGCAAGAATCGGAGAGCGATATTTCCACAATAGAAGATTTTTCCAAAATAGACCAATCAATATCACGGGAACACATGTTGGTCTTCATTCAACCCATCATACGAGGCATCCAAGACACTTTCATTGTGATGCTCTAGAATTAGCAGGAACTTGACAAGGTCATAACTTGAGCTCCGGTGTCCGCTTTGAGTCTGCTTTTTTAAAACCACGTGTTTTGATGAGGCGAATGTAGAAAAAAACCTGCCCTACCCATTATGGAAAGTTTTGACACATTTTTGGGCCCTAAATCCGCCATCTTGAGGCCGAAAATTAGGATTTAAGTTATAGTTCGGTTTTTTCCTATTTTTGAGCATTAGTTAATTTTAGTCTATTAATTGCATTATGAGTTAGAAAGTTGGAAATTCCTCTAATTTAGGGATGTAGAAGATGCGTGGAAATTTTTGTGCCCATAGGAATAAGCATGCGAACTTACTAAGAATAGCAGGTTCTAGTAAACTGCTAAAAATAGTAATTTCCGCCACCTAGAGTAGATTTAGTCAGAGTTAGCTAGAGTTTACTTGGAAAATCGAGTTGGGAGTTGTTTTCCTATTTAGGAAACATTGTAATTCATTATTTGATAACAAATAAGGAGATCTATTTTCTTTTGGAGTTCATATTATTTGCAGTATATCTGGTTTGTTCTTAATTTGGCTACATTACATTGTCATGGTGCCTTCTAGGATGTCACCGAGTTCTAGGGTCTAAATTTCCTCGAGTGTTAATCTACTATGCTCCTTTCTTCGGATGAAAACTTCATCCCAAAGATCAACCTAGATGTATTCTATGTTAGGCACATGTAGATACAGGGTTCCGTATGACTTAAGAACTCCTCGGAAGTCAAACCCATCTCTCGTGCTTCATGTGCTTCTTCAATTTTTCCTGAAGCTCATGCACCACGTTCTTGGCTTTCACCACTATTGAGCATGTGTAACTTTCGATGGAAATAGGAAAGGATACGACGGCCTTGTGCTTACTCTCTTGGAATTTGTGGAAATCCAACAATTGTCTAACCAACTCCATTAGGATTAGCTTATCACCCGGTACACAGGGAAAATGAAAAGGATCTCTGGGTAAATGACCACCCGAAGAAATGTGAACTTCTTGAATTGCAAGAAGACACAACCCCACTTCAAACTTCGCCCATGTCTCATCAGAGACTCTTCTTTTTCTCAGCTCAGGGTTCATTCTGCAGATGTTTTCGTAAAAGAAAGCATCATTCACTCTTCTGAATTGATCCTTGGACCCCTTCATTATCACCGAGGAAAGTCTTTGAAAGATGTGATTTTTACCCGGTTTCCTTTTGTATCCAACCCCGGATAATTCCTCATGCCAGCTGCTGCATAGGTGACATATGATGACATATAGAACTTCCCAGTGGACAAGACTATTTTCATCTGGGATTCTATCTCATCACTTATAAGACTACCCCAATCAATCCCCTATTCATTCTTCTTTATGATGACCATAAATTGATACATCCACCCTTGGAAATATCTTGACTCGGGGAGTCCAAACACTCGACTTAGTAGGGTGATGATATCGCTGATCTCAAGAATGAAATCACTCCTAGGAACAAATTTGGGAAATCTGGAGATGGTCGGCTTGGCCTTGATCAAGAATTTCTTATTCACATGCCTAATGCAATCTTCTTGATCATTGTCCTAGGCCTTCTACGTTGATTGAAGATTCAAATCAACATACTCCTCAAAGTTAGGCAATCTTAGGAGGTCATCAAAGTAGCCTCCATCCAACTTCACTATGATCTCTCCAGCTTGATTTCTCACTGAGCGGGAAGCTGAGTCATAATTTGAAGTGCGGGCTAAGATGAACTCGGGACATTGAGCAGGCATTGGGAGTCCTATCACAGACGGGGAGGCCACTGCCAACTATTGAATTCATCCAGGGAGTTTGGGAATAATCCTTGATTTTGTTCTAGAAGTCCTCCATGTCTATATTACCGAGTTCTGTGTCCCGGATGTTGTAGTTGCAATCAATGTAGGAAGGGGAATCCATCTTCCTGTACTAGTACTTCATCTTTCCGGACCTATCCGACTTATCCTTATATTTTCCAGGATTTGACATGAGGAGTCTCGAAGTAGGAATGCCTTGATGTTTTCTCGATATAACAATCGTTTGAAAGCTTGTTGAAACAGCTCCACGAGACCCGCCACACTAATGCAGAATTTAGGACTTGTAAAGCACTTGATGAAACCCGACACACTAGAATGTATGCTAGAAGTTAGGTATTGTCGGACACTTCATGAAACTCCGACACATGCGGGTTCGAATGATGTCAAACACTTCACCAAACCCGACACACAACAGAGCTAGAGAGATGTTGATCACTTGGCAAAACCCGATACACTACAAAGTGTATGTCGAGGTTGGTAGATGTCCGACACTCAATAAAACCTGATACAAACGGAAGTTGGAGACTCCAAGCACTGGAGAAACTCCGATAGATTGCGAAAGTAGCAAGATGTTGAACACCTGTAAAACTCAAACAAAGGCATCGAAGTTTCGAGATGTCGAGAACATGAAAATTTCCCGCCATTTCACCAGCTTAGTATTTTTAGATTCTTTTAAAAACCAAAAGGGTTTATCCTATGGAAAAATAAGAAAACTCTGAAGGATGAATTGCAAACTAGAGGTTTGATGTGAATGTAACAAAACAAGGAAAGCAACCACCTAAACCCTAAACCTTAAGAAGGGAAAAAGAAATGAAAACTCCACAGAGAACACCTCAAGAAAAACCCAAAAGTATAAAAGCGGAAAGCAAAGAAAAACACCTTCAATAATCTTGAAAAATAATCGAAAATGGATCACGAAATCGATCAAGAAGCTCAATCGGGTTTGGAGGTCGAACGAACAAGTACGAAAAATCCATGCGGCGAAAATACACTAGGTAAAAATGACGTGTAAAATTTAACTATTTATAAAGCCCTTACATTTATTACACTTCACCGACACGTGTAACCTACCTAACAACTTGACATTAATGCCATGTCATCATGCTCGGAGTATCACGAAAACTCGATACAAAGGATTTTCTATCAATTTAGGTTTCAGGTTTTGGGAAACAATTGACATGAAGCATGACATGTCCGGGATGTTTCCAAGTTCAAAACCCGACACAAAGGAACATTTCACGTTTGTGTTTTGGGAAACAATTGACATGAAGCATGACATGTCGGGATGTTTCCAGTTCTAAAACCCGACACACTCGGCTTGGATTCGGGTTTTGGGTTTGAAATCAATTGACATGAAGCATGTAAGAAATATGTTTTTATGTCATGAAAACCCGAAAACTCGAAAATATCCTTCAAAGGAATTTTTAGGAGATTTTTCCTAAAAATTTCTATGGTTATCTAAATTTTAGCGGGAATCAAGTAAACGAGATAACAAACTCAAAAGGATTCAATTAAATTCTCATGGTAATACTAAGAAAAATTCATGAACATAAGGTTTTCTATGACTTATATTTGCACTCGAAATCAAACACACAACAATATGTTGCTTTAGAAACTCCAAACACTCGAGACAATATTACCACTTTGAAAAATAAACAATCCTTTCCGAACTAGCATATCAACATAAGAGACACCAATCACTCTATATAATATAATGGAAATTAATTATTTTAAATCATGTCCAAGCTCGAATAATCATCAAGAGAGCACCTGTTTAAATCGTAACACAAAAGAACACTCAAGGGAGCTAAGAGAAAAAGGTAGGCAATAAGAGGGGGTCCAACCGCCATCCGCAAGTACATCGCACCAATACTCAAGTAAAAACTTACGAAAACAAAATGCACTTTCCTTTCCCAAGGGTAGAAGGGGACAAACATCATCGTGGGTTTCTCAAGGAGAGAAATACGAGAACTTCTCAAAATTCTTTAATATCCTTAACATATGTTGCCTATATTTACCAATAAACATAGATTACCAAGTAATTAATCAACACACAAGGAGGGTTCTTTTCTTAAAACAAAAGATAAGTACCCACTCCTAAAAGGCCAAAAATCACATTTGTCGAGCTACGAGGAAACAAGGGTACAAGGAGTACAATGCAACTAGAACACGTTACCAACAACAAGGTGTTTCATTAACCAAGGTAAAGCGAGACAACCTAAAGGTTCAGTTAGTTTCCACCCTTGGCATGATGGGATGCGGGCCCAATTTCAAAACGTATCAATTAATTCATAATAATAGAGGGATAAAATCTTTATGTGATGATTTTGAAACTTTGCACTACTCAAAGAGAGATCCAAAAATGACTCCGGCATATACATGTGTCAAAAACATTTTACATATTTTTATTATTTTCTATAACAAAGGGGTATGTGAAATACTCCAAAACCCCAAAATCTTAGGTCACAAAAGGGTTTAGATAATCTTACACTAGCTCAAGGAACCTTCCAATTGTCTCGAAACTTTCTAGATTATGTATTTCATAAATTTAGAGTGGGTGAAATCCATTTATACAATTAGGTTTATTGAGTTCTACATTGCACTCTAACACATAAATTTTACTCATTCCAGATCCAATTTATAAGACACAAGTTATAGTTACGCTTGTTAATAACATTTCTATAAGATTTATTAATTAATGCATGCCCTTTTATTGTGACATCACATATTTTGTTTCATTAAGGAACACTACCAATGTTGGCATGATATCTCGCCATTCCATATAGCGTGAAGATCATTTATATTACTTCTAGGGAATGCAAAAGTACAAAGTTCTTACTATTTTCACTTAGTTTTATTTCTTCTATTAATCCACCAGGATTAGAGTAAGGAACCATTTTCCTTTTCCTAATGTTCCAGTTTACTTGTTAAGTTTCAAAGTCCAATCCTCTCAATTAGAGTTTTATTATGCTCGTTTAATCATATTACCAAATAGAATTCAAAGAGGAGGAAGATTCAAACATATCACATTATTCCTTTTATAGGGATAAGAGCTCAATCAACATATCACATCTTTCATTTTTATAACAAGAGACCAATCAACGTATTGCATCATTAATTTTATAAGAACTAGAGATCAATCAGCCATCATTTAACACACCAAGATTTCAAGAGTTTACCAAATAATTTCAAGGATCACTAAAAAAACTCCAAAAGGATCTCCATAAGTATCGAGAATAAGCTACGATTAAGAAGCCCATTAAGGAAACAAAATTAATTTTACAAGTTTAATATGTTTAGATCAGTTTTGAAAGAAGCAATGTTTTTGGTTTAGACTCAAAATAGGTTCACTTAAAAAGACAAGGAGATTTTCCAAACATAACTCATACCTCCGCAAGATACCACTAACCAAGAAAAAAGATGACAAGGGAAAATTTACTCCGAGGGCACCACATTTCCCATCTAGAAGACATCAAATACAAGAGGAAAATCAACTAATTTATCCAAACATGGACTCTACGAACACCAGTTGTAGCTTTACAAGAAGGGTCACAACATAAGCACAACTAAGATTAAAATTTTAAGATCTAGAAACCAAAATTTCTAAGATAAAGGTCAAAAAGACCCCAAGGCATCCATACAAGTCTCAACATAACCCAATACTTAGTAGATTAAAGAGTGGTATACATAAACATTTTAAAATGTTAAGGCAAGGGTAGATCTATTTATGGGTCATTGAGAGAAAAACAAGTACACTTAATTAAGCACATTTCCCAAATGGGCTTAAATCTAACCATATTTACCAAACTACCTACACTCCACCTAAAGATACTTTCTATAATCAATTACGAAACCATGAAAAACTTAGCATACCACTTTGGAATTTGACATCTAAACAAAACATTTTCTACTAAAACCTACAATCATCCAAGAATTAATCCGATCCTAACACAATCCATAAGCCCATAACCAAAACACATCTGCTTTTGATGAGGAGTAGTGCTCATACCAAATTAGAAAAGAATCACAACTACTGCTATGAAACCGCCAACTAGACCACATGACACAAAGAACTCTCTCTCTATAGAAATGTTGAGTAACGAAGGAGTCACTCCAAGATCCTAGACACACAAGGTTATTTCCTTCCAAAACCAAAGGCATAACTTGAATCACCTAAGAAGACAATCAAGGCACCTAGGGTGTACCCCATACGACGAAAGACCACAATATAAACAAGTGTAGAACCATCTCATCAACCAAAAGAAAAAATCATATAACATTCTCGACAACATTTAACCAAGTGGCCAACAAGATTAACGAGCTCTGAGTCACCAATAAAAAGTAAAATCCAAGAAATGTCAACAATCAAGAAAATGGCTAAGTAGCCGCATTGCAATCTCTGAAAATATCACAAAAATATAAATAAAAAAAAGATCCTCGGAGTTTCTCAATCAATTATAAAATAAATGTTTGGTCCCCGATAAAAAAATAATTTTATGAATATTAAATACGAGAAAATTCCACATCACATTCACTTCTCGAGACCTTCATGGACCGGTAGTAGGGTTACTCTTGACAACGAGCTAAGATCTAAGGACACATATGTAAAACTGGATAAAATGCGACACCATGTCCTGATATCTACTCTCCCATACAAGGATTAAGTCGAAAAGTGACATCCAAACCAACTCACCTAACTACGGAAGGAATGGGGGATTTAAACAACTAAACAATCTTCTAATTTGCTCCAACTGACCCCTAAACGCAAACACTAGCACTAATCCACAAGAGTCACACCACACAAATTAGCATTCCAACAAGGAAGAGTCTCTATGGGGTCAACACATCACATGACTAAAAGAAAGAGTTAGGACTCATCAAACAACATCTTTGCAGGAGAAACCAAATTCCTAATATATTAGAAGTCCACATGAATATCAATCAAATTATAATTTTTCTATTAACCGGGTTTGACAAAACACCACTAGGCAGAGTACAACAATGAAATCAACTTTATTTTTTAGTGTTACTTTAATCACAAAGGTTCAATTATCGCTAATCTGGTTGTCAAGTTTCCCATGTTGGCTCGGTGGTCCAAGAGTTGAAACCACGGCTCGATACAAGTGTAACGCCCACAACTTTCCCATGCAAACCCACGATAAAAAACAATAACTAATTAGGAAAATTATGAAATATTTTTTTAAAAGGGTAATACATTAGCCAAGATTTAATTAAATCCCGATTATAAAATTTTAGACAATTACATGGCAATCAAATTAAAATAACGACTAATTAAAATTTACTCAATCCCCAATTAGAGTTATGGTTTAATTTCTCTTACTAAGTACCAATATTTTATTTAAATAATCCTCATCTTGCTTTTCATTACTTAGCCCCAATAATTTCCTTTAAATCTATTTATTTAATTAATGACCCCTAATTAAATTCCAAATTTAATTAGATAAGAATAATAATCCTCTAGTTTAGAATTATGTACATTAATATTTAGTTTATTTCATAAAAAGGGTCAAGGTTGCACATCTAGGACTAACCCCCTAGGCCCCATTAAAACATTACCCATAATTTTAATTTAAAAATTCCCACCAAAATCCCTATCACTTAAGTGATGTAGGGTTCATCCTACACCATTGGATCTAATCTATCTAAGCCATTAGATTTAGGTTAGGCTAATGAAACCCTAGAAATCCTTATGGGATCTCTTATATTCATTTCTTAAACCTATTTTCTCATTTTCTCTTGTTTGATTTGCAGGTTAAGGAAGGAGGAGAAGAAGATGAAGCCATGGAGGCCATTAGAGAGGGTTGGAAGCTTTTCTTTTGTTAAAATTTTTTGTTTAAGACAAGGATCTACCCATTTCCTTTGTGGGTATTGATCTCTCTTCTTTATTTTTTTACACAATATTTTTCTTGTAGGTTAAATGCATATACAATGAGTATATACCCATTTGGGTAAAAACAAGAAACCCTACCTATTTATTTTGTGCAATTTTTTTTTATATTTTTATACACACACACACACACACACATATCTTCTTTATATTTTAATTAACCCATGGGTTCCATATATATATTAATTAATAAACATGGGTAAATACAAACATATATATAATTTTATAAGAGCCTCGGGTTTAAACTACACACAAATAATTAGAGATAAAGTCAAAATTGTTAAAACATTGACTAGATTATTATAAAGGGAAAAGTTTTTAATCTAATGAAAAGGGTTTATAGAGTTAGGGGGAGTGGCACTGATGCCACCCCCACCCCAAATATGCTATATGGGTTGGGGGTGGGGTCGATGCGCCCCCCCCTAGAACCTTATTAAAGTTTTAAAAACAAATAGTTTGACCAAAACCAATATAGCCGACCACTATGCTAAACCAGGGATCATAATTATTACCTTTGGTTTCAACTTAACCTTATACTTTTATTATTAATATTAAATCCAACGCATTTAATACACACACATGTATACACACACACACACAGATATACATATATATATATATGTGTGTATATATATTTGTGTGTATATATACATATGTATATGTATATATATGTTGGGGGATATATATATATATATATATGTATGTATGTATGTATGTGTGTGTGTGTGTATGTATGTGTGTATGTATGTGTGTATGTATGTATGTATGTGTGTGTACATACATACATACATACATACATACATACATATATATATAATTATAATAATAATAATATTAACATAATGATATTTATAAATTTTGAAAATAGTGAAATTATATCGATTAATATATATCAATTATATACTAATTATAATTATATATATATATTATTAGTATATACTTGATATATATTATCGATATAATTTCACTATTTTCAAAATTTATAAATATCATTATGTTAATATTATTATTAGAAATTAATATATTCATATTATTATATATATACATCAATTTTATAATTAATATTAAACTAATGATATTTATAAATTTTGAAAGTAATGAAAGTATATATATATATATATATATATATATATATATATATATATATATATATATATATATTTTCCTCATTAAAATTAGGGGATTCCAAATAGACTTAATCAACATTGCAATTGTAAAATTGTATGGGTAAAAATTTACATACACCTAAGCAATTATAGTAATGCACAAATTTGAGCATTTATCAAATTTAAAATAATTTATCACTTTCAATTCATTTACATAACTATTATAAGGGTATAATTAGTTGTGATTTATTCATTTACTTAGGACAATTTCTATTGCTACAAAGGGGAAGTTGAATTGTAAAATTAATTCTATCTATTCCTTCTTGTACATTTAGTTGGATAAGAGAAAATAAACCAAACTTAAATGACATTTATTTCAATATTCAAATAAACAAGGATTGTCAATAATACAAATGATCAACATTTATTTCCCATCCAAGAGCACAAGCTTTAAAATAATGCAACTCCTAAACACAAATTTAGATTTGAGAGAACTTAATTTCCATTACAAGATCATTACAAAGTTCTCAATTAATGTGAATAATGCAAGTCACAATAACTCATTTACAAGAACTATCTAGTAAAAAAAATAAGTTACATCCAATGTACTATAGCTACAAGTTACAAATTGTAGAGTCATAATAGATCAAGCCGCACTTCACATATCTTTCTCCATTTTCTTCAAAGGGCACTATGAACCAATCTTTACTTAAACTCCACCATCTTCATCAAATCCAACACAACAACAAAATGGGGGAGTAGGCAACACTCTCCACCCAACCAAATATCCAATGAGGAGAGAAGCCTTCTTCCTCATTGGCCCCCGAGCCCCAACAAAGAAGCAATGAGGGGTATAAAACAACCATTGGCATCTCTAAATGGCTTCCACATACACATTCAATCAAGACAATCAACACATATAAATGGACATACCCAACACAATTTCCAACTTTCTCAAACAACACATAGGATTGATATCAAGCCAAAAAGGAGCAAGGAATATGGGAACCACCTCCTTTTTCCTCCCAAGTGAAGTAGGAGTTTCACCCAAAGCCTCCATGTGCACAATATAACAAAAAAAAAATCCTTATCTCTCCCTTGCAAGTATGCAAAATATGTTTCCATGTTTTCCTTTTCACTCCCATAGGTGAAACTCCCAATCACACTCCCTCCAAAATGCATGCCTCACATCTCCCTTTTCCCTCCCCAATGGTCCCATAAATCCATCTCCCACTCCAACTTAAGGAAACTACCCAACCACAAAAAAAACCACATTCACAACACTCATACAATACTTAACAAGCACAATTTTCACATCTACAAGCATAATAAATAAAAAAACAACAAAGGTGGAGATCCTACCTCTCCATCAAGCTTCCAAGAGACTTCACTCCACAATATTTTTGACACCTTCAAGCCAAGCACACTCCAAAAGTAACTCCAACAAGCTCCCAATTCAAAAATGCAAAGAAATAAAATGAACAAGTAACCCCAAATCCATCAAATTCCATCAATAAATAGAAATGGGATGTGAGGATGATGAGGTGGATCCATGTAGGATGTCACTTCATCATTCCTCCATTCCAACACACAAGTCAAACACCATGCCCAAGACAATAAATGAACATGTAAGACTTATGACAAGCCCACATGACACTCAAACTTGCACACCAAGTCTACCAAGGAAAATTAATTGTGGTAAGTAGGAAAGTGCAATTATTTTCACCCATTTACACTCCAAAATGCATAAATAAGTCTAAAATTAACTCCCCATACCATAGGTATGGTTTTTGGGTGAATTTAAGAGGCATGGGACAAGCTTAGCTTGTCCCACAAGCCTCCAAAAAGGCCTCCCAAGTCAAAATCCAAATTTTGAAGTTGGGGAAAGGTACACAACAAAAAAACCAACACAAATCTAACCTACATCCACAAGATTTCAAGGACCATCTACCCTCATAACTATCCAATTGTCACATCCTTATTTTAGTTAACAAAATTAAGTTAGATTAGCTTAATTAAGACACATTAATAATTGCTAATAAAGTGACTACAATTTCCAATAATTAAAAACATAACACAAAATAAAACACACACAAAATTAAAAAAGAGAAACATTATCCCCATGGCCACACATGTGAGGTCACCCCCATGGGAAACCTCCTAACTAGGCATGCAACAACACAACATAACATTACACGAGTTTTCATGGTGACCTGTTGCCAATACCCCACATTCCTTCGTTGTTGGTCTCTATCCCCCGTAGTTTTTGTGCTATAATTTCCTGCAAAATCAAACAATACCTTTCTAGCCATGGTGGCCACATTAATGATGTCAAGATAATAAAACACATACATATTTACATAATAATTCACATCATCGAATATCATAATTAAACCAACGTTAGAATCAAGTAATTCACCAATTGTTCAAATTTCTAACATTTTGATTCTACTCAATCCATCAATTTGTACTAAGATCATAACATCAACAATCATCTAGAAATATCCATAATCAAGTCCAATATGTCAGTACAATAGTAGCACTTAGAACATTAATACTGATATGTAAATCAAGCATATAAAATCCATTACATAAGTCACATCATGTCAAGAGTCTAACACCTCCATATTATCTATCAAGTAGGTTAATCAAATCATATACAATAATGTACATCAAAATTCCACACTACAACCATATAATCAATAACATCAAAACACAACAATAATCATGATGTCCCATGCATCTTATTAGTACACTAACTAGAATACAATAACAAGGTTCAAGATTATAATCAATTCAAAATTGAAAACATAGTTCAATCAGTGTTGAAGAGTGGGCATTACATCCCCCTCCCCTTAGATTTGACTTCCTCCTGAAGTCACGGAAAAGAGGTAGGGAAACAATGCATAAGAATAAAATCACACCCTCGTGGATTTCTTTATTTCAAAAAAGTGGGTCCTTAGAACCCAAGTTTGGTCCAACGCTATTTAACAAGGAGAAGGGATGATTGTTAGGCATGAATGCTAAAATTTCTTCAAGCAAGGTTGCAAGTATTTAATTCTATAAAGTAACTCTATGTGATCAACCAAGCTACAACAAAAGCATCTAAATAAGAAATTTCCAATGGAATCTCAAGAATAACCACCAAAGTAAAATAATAACAGGAGAAGTCCATGAACTCATGGGATGACCACATAGCCACACAAGGATACAACACACTTGATAATAAAAGTTAAGACTTCCACTTAGGTTGAGTTACACCTCAATGTTCATTACTTTAGATAAGGCTAACAACTACCAATCATGACCATCAATTTTTACATGGAGAAACCATCTACTCATAGGTCTCACTAATTTAAGATCACACAAGACGAGGTTTAACAACAAGGAAAACACCTAAATTAGCAAAAACGTTTACAAACTTCAAACTATTCATTGAAAGCACTTTTATAACTCGAAAGGATTCAATTAAATTCTCATGGTAATACTAAGCAAAAATTCATGACCACAAGGTTTTCTATAACTTGAATTTGCACTCAAAATCAAACACACAACACTAACCTGATTTTTAGAAACTTCAAACACTTAGATAATATTTCCACTTTGAAAGATAAACAATCCTTTCCCAAACTAGCATATCAACACAAGAGACACCAATCACTCTATATAACACAATGGAAATTTATTTATTTTAAATCCTATCCAAGCTCAAAATAATCATAAAGAGAGCACATGCTTAATTTGTAACACAAAAGAACACTCAAGGGAGCTAGGAGAGAAAATAGGCAATAAGAGGGGGTCCAACTACAATCCACAAGTGCATCACACCAATACTCAAGTAACAACTTATAAAAACAACATGCACTTTCCTTTCCCAAGGACAAAAGGGGACAAACAACATCAGGTTTCCCAAGAAAAGAAAAAGAGAAATTCCCAAAATTCTTTCATATCCTTAACATATGTTGCCTAGATTTACCAATAAACCTAGGTCACCAAGGACTTAATCAACACACAAGGAGGGTGTTCCTTTCTTAAAAAAAGATAAATACCCACTCCTAAAAGGCCACAAATCACACTCGTCGAGCTACGAGGAAACAAGGGTATGAAGACCCAAAAACTCCTACAAGGAAAAACACACACGTCTATGATCAAGGGATACAACGCAACTAGAACACATCACCATCATCAAGGTGTTTCATTAACTAAGGTAGGTAGAAAGACTTAAAGGTTCAATTAGTTTCCACCCTTGGCATGATGGATGTATGGGCCCAATCAACACAACATATCAATTAATTCACACTAACAGAGGGATAAAATCTTTATGTATTTATAAAAAATGCACTACTCAAAGAGAGGTCCAAAAATGACCTGGCATATACTTGTGTCATAATCATTTTACATATGTTTATTGTTTGTTATAACAAGGGGGTATGTGAAATACTCAAACAAAACCCAAAATCTTAGGCCACAAAAGGGTTTAGATAATCCTACACTAGCTCAAGGAACCTTCCAATTAGCTCAAAACTTTCAAATTATGTATTTTTTAAATTTAGGCGTGCTTGTAAACATTTATACAATTAGGGTTGTTTAGTTATACATTGCACTCTAACACATAAATTTTACTCATTCCAGGATCTAATTTATAAGACACAAGTTATAGTTACGCTTGTTAAGAACATTTCTATAAGTTTTCTTAATTAATGCATGCCCTTTTATTATGACATCACATATTTTGTGTCATTAAGGAACACCACCAATGTTGGCATGATATCTTGTCATTCTATATAGGCCGCAAGATCATTTATATTACTTCTAGGGAATGCAAAAGTACAAAGTTCTTGCTATTTTCACTTAGTTTAATTTCTTTCACTTGGTTTAATTTCTTCTATTAATCCATAAGATTAGAGTAAGGAACCATTTTCCTTTTTCCTAATGTTCCAGTTTACTTGTTAAGTTTCAAAATCCAAGCCCCTCAATTAGAGTTTTATTATGCTCAGGTTAATCATATTACCAATTAGATTTTAATGAGTAGGAAGAGTCAAACATATCACATTATTACTTTTATAGGAATAAGAGATCAATCAACATATCACATTTTTAATTTTATAGGAACAAGAGACCAATCAACATATCACATCATTAATTTTATAGGAACTAGAGATCAATCAACCAATATGCAACACACCAAGATTTCAAGAGTTTACCAAGAATTTCAAGCATCACTAAAACACTTCCAAGTGGGTCTCCACAAGTATCAAAATAAGTTACGATTAAAAATCAACCCATTAAAAACAAAATTAATTTTACGAGTATTTTAGGAGGTTTAGATCGGTTTGAAAGAAAAATGTTTGTTGTTTAGACTCAAAATAGGTTCACTTAATAAGAAAAGGAGAGTTTCCAAATAGAACTCATACTTCCACAAGATACCACCAACCAAGCAAAAAGATGACAAGGGAAAATTTACTCCAAGGACACCACATTTCCCATCCAGAAGACATCAAATACAAGAGGAAAATCAACTAATTTACCCAAACATGGCCTCTACGAACACCAAGAGTTATAGCTTTAAAGAAGGGTCACAACATAAGCACAACTAAGATTAAAATTTTAAGATCTACAAAACCAAAATTTCTAAGAGAAAGGTCAAAAGACCCCAAGGCATCCATACGAGTCTCAACATAACCCAATACTTAATAGATTATAGAGTGGTATACATAAACACTTTAAAATGTTAAGGCAAGGGTAGATCTATTTATGGGTCATTGAGAGAAAAAAAGTACACTTAATTAAGCACATTTCCTAAATGGGCTTAAATCTAGCCATATTTACCAAAATACATACAGTCCACCTGATGATACTTTCTATAATGAATTACAAGGAAACCATGATAAAACTTAGCATGCCACCGGTGGAACATCACATCCAAACAAAATATCCTACTAAAACCTACAATTATGTAAGATTTTATTTGATCCTAACACAATCCATAAACCCATAACCAAAACACATCTATTTTGATGAGAGCGGAGAGTGCTTATACCGATTACAAAGAATCACAACTACTGCTATCAAAATTGCCAACTAGACCACATGACATAGAGAACTCTCTCTCTATAGAAATGTTGAGTAACGAATGAGTCACTCCAAGATCCTAGACACACAAGGTTTTGTCCTTCCAAAAAAAAGGCATAACTTGAAGCACCTAAGAAGAAAATCAAGGAACCTAGGGTGTACCCCATACGATGAAAGATCACAATACAAACAGTGTAGAACCATCTCATCAACAGACAAGAAAAAATCACGTAACATTCTTGACAACATTTAGCCAAGTGGCCAACAAGATAAACGAGCTCCGAGTCACCAATCAAAAGTAAAATCCAAGAAATATCGACAATCAAAGAAAATGGCTAAGTAGTTGCATTGCAATCTCTAAAAATATCACAAAATATAAATAACAAAAAGATCCTCAGAGCTTCTCAATCGAATTATAAAATAAAATGTTGGTCCCTTATAAAATAACATAAGTTTACGAATATAAAATATAGAAAATTCCACATCACATTCACTTCGCACCTTCATGGACCACCAGGTAGTAGGGTTACTCTTACAACGAGCTCGGATCTAAGGACACATATGCAAAAATGGATTAAATGTGACACCATGTCCTGATATCTACTCTCCATACATGGATTAAGTCGACAAAGTGACATCCAAACCAACTTGCCTAACCACAAAAGGAAGGGGAGATTTAAACAACTAACCAATCTTCTAATTTCCTCCAACTTGACCCCTAAATGCAAACACTAGCACTAATCCACACGAGTCACACCACACAAATTAATATTCCAAACAAGGAAGAGTCTCTATTGGATCAACACATCACATGACTAAAAGAAAATTAGGACTTATCAAACAACATCTTTGCAAGGGAAAACCAAGTTCTTGCTACACTAGAAGTCTACAAGAATATCAATCTAATTCAACATTTTCTATTAACCGAGGTTCGACAAAACACCACTAAGAGAGTACAACAATCAAACAACTTTATTTTTAGTGTTAATTTAATCACAAAGGTTCAAGTATCGCTAACTGGTTGTCGGTTTCCCATGTTGGCCCGGGTCCAAGAGTTGAACCACGACTCGATACCAAGTGTAACACCCACAATTTTCCCATGCAAACCCACGATAGAAACCAATAAATAATTAGGGAAAATTATGAAATATATATTTTTTTTTTGAAATGTAAACATTAGCATTAAAGATTTAATTAAGTCCCGATTATAGAATTTTAGACAATTACATGGCGTCGAAATTAAAATAACAACTAATTAAAATTTACTGCAATCCCCATTAGAATTATGGTTTAATTTCTCTTACTAAGTACAAATATTTTATTTAAATAAACCTCATCTTGTTTTTCATTACTTAGTCCCAATAATTTCTTTAAATCCATTTATTTAATTAATGACCCATAAATTTAATTTAGGTAAGAAAATAATCCTCTAGTTTAGAATTATGTACATTAATATTTATTTTATTTCATAAAAAGGTGAAGGTTGCACATCTAGGACTAACCCCTCCACGCCCCATTAAAATATTACCCATAATTTTAATTTAAAACATTCCCACAAAATCCCTATCACTTAAGTGATGTAGGGTTTCATCCTACACCTTTGGATCTAATCAATCTCGAGCCATTAGATTTAGGTTAGGCTAATGAAACCCTAGAAATCCTTAAGGGTTCTCTTATATTCATTTCTTAAACCTATTTTCTCATTTTCTCTTGTTTAATTTGCACATTAAGGAATGAGGAGAAGAAGATGATGAAGCCATGGAGGACATTAGAGAGGTTTGGAAGCTCTTCTTTTGTTAAAAGTTTTGTTTAAGACAAGGATATACCCATTTCATTTGTGGGTTTTGATCTCTCCTTTTATTTGTTCTTACATAGTATTCTTCTATTGTAGGTTAAATGCATATACAAAGAGTATATACCCATCGGGTAAAAACAAGAAATCCTACTCTATTTATTTTGTGTAAAAATGAATATATATTTGTATTTACCCATGTTTATTAATTCATATATGTAAAATCATTTTACTTAACCCACAATTTCCATTTTACATATATGAATTAATAAACATGGGTAAATACAAATATATATATATATATATAAACCACGAGTTTAAACTACACACAGCCGCAATCTAGTTAGAGATAAAGTCAATTGTTAAAACATTGACAAGTTATTATAAAGGGAAAAGTTTTTAATCTAATGAAACGGGTGTCTAGTGTTAGGGGGAGGGCACCGACCACACCCCCACCCCATATATATTATATATTGGGGTGGTCGGTGCACCCCCCCAACCTTATTAAAGTTTTAAAAAAACAAGATGACCCATATGGCCGACCACCAAGCGCCAAACCAAGATCTTTTTTTTTTATATATATTATTAATTTTGGTTTAAACTGACATGTGTGTGTGTGTGTGTGTGTGTGTGTGTGTGTGTGTGTGTGTGTATGTGTGTGTGTATGTGTGTGTGTGTGTATGTGTGTATGTGTATGTTATGTGTGTGTGTGTGTGTGTTTCTCATTAAAATTAGGGATTCTAAATAGAGTGGGGAAATAAACATGCAATTGTAAAATTATAAAATTGTACATATACCTAAGGCAATTATAGTAATGCACCAATTTGAGCATTTATCAAATTTAAACAATTTATCACTTTCAAATTCATTTATATAACTATTATAAGGGTATAATTAGTTGTGATTTATTCATTTACTTAGGACAATTTCTATTGCTAAAAAGGGGAAATTAAATTGTAAAATTAATTCTGTCTATTCCTTCTTGTACATTTAGTTTGATAAGAGAAAATAAACCAAACTTAAATGTCATTTATTTCAATATTCAAATAATTAAGGATTATCAATCATACAAATGATCAACATTTATTTCTCATTTAAAACAATGCAACTCCTAAACACAAATTTAGATTTGAGAGAACTTATTTCCATTAAAAGATCATTTAAAGTTCTCAATTAATGTGAATAATCAAGTCACAATAACTGTTTACAAGAACTATCGAGTAAAAAAATAGTTACATCCAATGTACTATAGGTACAAGTTACAAAGTGTAGAGTCATATAGATCAAGCCACATTTCATATATCTTTCTCCATTTTTTCAAAGGGCACTATAAACAAATATTCACTTAAACTCCACCATCTTCATCAATTCTAACACAACAACAAAATGGGGGAGTAGGAAACACTCTCCACCCATCCAAATATCAAATGAGGAGAGAATCATTTTTCCTCATTAGCCCCCTCGAGTCCTAACAAAGAAGCAATGAGGGTTATAAAAACCTTTAACATCTCTAAATGGATTCCACATACACATTCAATCAAGACAATAAACACATATAAATGGACATACCCAAAACAATTTCCAACTTTCTCAAACAACACATAGGCTTTATATCAAGCCAAAAAGGAGCAAGGAATATGGGAATCACCTCCTTTTCCACCCAAGTGAAGTAGAAGTTTCACCCAAATCCTCCATGTGGACAATATAACAAAAAGACGTCCTTATCTCTCCCCTTGCAAGTATGCAAAAATGTGTCCATGTTTTCCTTTTCATTCCCTATAGGTTAATCTCCCAATTAAACTCCCTCAAAATGCATGCCTCATGTTGGTACCTGATTTAATCTCCTTCTTCAAGGACCGAGCAACATCATGGAATGAACAAGACACTTAGAGGCAGATAAATGATTGTGTGTCATTTTGTAGCCGTGGAGCGAGTTTATATGAATTTTTAGAACTCTCAAGGCTCAAAAGAAGTGGGTGAACCTTAAACGTATTTGATCTAATTATAAGTATTTCTACGTCATTTGCCTTTCAACCAAGGTAAGAGAACCTATTTTGTAACCTTCAAATGGTAAAGGAGATGGTGATATCTTTCTTTTACACAAATTTTATATAGAAGAGCTTGGGAAAATATGATCAACACACCAAATCGACTCTCACGAGTTGTCACTTCTGAATAAGGAGATATTTTCAACACAAGGCTAAGGTTATCAAGACATTTAGAAACCTGATCTGCTTTCAGTATATTTTGATAGTGAGATTTTGCAATTGTTTATACACAGGACAAAACAGGATAGTTCGTGGTAGGATTGGTTATTTGAAATAACGCTTTTGGTGGGAGATCAACAAGACAAATTAGAATTTTCCAGATCCTTGAGAAACTTCACAATAATGGAGAAACCAACAACGAAAGCTTCAAAATAATTAAAACATTCCTTCAAACTGCAGAAGGTGTACATCAATGGAGGCCCAAATTTGCACTTTTTCACACACTCTTTGAGGTTCTAAGCACGAAGGCCTCGAGTTAAAATGCCCAATGAAACATCAAAATCTAAGACAACTCATGCACGAGGTACACCCAGAGGCTTGCAAACAATCTCACAACGATGAAAGAAAAGTGATTTTAAATTGCTTATTTCATTCCTAGATGAAAGATTTTCTAAAAATTGAAAATGCAGATGCCACTAAACTATCACAAGGATTGAGACCACCTGTGTGATTGAGAGAGATCTTTATACAAGATTGCAATAGAACAAGACAAACTACTGGCAGACATTCCTAAATGAAATAAACATGAAATTTCCAGAGATTTGACACAAATTAATTCAAAGTTTATCGATTTATTCAACAGGGGAGAGTTATTCAAACAATCTCGAGCTTGTTGATGGCTATACACTTGTAACCTACTCAACATGAATGAAAATATAACACAAAGGAAATTAACTCGGTTTCTCATAAAGGTTTCTTAGAGAGATGAGATTTTCTCAAAATTTTCTTGTGAAAATGAACTCTGACCATTCGCATGTCTCAAAACATGCATTATATATCATTTGTTTACATCCATGCCTTCTCTCCCAAGAAAAGGATATCCTAAGCATCTAGTTCATTAAAAAATTCATCATGATTCACAAAAAAGACATTTAACAAAAAACGCTCAAAAGATGCCAGTTCCTCAAAAGGTGAATCATTGCAACAATCGCATCATTACTTCAATAGGGGGTACGCTTTTCATCCTTAAAGACGCACGTGCACCTTTCTTCCTTCATCATTTCATCTTTTCCCTTTCTAAATTTGCCTTTCGAACTTTTGATCTGACATTTCATATTTTTCTCGAGCTCGAGAAAAATCCACTTCAAAAGTACATCGACTTACAAATTGACTCCTCAAATTGATTCCATTGATCCTTGTAGACCAAAATGACATGAATTTGGCAAAAATTCGATGAAGATTGATGCAAAAATCGTATCTCTAAACATCCCGGAGGTCAAATGGTTGAAAAAATATGAAATACACGCTACTATTGATCTTCCCTTTACCTTGTAATTTTAGCCCTCCATGTGGAAAAACATCATTGAAACGGGCTTGGGAGCGATTTTGACATTTTATCACTATTGAAATATGTAAAAATTTCACATTTTCTTTGCCCCTCCGCCGTTGGAAAACAAACCTAACATGTGTACCAATGTGGGTCCCAAAGCAGGCCGCACTCCATTTTTCACTTTATACCTTTTTCTCCAAAAAAGGTTAAAATTCTCAAATTTCCCCCGATGCTCCGACTTCCTGATTTGACTTTTTCAAAGTTTGCCACTTGTCTATCTCTTATTGGAGTGGATATGCGGTCCTCATTTTAACTTTGATCCATTTGAAGTTGAAAACTTCAAAGTAACCCAAAATTCTGCCTCCTATTTTGACTTTTCAAAGGCATATGTCCACTTCGATTGGAGCAGAGCTGAATTTCATTTTTATAGTTCAATTTTCTGCCCATCCGCTTTTGAATTTTTAAGGCTATGTGTCCATCTCTCGATTGAGTGGAGTTTGCATCTCATTTTTTAACTTTACAAAATAAATCTAAAACTTCAAAGGAACCCGACACCCGCCCCTCCAATTTTTTCAACATGTGACACATGTACATCCTTAGGAAAATTTAAGAAATTTCCCCCGCCGCTTGAATTCAGCCAATCAGAAAGTGCCACGTAAGCATCTAGAAAGAAGTGGAGCCATGGGACCAAAAATGCCTTTTTTCCAAAAAAGTAAAACGTGATAAGTTAAAATATTTTCCCGCCGCCTCGACCAATTAAAATAAGCCACATAGCCACCCAATGCTTGAGGAATAATTTGACGGGTAAAATACTCCCACAAACCATCAAAAACACGTAAATTAGCTTGATTATGCCTTAACGATTTTTTCACTAAGGATGGAAATTTTTTGAAACAGAACCAAGTGAAGCATGATTCCAAGCATTTTTCGACCATGGGGATGGATTTTCAAAGGCATACAAGTATAAATCGATCATTTTCAAGCTTCCACAATCGGGGAAAATGGAAAAAAGCAGAGTCCGCGGATTTGAAGAATTTAGGGCAAAAACAGGGCAAACTTGGGGATTTCAGCCAAATGAGGTATGACGAATAGTTTGAAATGAATCAAGGCATATAAATGGAGAAACAAACTTCACTTCACCGCTTCAAGATATGGAAACCATTTTTTAGAATACACAGAGTGAAGGAAAATTAAGGAAAAATGGTGTGAGATCAAAATGAGCACCAACACCTCACAAATCCCTTTTCCCCCCAATGGTTCTATACTTCCATCCGCCACTCCCTTCTTAATGAAAACTACCCAACCAAAAAAAAAATCACTATAATTACAACACTCATACAACACTTAACAAGCACAATCATCACATCTATAAATATAAATAAGAAATAATAAAGGTTGAGATCCCACCTCTCCCCCAAACTTCCAAGATGTTTCTCTCTCCACAATATTTTTGACACCTTCAAGCCAAGCACACTCCAACAAGATCCCAATTTTAAAAGTGCAAAGAAATAAATGAACAAGTGAACCCCAAATCCATCAAATTCCAACAATAAATATAAATCGGATGTGAGGATGATGAGGTTGCTCCATGTAGGATGTGATTTCATCATTCCTCCATTCGAACACAAGAGTCAAACACCATGACGAGAAAATAAATGAACATGTAAGACTTATGACAAGCCAACATGACACTCAAACTTGCACACCAAGTCTACCAAGGACAAATTAATTATGGAAGCAGGAAAGTGTAATTATTTTCACCCATTTACACTCCAAAATGCATGAATAAGTCTAAAATTATCTCCCATACCAAAGGTATGGTTTTTTGGTGAATTAAGAGGCATGAGACAAGCTTAGCTTGTCCCACAAGCCTCCAAAAAGGCATCCAAAGTAAAAATTCGAATTTTGAAGTTGGGGAAAGGTACACACACAAACCCAACACAAATCTAACCTACATCCACAAGATTTCAAGGACAAGACATCTACCCTCATAACTATCCAATTGTCACATCCTTATCTTAGTTAACAAAATAAGTTGGATTATCTTAATTAAGACACATTAACAAAATGCATATACAAAGAGTATATACTCATCGTGGTAAAAACAAGAAACCCTACCTATTTGTTTTGTGCAAAAAAAAAAATTTATTTTTATATATACACACACATTTGTAGGTATATATATATATATATATATATATATATATATATATATATATATCTTCTTATTTCATTTTAATTAACCAGCAATTTCCATTTTACATATATGAATTTATCAACATGGGTATATATATATATATATAATTTTATACAAGCCGTAGGTTTAAACTACACAAAGCAACTAGAGATAAATTCAAACTTTTAAAACATTGACCAAATTATTATAAAGGGAAATTTTTTTAATCTAATGAAAGGTGTTTATAGTGTTAGGGAGTGGCACCGACGCCACCCCCACCCCATATATGTTATATGGGTTGGGGGTGGGGTTGGCGCCCCTCCCCCAACCGTATTAAAACATACAAGTCAAACACCATGCTTAAGACACAAGTCAAACACCATGCCCAAGACAATAAATGAACATGTAAGACTTATAACAAGCCTACATGACACTCAAAGTTGCACACCAAGTCTTCCCAGGACAAATTAATTGTGGAAGTAGGAAAGTGCAATTATTTTCACCCATTTACACTCCGAAATGCATGAATCAGTCTAAAATTAACTCCTTATACCATAGGTATGGTTGTTGGGTGAATTTAAGAGGCATGAGACAAGCTTAGCTTGTCCCACAAGCCTCCAAAGTAAAAATTTGAATTTTGAAATTGGGGAAAGGTACACACACAAAAACCAACACAAATCTAACCTACATCCAAAAGATTTCAAGGACCATCTACCCTCATAAGTATCCAATTTTCACATCCTTATTATTATCTCCGAATCACAACACCCTATGGTTTGCACAAGTGTGTGTTCTTGAGCTCACGGTTTGATTGGATAACATGGGTACTATCTCCAAGTTGTGGGACTTGCTACTTGAGATAGACCTCCAGAGAAAGATGGTTCTTGCTCCTAAACTACCTGCCACAATATACTCTAATGTAGACAAAACTATCTATCCTAATCTAACTTTCCAAGGGACTAGGGAGAGAGAATGCATAAAAACAAATCCTACACTAAAGTGGTGATACACCAAGAAAAAAGAGTGAATGAGGATAGTCTTCAAATGTGTGGAAAGTAGAAGTAAATTGCATGCTCGAAGAGGTTATAACAATTCTCCATAGTCCAACAAAATGCATTCACAACAACATTTCATACACACACAATGATAATGAATCCCTACAAGAGTATGAATAGACACAATATATAGGAAATGAGATTGAAAGGGAAAGAAGAATGCAACAAACACAACAGGGGAAGAGATATCCACAAACTTGTATCTATTACTTTCATTGATATGCATAGTTCAATCTATTATAGAATAAGGGCTTGGATCACCATGCAAGGAGTCCACTACAAGGTCCTGCAGCAGATTCGCTTCACAAAACAATTTTGACATAGTTTCTGCTACTCCAAAAATATCTCCCTTTATAATGAGCGGAACACTCCAATTTATAGAAATCTGAGAGGAGAGAGAGAGAGAAAATGGAAATCCTGAAATCATCCTCTCACCACTTGCAAGATGTCATAAATGGATTAAAATGATGGTATGTTGCTTGTAAAAGGCCCCCATACTGTCCCATAACTTGCAGCAGTGAAATATGTCAGCCCATTCTTCATTAATGCATCACATCCACGTTTTCTACAAAATCATCATCAATTTCTCATTAAATCCTAAATTTCTTGATTGTTGTGAGTTGGGCTTGGAAACAAAATTCAATGGTATCAATTTTGTGCGTTTTAGAGAATTGCAAGTTATGGCCTTCGAGTGTGGAAAACTATTTTGGGTGTGCCAGGCATTTCTGTCATTTAACGGGACCGAGTGTTTACTTTATTTGAGCTGGAGATGTTTCTTTTATTTTTACATAGATAATCTCATCAAAATTAAGAAAGTCAAATTTCATGAAAATCGGAGCTCGGGGTCAAAAGTTATGGTCATTTGAAGTTCGGGAGGGTCAGACATTGAATTTTCCTTGTATGTAGCTATTGTGGGTTTTCGAGCACTCATGTCCCACGCATGACTGACCGGGCCGGGCCTCCTTCCTCCACCTTTCTCGATTCTCATTGACTACGACAATTTGAGTCCTTGTGTCCGGTTGTCTCGGAAAAAATTTTCATTCCACCCGTAAGCCTCCTTCCTATTTGGCTACTTATGCTTTTGGTGTCCTGCTTGTCCCAAAATTGGTATCGGGGTGGTGAGGTCCGCTGACCTTTGCATCACCCGCACTACACTTGATTGGATTTTTGACATTTTAGAGCCGCGCATGACACATGTGTCCTGGCCTATCCAACAGTTACGCAGACAAAAATTTCTAATTTTTCTGATTTCCCTTTGACCTGTGGATTTTTAAGGTTTTCGGGTTCTTGATGTCCATCGTGAACTCGTGGCTTGGGCCAAAATATCCAACTTAACCAATTTGCTCTTGATCCGATGATTTTAGATTTTCGTGTCCCGATATCCCGACATCCCGCAGATCATCCGGGACAAAAATATATGACTTAATTGATTCCTTTTTATTTCAGCCCCGAACTTGGTATGACGAACCTTGGTATGACCCGCATTGGTTCCATCCACAACCCTCATACCCAATTTACATTAAAATAGGCCTGTAACTTCATTTTTTCATATTTTTGCATGTTTTTACTAACTCTTTGAAGATGACACATATGAAGAAGAAGTTTGTGAAGAGGAGGAAACACAAGCACCACCCTTAGCTTTTGAAGAAATGATGCTTCGAGCATTAGAAGGAAAGAATGATGGGATAAGAGTTGATGTTTCAGAGTATGGAGGTAGTCTAAAACCAGAGGAGTTGATAGACTGGTTGACTAGCATGGGGAAAGTTTTTTTTAGTGGAAGGCTATGTCAGAAGAAAAGAAGGTAAAATTTGCATGCATGAAATTTAAAGGTCATGCTATGTTATGGTGGGATCACCTACAGAAAGAGCGGTCAAGAAAGGGGAAATAAATAATTAGGACGTGGAGTAAGATGGAGAAGAAGATGAAAGATAAATTTCTCCTGTGGATTATGCACAAACCCTTTACAAGAGGTTTTAGAATCTCAAACAGAACTTAAAAACTGTGCAATAATACACAGATGAGTTCTACAAGTTTTCCATTCATGTAGAGCATGAAGAAACTGAGGAACAAATGGCTGTAAGGTATGTAAATGGATTAAAATTTTCTATTCAAGATGAGATAAGTATGCACATGATTAAGAACATGGAGGATGCCTATCAATTAGCCTTAAAGGATGAGGAAAAACAAAGTCATCAAAATTTTAGGAGATCACTTGGGATGAATAGGGGAGCCTCATCCTCCTTTCGGGGATGAGATGGTTTTAGTCAAGGTAGGGGAGAATCACCTCGTGGAGTGGAAAAGCAAGAAGATACGAGACAAGATTCCCATAATCAACAAAGAGGTAGAGGATTTTCTAGGGGCAGAGGATATGCTAACGATAGAGGATGGGAGGCTCCACAAAGACCATTTGTTTGTTACAGATGTGGTGAAGAGGGGCATCGGGATTTTGAATTCCTGCATTATTATACACATGACAAGAGGCAAAATAGATGCTCCAAGAGTAAATCTTGTTGAAGCTAAACAAGTAGAAGATGAACAAGACCTAGAAATTCCACCAGATTTTAGAGAAAATCTAATAATCAAAGGGACGATGATTGCTCCAAGAAAGGATATCAAGGGGGATGCATGGTTGCGTACAAATATTTTCATAACAAGATGCACTTCAGAGGAAAGGTATGTAATGTTATTATTGATGGTGGTAGTTGTGAGAACATGGTTTCAAATGAGATGGTTGAGAAATTGGGTCTATTGTGAGAAGAATCCTAACCCTTACCGTATTGCATGGTTTAAGAAGGGTAATGAAGTTACTATTGATAAGAGATGTTTAATAAGTTTTTCTATTGGGAATAGTTATAAGGATGAGATTTGTGTGATGTTATTCCTATGGATGCATGTCATATGTTGCTAGGAAGACCATGGCAATTTGATAGAAAAGTTATTCATGATGGGGAAAGAATACTTATACTTTCGGAAGGATGGCACAAAAATAGTTTTTCTACCTCTTAAGGAAGAGGGAAGGCTGAAAATATGATTTCTACAAAATAATTTGTGAAGGAGGCAAAGGCAACCGGGTTTTGTTATGCACTAGTCACAAATAAGGATGAACCTGCAAGTGCACAAATACCAATAGAAACAACATAATTAATAGAAGAATTTTCTGATGTTATTCCTGATGAGCTACTAGATGGATTACCACCCAAAAGAGATATTCAACACCATATTGATTTGATTCCAGGGTCTTCACTCCCAAATCAAGCGGCTTATAGGATGATCCGACATTGCATGCAAAGTTGAATAGGCAAGTGGCAGAGCTCATGAGAAAGGGGGTCGTAAGGGAGAGCATGAGTTCGTGTGCAACCCCAACTTTATTAACACCAAAGAAGGATGGAACATGGAGAATGTACATGGATAGTAGAGCAATCAATAAAATTACAATCAAGTATAGGTTCCCAATACCTTGCCTTGATGATATGATGGATGTGCTTGCTGATCTAGGTATTTCACCAAGATTGATCTTCGAAGTGGTTACCATCAGATTTAGATCAGAGAAGGAGATGAGTGGAAAACAACATTCAAGATAGGAAATGGATTATATGAGTGGTTGGTGATGCCATTTGGGTTATCCAATGCACCTAGTACTTTTATGAGATTGATGAACACTGTGTTGCGGGAGTATAATGGTAAGTTTTTTGTGGTTTATTTTGATGATATCTTGATCTTTAGTAAAACTAAAGAAGAACATTTGAGGCATCTAAGGGTGATATTTGAAGTGTTAAGGAAAGAGAAACTCTATGCAAATATGAAGAAGTGCACATTTATGCAAGAGATTTTGGTATTCTTGGGTTTTATTATTTCAGCAGATGGGGTATAGATGGACTCAAAGAAGATAAAGGCAATTATTGAATGGCCTACTCCATGGAGTATAACAGAGGTAAGAAGATTTCATGGTTTAGCAACATTTTACAAAAATTTATTAAAAATTTCAGTAGTATTGTAGCACCTATAACAGATTGCACAAAAGGAAGGGAGTTTTTGTGGACAAAGGAAGTGAGGATAGTTTTCAATTCTTGAAGAAGAAGGTGACAGAGGCACCTATTTTGGCACTACCAAATTTTGATAAAGTGTTTGAGGTTGATTTTGATGCCTCACATGTGGGTATTGGTGTTGTCCTAAGTCAAGGTGGAAAGCCAGTAGCTTTCTTTAGTGATAAATTGAATGAGGTAAGAAATAACTACTCTACTTATGATGTGGAATTTTATGCAATTGTATAAGCATTGAGGCATTGGAGGCATTACTTAGTGCCTAAGGAGTTTGTGTTATTTATAGACCACATAGCCCTAAAGTATGTGAATACACAAAAGAAGTTGAATAGTAGGCATGCAAAGTGGGTATCATTTTTGCAAGGTTATACTTTTTCTCTAAAACATAAATCAGGAAAACAAAATCAAGTTGTAGATGCATTGAGTAGGCGTGTGACTTTTTTTACCACTATGGAAAATGAGGTGGTGGGTTTTGAAGCAATAAAGGGTTTGTATTCTTCTTGATTCTGATTTCAAGAATATTGTTGAAAGGTTAATTCATCCATTTTCAGATGATGTAGGAGATGTCCAGGATGAGTACATTTTACAGATGGCTATCTATTCAAGGGACGCCAACTATGTATTCCAATTGGGTCTATGAGAGAGAATATAGTGAAAGAGTTGCATAGCAGAGGATTGGTTGGGCATTTTGGTAAAGATAAGATGATAGCCTTAGTAGCAGAGAAATACTATTGGCCAAAGTTGAAAAGAGATGTGGTAAGATATGTGGAGAGGTGTTGAATTTGCCAAGTCTCGAAAGGCCATGCACAAAATACAGGGTTGTATATGCCGTTGCATGTTCTAAAGGGTCGTGGACAGATTTGAGTATGGATTTTGTTTTGGGATTACCAAAAACACAACGAGGTAATGAATCAATTTTTGTGGTTGTTGATAGGTTTTCTAAGATGGTTCATTTTATTTCTGCAAGAAAACAAGTGATGCATGCGACATAAGAGTAGCTGATTTTTTTTCGTAGAAGTTGTTCATTTGCATGGTGTTCCAAAACCATTACTTCAGATAGGGACACAAGGTTCTTAAGTCACTTCTGGAGGAATTTATGGAAGAAGTTGGGAACTCAACTACAGTTTAGTAGTGCCTATCATCCTCAGACTGATGGGAAAATAGAGGTGGTAAATAGGAGTTTGGGAAACCTATTAAGATGCATAGTTGGGAAAATCCAAAACAATGGGACTTAGCATTACCACAAGCTGAGTTTGCATATAACAATTCCATAAATAGATCCACATGAAAGTCTCCATTTTTA
This sequence comes from Taxus wallichiana var. yunnanensis, assembly GCA_018340775.1. NCBI lineage: Eukaryota > Viridiplantae > Streptophyta > Pinopsida > Cupressales > Taxaceae > Taxus > Taxus wallichiana. The sequence goes on from CM031238.1 coordinate 84,477,064, forward strand.
TTTTGTATGGGAGTAATCCAAACAGGTGTTAGATTTGGTACAGCTACTAGTTGATGGCAGAGTTAGTGATGATGCAAAAGCATTTGCCAAACATATACAACAATTACAAGAAGAAGTGCGAAGAAGCTATAGAATAGTAATGATAAGTATAAGGAAATAGAAGATGTGCACAGAAGGAGAAAGGTATTTACAGTTGGTGAGTTGGTTATGGTATACTATGGAAGGAAAGGTTTCTAAAAGGAACCTATAACAAGCTGAAGTATAAGAAGATTGGTCCCTGTAAAATCATTAAAAAATAAATTATAATGCTTATGAGGTAGAATTTCCAGGAATTTTGATATTTCTCCAAAGGTTTAATGTTTCAAATTTGTATTCTTTTCATAGCGATGGTGCGAAAGGGGATGATATTGATGAAGTTAGTAGATTGGAGGTAGCAAGTTCCGGTGAAGAAGAAAGAAGAAGTGGATCGAGATTCTAGATAAGAAAACAATGGACACGCGAAATGGGAAATACAACAAATATTTGGTACATTGGAAAGGACAGAAACAAGAGGAAAATACTTGGGTCATAGAATGGGAGATTAAGAAGATGGATGCAGATAAATGGAAGTAGTTTGAAGAAGACAACTTATAGGAGCTACATTTTTTCAAGCAGGGGAGAATGATATGCCAAAATTAGTAGGAATTTGAAAAGGTCATAACTTGTGCTCCAAGTTTCCGTTTGAGTCCAAAAATGCTTTTTTAAACCACTGTTTCAATGATAGAAAAAAATGCATCCCTGCCCTACCGGTTGGAGCAAGTTTTGGCACATTTTTCAGCCCGAAATCCGCCATCTTGAGGCCAAAAATTAGGATTTAAGTTATAGTTCGGTTTTTTTCCTATTTTAGGGCATTAGTTAATTTTAGTCTCTTAGTTACATTATGAGTTGGAAATTTTGAAATTCCTCTAATTTAGGCATGTAGAAGATGCGTGGAAATTTAATATGTGCTACATTAAACATGAAACTTACTAAGAATAAGAGGTTCTAGTAAACTACTAAAAATAGTAATTTCCGCCACCTAGAGTTCCTTGGAAACATGAGTTGCGAGTTGTTTTCCTATTTAGAAACATGTAATTCATGATTGAATAACGTCTATTTTCTTTTAAAGTTCATATTATTTGCATTATATTGAGTTTGTTCGAGAATTTGGCTACATTTTTGTCATTTGAAGATAACAAGTTACCTTTTACCTTATGCACCCTCTTTGGCACCCATCAAATTCTTGTGAGAAAATGCCCCATTTTGACACATAAAACCATTCACCATACTAGAAACTTTGAGATTTTTTTAAAAATATTTTACTTTATTAATATTTATGGGGTCATTCAATTATTTAACACTATTTTATTTTTCAAATTCATTATTTTTAAATACCCATATTTAAGTTTAATCCATAGTTTTGTCCCAAGGATCTAACCATACTCACTCTTGCCTAATGTTTTCTTAAATAAATATTTTCGTACAATTTAAATTTAATTCTCTATCCCCATCAAGTCCTTTAAATAACTAAATGAACCCATGCCACCATTTTTTATTTAAACAATTACTTAAATGCCACACTATTGATTTATACTTACCATGGCCCTAATAAAATCCTCCTAGGTTCCCTTTTTATTAATTTACTCCATACCCCTTTAAATCATTTTATTCCCACAACTTTAAAGGAGGGGAGGGTTAAATCTGAGCCATAGGATTCTTTTTAATCTCTACCCTTGATCTTAGGGATTTCCTAAAATCCCTAATCCATCCTTATGAATTTCTTTATAGCTTTTATTTTGATTATTTTTCCTCCATTTGCACAAGTTGTTCTTGCAGGAAGGAGATGGAAGAAAGGGAGATCATGGAGGCATATTTTTGAGCTCTTCCATAAAACACACAAATCTTTGTTTGTATTTTTTTCATTTCTTGTTCCATATTTTCCAATAAGGGAAGAAATTCCCCTTTTATTTTCAAGTTCTTCTCATATATATATACCATGTTTTCTTTGTTTATGGATTAAACCTATGCGCATGTTGTGGGAACAAATTTATACCGATAGTAGAAGGGATTTTTGGAGGGGTGGCGGTGGACTCGGTATGGGTTGTCCCTCTCCACCATAAGAAGTAAACTAGGGTTTGGGGAAGGGGTGCGCAGCCCTCCACCCACCTTTAATTATATATATTTTTACCTTAAACAATATCCTTTACAAATGTCTTTGAAACTTGATCATTTTTTAAAATTTATTTTGATACTCAACACAAAGGTTGGGACACACACACACACACAAATCTTATAAATAGAACCTCAATTTTACTATTTATATGTACTTTTATATAATATTTACATTACTATTTATATGTACTTATGTATATGTATGTATGTATGTATGTATGTACATGCATATAACTATAGGAGTATAAAGTGTGAATTCTTTTTTTTTTCAAAACTTTTTCCACGTAATTTTATAGGAATAAATATCAGATATTCTATACAAATTAGGTTCACTCTAATTGATAAAACTTCAAAGTAAGTCACTAGTTATATTTAAATAAATTGTTATTTATGCATATAATATAAAATTTAGATAGGTAGTTTTATTCAAATATAAGGCCATACGTCAATATGATTTAGCATATTTACTTGAGTTTTAAATCTCAAATTTCAAAAGACCTTTTATTCAAATATGTTTGAATATAACCACTTGAATACCCTCTACTTGACTACTACAAGCAAGTTTCACACAAAATGAGATTTACTTTTCATTGTTTAAGAAGGGTAAACAATTTTACAAGGTTGTTTCTCCAAATTCACTTACATGGTATGCATTTCAACATCATACAAGAAAGGTCACACATGCATTACATTATAAAGAAATATGAATTTCCTATGAGGGTAGAAACAAGCCTTTACTATATTCCTATTTTCAAGTTCATCAAAATGAGAGAAAAGGTTGAAATTTAAAGGATTCTTTTAAGAGCTAAAACAAGACTAAAACTTCACTATCTCCTTGCATTATATACCAAGAAATACAACCAAATATGCAATATTTCCTTCCATAATACATGCAAGTAGAGCATCCTTTGATAAGTAAAATGAGCAATATATGAGAACCTATCTTTTTATTTAACACAATAAGCAAAGGAAATAATACAAGGATAGCAAATTTATGGTGCTTAAAATTCATTCACTTCTTCAAATATCCATTTCAACACATGATAATACAAACTTTCCATCTCATAGCCAAGCCATACAATATGTCTTTTAAAGAGTACAAACATACCCATATTTTCCATTAAAAATATAAAAACTGGTACAAAAACGCACGAAGAAGTTTAATTCAACATGAAATAATATATATTTCAATACAACAACATTCCTTCTCGAAGGTAAGGATAAATCAACCTATCAAATACAACCATTCAATCTTTTGATAAAAGTTAACATTAGATACAACAAATTTAGGAGCAAGATACAAGATTCGTCACAAGATGGGAGACTACTAAACAAGATTTACAACATATTTATAAGATAAAAATAAAATACAAGTGGATAAGCCTCCCCAAATGGGGAACAACATGTCAAAATATTCAAATTTTCTTCTCCAAACTTCAAGTTAAATCTACAAATTTTCACTTCAAAATGGTCTTCATAAAGACAAGAAAAAGGGCCCGATTACCTCCCAACCATATGGCATCATTACATGTCATCTCCAAAAATTAGAGGACATGCTAGCCTCCCTCCAAGCCTATGGGAGAGAGAGTAGAAGCCTCGAGAATTAACAAGTGAAGGGAACAATGGTGACAAACACACAAGCACAATTTGACAACGCACACACACAACAATCAAATAAACAAAACCAACACATGAGGAAAAATCCATGTTTTCCCCAAAAGTTGAAGAGTGAAAAGAATCCCATATGAAGAAAAAGTTTGAACCAACCATAGGAACAAAATAATAATATTCAAGTACCCTCCTTATCTCTCAAATCCAAGAACCAAACCTCCTCCTTGGAAGGATTTTCAAACTATTTATGATTTTCTTGCCAAGGACAGAGAAGGAAGTTCAAACCATATGAAAATCCTTCCCCACATCAAATCATATGAGGGGAGGAATAGAGAAAACCATCATGGCTTTCCCATCAAGCCATGTGGTGAAGAAGGATCTTCCTCCCTCTTCCCCAACAACTCCAAAATCCATCACAAAGCATGATGGATGGAGGAAATGAAAAGAAAACCAAATCCATAAACATTCCCATAACAAACACACAAGAAACAACACATATTTACACCATTTTTATTTCAAAATCACATTACGTTATCATAAAAAAGTGAGAGAGATACACGAATGCCTACGTAAATCAAGCTATCCCAATCTCAAATCAATCCAACACACTCCAAAGCTCCAAGCTTCATAATGTCTCTTCACAATCTCCACTCCAAAATGCAATAATGACCCCTAAAAGTTCCAACCCTCTCCATGAGGGAGTATAAAAGAATAAAAAAATTTAAAACCTCACAAATGAGAGGGTGACATGTGTCACCCATTTCATATTACCACAAATTATTCTTAAATTTACAATGAGTATAAAAAAATGATTTTAGGAGGTAGTCTCCCATATTCCCCAAAATGTAAATAAATCCAACACCCTACAAATTTTAAGAAAATACAACTAACCATCCTTATAATATAGTGACATGTGAGGGGTAAAATGGGATCAAAAATTCCATTTGGCCTTGGAAAGAGACTCCCCTACCCATAGGTAGGGTCCAAGGGCTCATTTCCATGAAAGGGGAACTCCCAAATTGAAAAGTTCCATCAAATTGCCACATTTAGCCAAAAATTGATATTAGGATAAATGGCACAATGGTTGAAGTGGTGGGGCCCACCCAAAAGGTGATTATGTGGTCCCAACCTCCTAATAACAAATTTAATTAATCCCAATTCACTTCTAACACATGTGGGGACCATTAGGTCCCTAAACTAGTTTATCACAAGACTAAACAAATCACAATAACATAATTACAATTAGAAATCACTCATGGTATCCCAAACACAAACATGCCACAAACATACAAGGCTAAAAAAATCATGTTTGGATAGGATTCGGCCTAGTCGGCCACTTGTGTAACTTGAGGTGTTGTTACCACAAAACCCACGTTCTCATATGTGCCCTATAATCTGCACACTCAATGTAAAAATTAAGAATACATGCTCTATAAAATATATTATTTAAATATTCTCAATAAATTAATTGTGGATAAATCAAACAAACTATACCACAAAATGTCATTATGAAATGGCTAAATGTTAATCATATACATCCATATTAACTCAAACTATACTATCCATCTAAGCATTACATGACTACATCCAATTAGCCATTACAAATCAAATGATCACCAAGTATATGACAAAACCATATGTAAATCCATCACATATGAAATGAAACCAATTATACCATAACATGCTGATATCCAAAACCATACAATGCAAAAGCTAAGATAATGGTCTCAGTAATACTAGTTTGGCGATATGCACCCAAATCACCACAAGTTTCATCAAAAGAACCATAATAAGAACATATAGTATCCAAATGGTGTTAAAATCCATGTCCATCATCAAATAAAATCATTGAGATAGAAAAGGAACTACTTTAAGAAGAGGTGGGAACTACATTTTGTTTGGGGTAAACAATTAAATAACATGTGACTCTTGGTCAACATGTGTTGGAAGCAATAAAATCTAGTTTTGGGGCTCGAGGAAGGCATTGTAGATAAGCACGCATATCTGGGAGAGGTCATTTGGACTGAAATGATAGTTGTAAAGACAAGAATCCACATCCATAGAAAATTTCCACCACATTTTCATGCATTCCTCTTTTCTTGCGCCAAATGAAGATGACGATGAACTACGCTAAACAGAGCTTTCACTAACATACATCCAAAATTAGTACCACTATTGGTTAAATCAGACCTGCACACGTAGATATATATGTAACCATAATATCTCCTCATTTTACTATATACAAATTGATTGATCTTTATTTGTAGTTGTATCTGAAGCGGTTTCATTTGTAATTGAGAGGAAGGAAACTACTATATGTCGCTATTTTGTTTGTTGTATGCAAAAGAGAAGAAGAAGATTTAGGATTAGGAGTGTAATGTCTAGCTGTATTTATTTTGCTTCTTCTACTTCTGTGCACCTATGCTATGTGCACTGTAACCTTTGCAACACCATTCTTGGGATAGACGATGGCTACCACTTTGTTTTCCTACTCTTTATCTTTTATTTTGAGTAGTTGTATTGATTAAGACATTGAAAGTGCTTGCTCCCACTATTCCACTTATGTCTCTGCAAGATTTGTCTCTTTCACTCTTCCTCTGTGTGAAACCCTCTATTTTTCCATTCTCTTCCTTGCGTGAAAGGGGGTTTGTTGAAAATTGTGTGGGACCTCAAGAAGTGCGTTGATATGTGTGAGCCAAGATTCCTCAATGTTACACATTCAACTTGAAATGGCTTGTACATCGTGTTTTTATGGTTTATTGAATGTCAAGAAGCCCAGAACATACATGTGTTCTATTTGACATAATTCCTTGAAGAAATTTGTCTTTAGATTATACATGTTTACATGATGCACACACCCTAGATTGGGTAAAAGAATGAGGAACTTCAAAAGGATAAATCCGATTAAAGTAAGACTCCATAGCTTGTTCTCCAGATGCTCCCATTCCGTGCAAGAGATAACTTTTGAGCAAGGGCATGAACATATTTAAAAGAATATATATATATAATAAAGGGTTTTTGTAAAAGGTTGTAGTTGTAAGTGTTCCATTTACATATAAGCATGCATTTGGTAGGGATGGCTCTAGCTTTGTTGTTTTCATATTTTTTTGGAATGTGTGTAAAAGATGGAAGCATAGAGAAGGCATGTAAATTGTTTGACAAAATGTCGGTGAGCAATGTTTTCATTTAGGCTCCTATCTCTAACATGCTTTCATATTTATGGTTTTCCCTTCATAGTGCTAGTGAAATTTTTAATTAAAGGAAGAGTATGGTTATGGTTAATAAAATGACTTGTTGCACATAATGGATATATTTACCTTACATCATGTAGAACTAGATATGACCCTTTTAGTGTAAGCTACACTCTACAACCATGTCATGTGACAACTAGAACTTTTGGATGATAGTTTTGGATAACTGTATCCACCCGATTTGAGAAATAAACTTGACTTCCATGTAATCACATCATTTGTTCACCTTGCTAAAATTTAATAAAACATGAATTTTCAACGACGCACAAACCACCGCTTCAAACCCTGTATTGGGTAAGTTATGGAATGATCATGTTCACTAGTGATGTGAGATGTCATGTCAATCTCTATAATGACCTTAGACAATCTTTTGACCTTGTTTCGTTACACATTTGGGGGCCTAGTCAGCTATTTTACCACTTTGGTCAGTTGTTGAAAATTGAAAAGTTAGTTTGGTTTTGGCCCATGATTTAGGCCCCCATACCGAGAAAATAAATTTAGTCACCACACAACTCTTGTATTTATCGATCACTATCATAATCATTCAAAAGATTTTTTTGTAATAGGGTTTTGTAGGCCTTGGGATGTTCGGTGACAAAGTCCAACTAACATAATTACAAAAATTAGCTTCATAAATGTAGTGTCCATTTGAAACTTGATCATAAGATTTAAACTCCAAGGGTTCCCTGTAGATAGGTGAATTGACAAAAATTTACACGTGGTGTGTTTGAGCTTCAAAATGGATTTCAACCTTAGTTTTTGGGCCAATTTGGCCAAATTGGTCATCTTTGTAATACTTCGGCGCTAGCGAGAGAATATCTGTGGAATTTTCTCTTAGCAGAAAAAATATTGCAAAACCTTTAAACTCTATTATACGACTCTATATATCTCCTTGATGACACTTGTTTGTAATTTATTGCTTATGGGAAATTTGGTGTGATTTTATCTCTCTCCTCTCTCTATCTTGCTCCATCTTGAAAATGAAATGAAATTGCATTTGTGTTCTTACCTCTATTGTATCATAAAAGTTACACTTAGTTAATCTTTCTTGAAGTGTTACACTTAGGTAAAAATTCCTTGAACTTGGTAGCTACCTGGAACTCAAGGATATCTCATTGAATGTTAATGAGAATGATCATCGTGCACCTTGTCATTAATCATTTCAAGGGGATCCTTAGTGTTTTGGATACATGAAAACATGGGGATGTCTTTACTACCTCGTAGTAGACTTCCTTGTAGATTGTTTACCTTGTTGTGTAGATAGGGTTAAGATATATCTAGTACCTCTTAAGAGGTCATTTGTGGGTGAATAAGGTATTCAAAAATCAATCATAGAAATGATGTTTGTTAAGATGATATTGGGAAGGTAAAGAGTAACCAGAACCACTCCCTTAACTTAAGGTTAGCCCCTTTTTCTATTTATAAGAAAAAAAGAGAGATATTTGTTTTGTGCGGGAGCTTTACCTTTGGCAACATCCTTTCTCATCTCAAAGATGAGCCTCATGAGGATCACGTGTGTAAAAACATGTATTCAATTGATAATTAAGATTTGGAAACTTACCATGCTAGATAATATAGATGAATAAAGAATAACTTAGTAGTAAAGGCGTACTTCTTGAGACATGGCTTGTGTGCATAGCTTGTGGTTTATTGAAGGAGGGATATCTAAGAAAAAAATTATTAGTATGTAAACCATGAAAACTATGAACACTTTGGAACATGTCATTTCTTCTTATCCTCATTAGTAATTATATCTATGTGTGATGTTTTGCCTATTTTAAAAAAATAGTCCAAGTCTTTTGGGGTCTTGAATCCCTAAGTGGAAAGTAAGAGTTACACGAATCATAAATGTTCTATAAACAAGGTTAATAGGAGATCTATGTAACAACATAAATATAATTAGAACATGGGTAATTGAGATGAAACTATGAAATAATTGTTACAAAAGTCTTATGCACCTTGAATGATGACGAACTAACTAAAATTCCTAAGAAGATCTTAAAACAAATGAAATTTAAGGAGGGCATCATTGAGATCCAAAATGTTTTATTAAAATGGGAAATATATATAACCTTAAGGTATGAGCACATATTTCATAAGCATAATGTGTTTTGAACAATGATGTAAAATGAAATATTGAAGATGTAGCTTCGGGAACAAGAATATTTTCCTATATGTTAAATGCTCTTCAATCTATAAGGTTAAACAATGAAATTGAATCATAACAAAGATGTAACCATGAAAGATGTAGGATATTGCTAGCCTTAGGATTCTCGTGTGGGGTTGAGTCTTTGAAACATGTACATCCCTTGTGAGTAAGTTTGTTATTCATGAGCTCTAGTGTTTTCCTATTTCTATGTGGGTCCATGTTTTGTGTTAGTGTCCCTTGTGACCTTAAGTTACTCTATTTGGGCTTTGGTCATAGTAGTGTGGGAAATATTGAGTTGTGTTGTCCCTACAAAATGTGCCTATAAAACTCCTATATGAAATGTGTATGGGCCTTGTGAAAATGTGTTACTGAGTTATACGAGTTTCCGTCTGTTTAGTTGGGTTGTGGATGATCTTTCATCTTAGAAGAAAGGTGGCTAGGAAAACCTCCTATGGGTTAGGTAACTTAGTCATGCATGCATCACATCCTGAGCAATGGCTAATGTTTGTTGAGAGTCACGCCGAAGTTGTATTCTATTGGTCCTAAATTTTTGTGTCCAAGAATTGAAGTGGACATGTATGATTCAAAATAGGTAGCGAGCGAAAAATATGAAATTTTATCATTGGAATGGATCCTAGAATGAAATGAACCCACATTTGAAATGTGAAATGATGTGTCATAAAGGATTTCTTACGTTCTCTTGGATAAGTATTAATCCTAAATAACAAAATACAATACATGCAAAAGTGAATTAGTAAATCGTGTGTTCACTAAATTTATACTATGTGTCTTGTGATCAGTGCAACCTCTTTCTCATGTTACATCATATAATATAAAAAAATTGTTAATTTTTCAATTACTTTTTATGTGATAAAATAGCGAGGCACTACATTACCTTACCAATGTGATTCTTCCTTTCCTTTTATATTGTAATGGGATACTCATAGTAACACCAATTTGACATTTGACACAAACTTCACAATCCACATGCATGTGAAGCTACTAGTTATAGTGTTATTTATAACTAGAACCAATGCATTCCCAACAAATTGATCTATAAACTTGCACATATCATCCTAACACTAAAAAAATCCAAAACAAATCTCCTAGAAAACCTATGCGGTAAAACTTACACCAAAATTGAACTATATAAGTTTAAAAGTGCTATGAAAACAAAATAATATTGTATTTGTAATAAAATAGGGAAAATCCTAGATCTGAAATATAATTTTATATAAAGCTAAACAATACTCAAGAGTTTTAAAAGCATCATACTTGTGAAGACACTAATAGTTCCATGCATAGATTCTTTCTCCCTCCAAAAAACCCCTCTAGAACGAATTTATAACTAATTTCCCACGCTATCTCGGCGGTGGTGGAAAGTTGAATTCGACACTTCTAAATTGTTTATCTTATTATTTAATAGTTGAATTCAATGTGAAAGCCTACATCTACATTTATTTCTCTTTCTTCATCACCAAGCCAACCAATATGCAAGGGTTTGTACAATCCTTTTATGCTTTTAGCATTAAATTGGGACTGCATAATCTAACAAGTTTACCAACCGCAAGTGGTATAATGTAGCAATATTTTTGGTGATTCACGGGATATCTTTGTGTCTTCTTGCAAGAAAATAAGCAATCTTTGTGGTGGTTGATCACTTTTCAAAACGATTCCCATAAAGGAGGTTGGAAAATTCCTTTTCGTATCTAGGCACTTTGCTTTGCATGAACACGTAATCTCTAATCTAGATTCCAACTTAATGAAGGTATTTTGGATATCTTAATTATGCTATCCTCAAACAAAGTGGAGGAAAGATTCACAATATTTCATCTCAAGCCTAATTAATAGCCTAGATTAGTACCAATATTGGTGCTCGTTTCCAAGAAAATGTATAGTTATTGTTAGGAAAAAAATTATTTTTCCCAAGAAAAGTAAAAAGTAGTTCGTTTTTTTACATGTTTTTATTTTTGAGTTTTGTTTTAGATGTTCCTAATTTTAGGAAAAGCTAATAAAACAAATAAATCAAAAGATTTGTATTGCACAAAATCATGTCCTTTTAGTTCTATTTTTAAGAGTTGGGTGTTTTATTGTTAGATGAAGCCATCTATTTATTAGAGGCAATTGTAAGTTTTTTTATATCAAACACATTCAAAGATTGTATTGAGTCGAAGCTCGACAAAGAAGGAGAAATATATGCACAATGTTGATCTGAGTTTGCAATAATATGTTTTATTTGTAATTATTTATTTTATTTCTATTAGTTTTTATTTTATGTGCCTAATTTCTACAAATTGGTATCGGACCACTGGATTTTTTTAACAGTTTTTAATTGACAATAGGTTATGGCTTTGATATCCAGGCTATAGACACCAAAATTTATAGGAAAGAACTATGATTATTGGTCATTAACCATGAAGGAACTATTCAGATCCCAATATGTGTGGGAAATCATAGAGAATGGGTACATAGAGCCCAGCAAATGCAACATCATATAACGCACTCTCACAGGAAGAGAAAGACACTTTGAAGGAATTAAGAAAGAAAGATGGAAAAAATATTTTCTTCATTCATCAAGCCATGCATGAAAGCATCCTACCCAAAGTGGCAACAGCCAGTAAAGCACAAATTGCGTGGAAAACTTTCCAAGTTGCGTATCAAGGTAAAAAGAAAGTAAAAACCTTCAAGATACAGTTACTTCGTAGAGATTTTGAAAATATGTCAATGAAATATTCAGATTCCATAGAATCGTTATTTACTTTTGTATTTGGTTTGGTCAATCAAATTAAATCTCATGGTGAAAATATTGAGGACAGAAGGATTATTGAAAAATTGCTTAGAAGTTTGCCTACAAAATTTGATCCTTTGGTAGTTGTTATTAAAGAAACTAAGGATCTAAGTTAGTTTTCAATTAATGAGTTACATGCATCACTAATAAATCATGAATAGAGGTTGAATAGATCACATGCAGTTGTAGATCAATATTTTTCATCACAAGTATCAAGAAATCATGGAAGAGGAAGAGGAAATTTCAGCCCTAGAGGCAGAGGAAGAAGTTCATCTAGAGGACGTAACAACGGTCCATCAAACTCAAGTGGAAGAGGACATAGTCAAGAGCACAATCATAATCATTTTTTAGGTCAGAGATATGATAAATCACATGTGCAATGTCACTATTGCAAGAGATATGGGAACTATGATTTTGAATGCAAGAAAAAGCAATATGATCAGAACAAGTAGAATCAAAATCAAGTTGGAAGCTCTACTCCAAGCTCCATGTTTATTGCATGCACAAATATTTCCGAAGCATCACCTATTGAGTGTAATCTATCCCAAGAGATTCCTAGTGATGTGTGGTATTTGGATTTTGGTTGTAGTAATCACATGTCAAGTAACTTAGATTTATTTTCTAATTTGGATGAGTCAAGAAGATAGAAGTTACCTTGGGAATAATAATACAATGACTATAAAAGGAAAAGGAACAATCAACATTCTAACTAAAAAGGGGGAGCAAAAGATTATGCAGGATGTTTATTATGTTATAGGTTTGAAGCACAATCTTATGAGCATTGGTCAATTGGTACAAAAGGGATACAAAGTTTACATTAAAGACAATGAATGTGTGATTGTGGATAAAGCTCCAAGTACCACTGGTGATTGCTAAAGTGAAGATGAAAAACAACAGAATGTTTCCTTTGAAGATTATACCAGCCACATCCGGAGCTCATACTACGATCGATCCTGAGCTAAAGAGATTGAATCATCTTTTCAAATTGAAAAAGATGAATCGTGGCTATGGCATCTCAGGTTTGGTCATTTAAACTTTGGTGGTTTAAATTTATTACACGAAAAATATGGTGAAAGGTTTTCCTTTGATTCAGAAACTAGATAGAGTTTGTGAAGGTTGTATTTTAGGGAAGCAACACAGAGAATATTTCCCAGTTGGAAAAATAAGAAGAACAAGTGCACCACTTGAAATTGTTCACTCAGATTTATGTGGACCAATGCAAACAACTTCTATTAGAGGTTGCTCATATTTTATGGCATTCATTGATGATTATACAAGGAAGACATGGGTTTACTTTTTGAGAGACAAATCAGATGCTTTTGATATATTTCAACAGTTTAAGGCTTTATTGGAAAAGAAAAGTGGATACTACATCAAAGTTTTGAGGACAAACAAAGGAGGTGAGTATGTTTCCAATGCTTTTATGAATTTTTTAAATATCATGGTATTCACAAGCATTTTACTACTAGGTATACACCAAAACATAATGGTGTGGAAGAGAGGAAGAATAAAACCATCATGGATATGGTGAGAAGTATGATGAAGGAAAAACATATTTCAAATGAGTATTGGGAAAAGTAGTAGCAAACATTTTTTCTCATTTTATAATCTTTGGTTGTGTGGCATACGCATATATGCCTGATGAGCTAAGGAAGAAGTTAGACAACAAAGGAGAAAAGTGCATATTTGTTGGATATTCAGAGAAAAAAGCTTACAAGTTGTTCAATCCAGTTACCAGAAAGGTCATAATAAGCAAAAATGTACACATTTGTTGAAAATATTCGTTTGTGTGGCATACACATATCTCACGATGAGATAAGGAAGAATTTAGACAAAAAGGATAAAAGTGCATATTTGTTGGATATTCAGAGAATATAAAAGCTTACAAGTTGTTCAATCCAATTACCAAAAAGGTCATAATCAACAGAGATGTACAGTTTGTTGAAAATGAGGCATGGGATGGAAGTATTGAGAAAATAGTCAGTGTAGCAACAATTATTCCTCATGATGATATGGAAGATGAAAGCATAGAGCAACAAGGTATTGTATCTTCTTCGAATCTTGGACATGCACCACAAGTTGTAGCACAAGCTACACCTCCATCTACATCTAGGAGATCTCCAATATTTCAATCATATTCAACCATCTAGAAGACACCAAAAAGAACACCAGAAGCTAATCCTTCAGTATAAAACATTCCATCATCAGATAGCCCTTTGCAGCGGAAAAAAAGGAGTCTTAGTGAGATTTATAATGTTGATACAACTAATGCTTTTTCAGTTTTTGCATTGTTTTCTCAAGCTACAGATCCAGTATACTTTGAAGAGGCTATAGATAATGAAGTTTGGGTTCAATCTATGGATGATGAGATAGATGCCATAGAGAAGAATCAAACATGGGAATTGGTATATCTTCCAGAAGGAAAGGACGTGATAAGAGTGAAGTGGGTCTATAAGACCAAATATACATTGATGGTAAAGTACAAAAACATAAATCAAGGTTGGTTGTCATAGGTTTTTCACATAAATATGGAGTAGATTACAATGAGACGTTTGCACATGCAACATGTTTCAACACAGTAAGAATGATTTTAGAAATTGCAGCTCAAAAAAATGGCCTATTTATTAGATGGATGTAAAATCAACATTATTGAATGGTTTTCTTGAAGAAGAAGTTTATGTGAATCAGCTAGAAGGTTATGAGATTGAAGTTCATGAAGGAAAGGTATACAGGTTGAAAAAAGCTGCTCTATGGTCTCAATCAAACACCTAGAGATTGGTACAACATGATTGATTTTATTTGATGCTTAATGGTTTCATAGGAGAAACGTTGATCCTACCTTAGACATCAAGATCACTGATTAAGGTAAAATTTTGATTGTTTGTTTATATGTGGATGATTTAACCATCAATGGAAATCTATCTACAGATTCATTCAAATCAATTATGAATAAATAATTTGAGATGATAGATATAGGCCTCATGCACTATTTTTTAGGCATTGAAGTTCAATAATCAGAAGCTAGAGTTTTTATTTCAAAAGCAAGGTATGCTAATGATGTTTTGAAGAGATTTAACATGTTGAATTGCAAGCCGCCAACACCAATTGTAGTAGGTTTGAAGTTAAGAAAAGATGACAATGGATCATTTGTAGATCCAACATTGTTCAAAAGGCTAGTTGGAAGTCTCATGTATTTGACGACCACAAGGATAGATATTATGTATGGTGTGAGCCTCGTCTCAAGGTTTGTGGAATCTCCAAAAGATTCACATTGGCAAGATGGAAAATGATTTTGAGGTATGTATGTGGAACTAAGAATCATGGAATTTTGTATTCAACATCAGATGAGTTCAAACTCATAGGTTACATAGACAGTGATAATGTTGGAAGTATAGATGATAGAAAAAACACATCCAATATTTTTTTCAATTTGCAATAGGCGTAGTTTAATGGGGATCAAATAAGTAGCCCATATTCACACTATCTTTAGGAGAAGCGATTATGTAAGACGAACCAGAGCGATGTCACGTTGTTTGGATGAAAAGAGTGTTGAAATATTTGAGGCAAAATCAAGAGGATGCAACACAAATTTTTGTGACAACAATTCAGCAATAGCATTATCCAAAAATTATGTTTTTCACAAGAGAAACAAGCACATAGAAATGAGGTATCACTTCATCAGGGAGTTGGTTAACAATAAAGAAATTTGTCTTGAATTTTACGAGATCCGAAGATCAGTTTGTTGATATCTTTACAAAATATTTGGGAAATGAATTTTTGAGTATTTAAGAAGTTGTTTGGGAGTTTGTGATCAGGAATATGTCAGATATGGAAGTGCACACTTAGCTCCAGAAGAATAAAATTTTGAAGGTCAAAATTAAGGGGGAGTGTTAGAAAAACAATTTAATTTTTCCCCAAGAAAAGCAAAAAGCAGTTTTGTTTTTTTAAATGCTTTTATTTTGATGTTCCTACTTTTAGGAAAAGCTAATAAAGAAAATAAATAAAAATATTTGTATTGCACAAAATAATTTTCTTTTTAGTTCTATTTTAAAAGTTGGGTGTTTTATTGTTAGATGAAGCCATATATTTATTAGAGGAAATTGTAAGTTTTTCATATCAAACACATTCAAAGATTATATTGAGTTGAATCTCGATAAGGAAGGAGAAATATATGCACTGTGAGTGTTGATATGAGTTTGTAATAATATATTTTATTTGTAATTCTTTATTTTATTTCTGTTAGTTGTTATTTTATGTGCCTAATTTCTACAACCATAACCAAAGTATAATTCCGCTTAACAAAATTTAATTGTTCAATCTTCTTTTGTAACATACAATCCATCATTTCATTCTATGTAATAAAGGATTAAAGGTCTTCACCAAAAATATCAAATTTTTAGGTTAGACAATCACCAAGTAGGTTAGACACGATTCTTCAAACTCAACACTTTTATGGGTTCTCAATGTAATCCATCTCAAGTGTTCTATTAATAGCTTTAATTATTTTGTGACATGTTCATCTCTTGCAAACTTAAAATATTCCTCTGAATAATGTCTTCATTTCGGATCAGTACTTCTTTCAAGATAGGTTGGGCATAATGATTTCAAGTTCAACCTTCCTCCACACTTGGATATTCATCTAATTTTAAGTGCGAGACCTTCTCAACCGTTAAAATATTAAATATTTAAGCAACTTTTTAAGATTTTGTACATGTCAAATATTATTTGGTAGAAAATTTTACAATTATGATCAAAACTCCTTCCATGGTAAGCGGTATGCATTATACCAATTTAAAACAAAAATAGTTAGACTCGTTGATGACTAAACAAAGAACATTGATTGCTAACAAGGAGAACCTAAGAAATAGAATTAGGAAAACATTCCTACATCACTTCAAAATAACCCTATGTTGTTCTTGGGTCTCATGTGGGAAAATTTTTAGGCGTTACTGAATTATAGTAAGTTTTCTTTCACCACAAAATTTACTAGCTATATAAACAACTTCATAACCTTGTTACTCAATCAAAGAAATGTAGATAATAATGGTAGAAGGTCATTCACTTAAGTATGAAAATGCCAATAGCCAGTGAGAGGGATAAATCTATGTTGTACAATATTAACACTGACAACTATTATAGTTATAACAAGAAGATTTCAAGGGAAAAGGAGAGACTTCCCAGCAAGGCGTCCAAACCCACAAAAAACCAAAAAGACATACCAATTTTAGGAGAGAAAATGTTTAATTTCATAATATTATTAAATCTTAGCAATTATAGAAAAGGGTAGATTTATCTTGCCTGATTTTCTAGCTTCTACAAGTCACCCAAGCACCTCACACTGCGGTAGCAAACCCTGGTTGAATCTCTCGTCCACATACTTGTTGGCGCTAAAACCCTACTCACTCCCATGTTGACACAGCGGGGAGCTCCAAAACCACGAGCTGCATCTTCCTAAAAGGATTGTGGTCTCAAGGACTATAATGACTTTAGTATATACACAAAATGGGTTTAAAGAAAAGGCCCAGTAAACATCAAATAAATGTGATATCCGGAGGAACGCCATAATCCACAACATTTCAACCATCCTCCTCCTAGCCTACATCAAAATGGGACGTTAGAGCGGGACAAGGACAACTAACGAAGCACAAACGGAAATGGATTTTTTTTTCTAGATGTAGCAAAGTATGTGCCTTAGAAGCCATGTATGCAAAAGTGGAAGAATACACAAGGAAATAAAATTGTAAGACAAAAATCCTCAAAGAGTTTTGGTCTCATGGAATTTCCACAACTGCAAGATATCCATAAAAAAAATCATCCTACAACACGGCTTTGCTTCACCATATGAAACCAACAGTGTCCAAACCGCTTTCGATTCACCATTTCCAAAGCATACATGAAGCCAGGGACCAGAGATACATTTGCAAGCTTCAATCAAAATCCGGGCAGAAAATTAAGGAGAAAACCATCCAAATGCATGCGAAATTCTAAGAAGCAAAAAAGGAACTGGCACTTCAAATCCACAAAACAAGGCCCCAAAAATAAAATAATGTCTCCCACCATCCCATGCCAACCATGCCAAATAAATGGCCATAAAGAAAATAAAAGGGAACGTAGGCGTCCCACTTCAAAGCACCTCCACACACTCACTTGTCAAAAACAAGGAGAAAAGGAATCCAATAGTCCCCACACACCAAACAAGAAAAATAAATTTCCATAAATAAGAGCGAATGGTCAGATTTGTGGGTGAAAAAAATTTTCCCATTACATGACTATTAAATCCAAGGCATGCATGGGGCTCGAAAAATCCACAAGGGGGAAAAAAATGGGTGGTTACGATTTCGAAAGCAAACACCTGGATAATGACCAACCATGGCGCCATAACAGGTATCCTCTTATTTTGCGTGAATCGAGGCTCGGTCTACGGGAGCGATCAAGAATACAATAAAATAACTTAAAGATAATTAATAATAATATTGATAACAATCGATAATAAAATAATAATAAAAATAATCGTCGATCGACAATTATAATAATAATATTATTATTATTTTACAGCTAAAATAATAATTATTAACCATATTAGTAATGATCGACAATCAAGTTCGACAAATAATAATAATAACCAATGATCAACAATTCATAATAATTATTATTATATAGATATTTCTTTTAAAAGGACACGCCCTAACATCCTAAAAATGGATATTCTATAAGAGCTACAACACCAAATCGTCATTCAAGCCACCTCTTTGGATTCGAGAATATGATTTTCCTTTAATAGGATAATCATAAAGGATGCTACGGAAGGCCCACAACTAGAAGCATTGACCATGACACAAGAGAGGCAAGACGAAGAGGAGGGATGTTAATTCTTCTCTGCAACAAGGTCGAAGTCAACTAATGATCAACGAGAGCACTCACAAATGTTCAACACTTAGCAACAAGGTCAATGAAGCAAGAACTGGAGTAAATGACGAACATGGCATTAAATTATCCTCCCCTTAAGAAAGCATCATCCTCGATGTGACATAACATCTGAAGGAAGGAAAGGCGGTAAGCAACAAAGAACAAATAAAGACAAAAGTACACCCTATGGTTAAAATTTCAATCATTAAAGCATAGCCATGGGGTAGCCTTAGAAACATTTTGGCAGAATGTTTAACTTTCAAAGTTCTGTGAAGATTGGCAGTTCCCTCTTATTCATTATTTAATTAGTTTCTTTCCATTTACATTATTCCTAATTCAAGTTCTTTAAAATTTCATTGTTGTAGAGTTTTAGTTTATTCATTCTTGTGGGTGCCCAACATGAACTACTATCACAACACCCTACCAGGGTCATACACAACACTAATGATTCACAAGCATAATTTTACATACTTTCATGATGGTACCACACCACAAGAGCTTAACCAAATTATGGAAGAGAACATGCATGGTCCACATAACATAGTACTTGTCACACATCTATGACCGACATATAATATTTGAACAAAAGTGTACTACAACAACCAGAAATTCCCACAATTCCATAGATGAAGATTTCACATAACTCAAAAAATAGCTACAGATACATAGTGTTAACAAGGGCATCAAATCCATATCCACAACATCACAAAACATATCCAACTAACATGAGTAACACATACATCATAACACCACTCTCAAGGCATCATAACAACTCAACATATCTCCCGAAGCATCAATCATACACAAAATCTCTTATGCCTCCTCAAGTATCTTATGCCTCCCTCAAGTCTCTTATGCCTCCCTCAAGTCTCTTAATAAATAAATAAATTTTCTTTTTCTCCCCCAAAGATGTTGGTTTCTCTATAACCCTAGGCACATAGAGTCCATACACCCCTAACCCAAGTGACATAATAACTCATGGTTCGACAACCCTAGTTATATGTAACTCCTTGGGGCATACCCCCATACAACGAAGTGGGTCCATAGGTCCAACCATTCCATGGTGCATCCCATGACCCTATTCCACACATCACAACAATAGAACCAACATAGCAATCTGATTCAAATGCCAAGTGGCAAAGTACAAGCCTTGGGAAGGTTGTAAAAAAAATTAAATTTAAAGAAGATCCAAATCCAAGCAAAAAAATGGCCAAATAGCCATAGTTAGTGCAAAAATCCATGTTAGTACCACAAACAAAGGAAATGCCCAAAATATAAAACATACCAATCAAGAAAACTGTTGGTCCTTGCAAAAATAAAATAAAAAGTTCAATTTACAAATAAAATACATATATAAGAATAACACATTATGATGACTATGTGGCCTTATCTGGCCACCAAGGGGGTACTCAATGAGTTGTTGGCACTCGAAACATCGAGCCTCAACTCGTAAAATAACATATCAATAATACAACTATCATCATCTCTATCTGAATCATCCCGCCACCACTTTGACAAGGCTAAACATAGTCATAGCTTCACTTAGGTTGAATCCATACGAAAACCACAAGGAGAGAGAGAAAGAGAGCATAGGTCATCATCTACTAAGCCTAAGGTTAGCTCGAGTTACTTGGCCCATGGTACACATTCCCTCACTCCAAACATACACTTTTACCGATTTCCCTCAGGTCGGTTAGCGTAAGGTTCACAACATAACATGTAACTACATCACTAACACAATGGTGGTTCATGCACATTAACCATAGCATCTTATGCATGGTACCATACATGGTATATCACATACATTACATTCATGGTTTACAACACACCACATTACCACATGTTGCACCCAAAGTGTAATCATTGTACGATAGGGATCATATACTCACCATATGTCCCTAAATCACGACATGAATCATTACATATTACATGAATTATAATTATGATGAGCACAATTACAACATATAGTCAACTTCCATATAACATGGGGATACACACATTTCTACACAAATGATAATGACATCATTATGAAATCCAGTATTCACTACAAACCAACCTTGTCATACAACATATCAACACAATCACACATAACAAGATGGTACATCACACTTGAATTCTCATTGAATTCATGAAAAGGAGAAAGATAATACTCTCATCTCCAACACATCAACATGCCAACAAGCTACGCACTAAGTGACATACACAACATGTGTGCACTCACAATATCACAATTATGACATAGTTCACATCATGCTTATATCACATTACTCTTCCAATATCCACCACCATCATGTAACACCATCAAAACTCCAATCTGTCCCAGAGGTTTGAGAGCATGAACCTCCACTCTGATACCAAGTGTAACTCCATAAAACCACACACACGAATGACATGGAAAATGTCGGGTAATTTTTTTTTTTTAAGTTTAAACAACACCACAAGAGATCACAATGGGCCACAACTACTCACGATAGGTTGGGAAAAAAATTTACTACCTAGGCATGAGGGAACATACGACACCTTCACGAACAAGACACAACATCATGGTCTAACCACATAACATACTTGCAAATTTGGGGCATCCCACAGTGTAAAATTTTTAAGGTTCAGAACTAAAACCCTCTTGCACAAGGATTCACGTTTAACACACTTAAGAGAAGATTACAAGCACCTTGGAAAAAGTTAGAGGAAGAAGGTCAAATTGAATTCATCTTTAAGATCTCATTAGTTATTAACCAGGATTTTATTGGGGCTTAAGAATTTATCCAGAATGGTTAAAAATTTCACTTAGGCTTCACTTGACGAGTTTGACAAAAGTATACAATTTATGTTTCAAACGGTTGAGATAGATTGAATGGTTTCTTAATCAATTTCCTCCTACTTATTATAACCTTATTATCTTCCAAAATCTAATCATTGATTTCACCTTAAGATCGTTTAAGGACTCACCACAATAAGGATAAAGTTTATTAGTTTAGCTTGGGGAAAGCAAGGTATATATATTTTTATACAAAAGATAGTTTCCTCTTTGATCACTTAAGGACTCAAATGTTATCAAGTAGATCACATATACATTAATTTATTCATGTGTGTGTGTGTGTGTGTGTGTGTGTGTGTGTGTGTGTGTGTGTGTGTGTGTGTTTAATAAATTTTAAAAGGATTACCCATCCATTTTATTATGCTTATAATTGCATTATTACCATGTCCTAGAAGGGTTTACAACAAAAAATTTATCTCAAGAGAAAATTTTACCATTACTTATTTTGTGAAAGCTAAACATGGTTACATCATTTCTTTCCAACATGACGCACAAACCAAAGGGAAAAAATAATTATATGGAATTATGACTAGGGGCAAGAAGGTAACAACATTTATCAAGCAACGCTATACTATTCTTAGAATTCCTATAATACATTAAAACCACTCATAACAATACGGTGATCAATTTTATATTTTCCATGATAGTAAAAACAAGTCAAGGTTTCAGTAGTTATGACAACATTACTCCACAAAACATAATACTAAGGCACTGATCCTCTTCTAAAATTTCCACAGAACCCATTCCAGAGTTTTACAACATAAAAACATTCATCATAACCAAGATTGATGTAATTTTCTACAAGTATTTCCCTCATCTACTCGCAAAAGTCCATCTACAACAAATTATTAACCTAAGTCAGTTCACGAGAATTGAGCAAGATAAGACTACACATAGCAACAATAAGCTACTATCTAACAATATCATGAAAGGAAACATTCTATTTCAATAAAAGGAAATGGGGATCTAACCACTAATCCACATTCTTAAGACAAAAAAAAAACAAAAAAAAAAAACTTTTCCCATGCTACTACTAATGAAGGAAGCCATATGTTTCAAATAAGACTAATGTCTCTATTCAACAAAAGTGTAACAACCGATCAAGAAGGTCAAAGACTTTAAGAGTTAGCAATAACATGTCGAGTGTAAGGGGTTTTCAATCATGTAATCATGTGGATTATATGATTGAAATATTCTTACTTAACTTTTAAGAACAAAATAACATCTTCACCATATTGTCTTAGTAGGAAGTCATAAGCTGTCGATAGCAACAATGTCCCAAAAGCAACAAATTTTTACTCCCAACCAAGTAGGAACATAGCCTTAGGAGTTAGAACAAAAGGACGAGAGTATTGAAATATCAACCATGTAATCATGCGTATTATATGGTTGAAGTCTAATACACCACTAACAATCCAAAATTATCAAGAGACACCAAAAGCACATGCTACGATACTAGATTTCTATAATGACAAAAGTTGAACAATCAATCCAGAGAGGAACCACGGATTCAAAGGTTAAACATGAAAATTCGAGTGTATTAAAATTTCAATCATGTAATCATATAGATTATATGATTGAAATCTAATACACGACCACCACTCAACATTATTTTCAAAGGAAGGCAAATAAATACTAGTTTCAGCCATTGACTCCAAGAAAATTCCACAATCATTCAGGAAGAGGCCATTGCCCTTATAGGCTAGTAACAAAACGAGAGTGTAAAAGAGAGTTCCGTTAAACAAGTTAACATTCTAAACATCCATCCAAGTTTTATAACACTAAGGATTTACAAACCTCCTCAATAAGTCTATAGTTTTGGTTTAATTAAATGGAATTATCACTTTCTCAACACAAGATATTTTAAAGTAACCCTCGATAACATAATCAAAACTGTTCTTACATAGGCATTAACATATATTACTAAATTTCGTTATCATAACAACACTTTCCATCATAAATCAACAAGGTATCGATGCATATTTAATTTCCCCAAATGTCATTAACTTTCATATCAATTTCCATCATAAACCATCAAGGTATTTATATGTATAGAATCCGACCAATTTTAAATAAAAACATTAACATTATAAAAGAGAAAACAACGAGATAGAAAATAGAATATGCCACCAAAAGTATTCCTGAAAGGGAACTAAACCAAATTAGTTCTAGTAATAACTGGGTACTAGAATTGCACAATTGTATCTTCAAACTTTGGTGATCCAAAACTAGTTATGGTTCAAGCTTGATAAGGATGGTCAAGGTACCTCATAAGGAAGGCTTTAAAATTCTAGGAATAATTCTGATGATCAACAAGAATTTTAAACAAGCAAGATCCGAATACGTTGCACTCAAACTTCTACATTCTAAAAGTTTTATACCAAAACTCCAACCCAACTTAGCCCAAGTATGAATCACTTCAAGCCTACAACCCTTCTTTCCTAGGGATTAAATGTTATCAGAGGGGTTTGAGTGTGAGTCATCCAGAAGTAAACAAATAGATGTAATTTCTACCCTCCCTAAACCCGTTTAATAAAAGACAACTTTTATATACATACCCATAAACGAAAAAGTAAAACCACACTGGCCTTGATTCCAACTAAACTAGTTTATTAAGGAATAATTGAGAGGGGGTTATAAACCTTTGATGATTAAAAAAACTCACATACCCGGAAGAAAAATCAAATCTAAAATAATAAGCTCGTATGAAAAGCAAGAGGTTTATAGTTACAACAAGCTTGCTTTCACCACAAAATTTACTAGCTATAAACAACTTGATAACCTTGTTACTCAATCAAAGAAATGTAGATAATAATGGTAGAAGGTCATTCACTCAAGTATGAAAACACAACAACCAGAGTAAGAGGGATAAATCTATGTTGTACAATATTAACACTGGAAACTATTATAGCTATAACAAGAATATTTCAAGGGAAAAGGAGAGATTTCCCAGCAAGGTGTCCAAACCCACAAAAAAACACCAGAGACATACCAATTTTAGGAAAGAAAAGGTTCAATTTCATAATATTATTAAATCTTAGCAATTATAGCGAAGGGTAGATTTATCATGAAGGGTAGATTAAATCTCGGTTGGAGAATTGATTTATAAAAAGACTACCCGATTTAGAAGCACTTGAGGAAGTATGACAATCTTCAATGACAGCCGATCCGTTTCCACAATGGATAACTCTTTTCTTGATTTTTGATCTCCAACAACTTTCCGATTCTTCTTCCTTTAGAATTTGTCTTTCCCAATTCGAAACAACCTTCTAGCAAGGTCCTTAACGAAGAAATATCTTCTTCCTTCCATATTTACAAATATTAGTGATAAATTTCAATTGACAGAGGTTAAGACACTGGCATTTATCAAAAATTAATTCAACACGGAGTCACCACTAAGGATTTTCACCTTAGTTGTGCAAATGCACTAAAATTGGTCTATCAAATGTATATCAACACTAAATTCATGCAAATATTCATAGATCTAACCTTCCTTTACCCATATTTAACATTGATGATGTAAAATTAGTGCAAAAACCAACAGAAACTAGAAATATTACATGTAAAACTTGTAACTTTGCAAATCTTACAGATCTCAACAAAGGATGACGTTTAAATAACGTATTTGCACTTAGAGCATGTAAGAAACATTACCAGGGCCAAATATAAGAATGCCTTTGAAGATCCTGCAATGGTGCCAAACTGGTGTTGGTATCCAAATTGATTCTCCTTTGCAATTTGAGCAACATCACAAATTTAACAAGAAGCCTAAAGACAAATAAATCATCATGTATGTCATTTTTTAGTCGAGGAGGTGATTCAACTGGCTCTTTGTCACTCAGATGTTGGAGAAATGGATAGCACCTTCAAAAGGATTTGATCTATCCTCACTACTTTAGGTTGTGCCTTTCAACCAGGGTGAGAGGACCCATTTTGTAACCTCTGTTGGTGAAGGAGAATGAATATATCCTTCTTTGCACAAATTTGAAAGGAAACCTTGAGAAAATATGATCAATGCACCACAATTTAACTCTCACAAGTTGTCACTTCTAAAGAATGGTGATATTTTCTAAACAAGGTTAAGGTTACTAAAGACATTATGGAATCTTGATTGCTTCCTCATATATTTTAGTAGAATTTTATTCTTTTGTAGACATAAAGGGAAAACATGGGTAGTTCGTAGGATTCATTGTTTTTGAATAATTTTTGGTGGGAGATTAAGCAGATAAACTTGATTTTGCCAGATCTTTGAGAACCTTCACAACAATTGGAAAACTAAATGACATAATGCTTTAGAATAGCTAAAATATTCCTTTAACCAAAAGGTGTGCATCAATGGAGGCCCGATTTGCACGGTTTCACACAATCTCCAAGAATTTAACACGAAGGATCGAGCTAAAGACTTAATTAAACATTAAAGACCCTGGTTCCTCATGCCTAAGATACACTCAAAGGCTTACAGACAATCTTTATCAACAAAATGACAGTAAAGTGATTTTAAATTGTTTATCTCATTACAGGATGAAGGCTCTTCTCGTAATGAAATTTCAAATGCCACTAAACTATCACAGGATGACATCCTATGTGATTCGGAGGGATTTTAACACAAGATTGAAATAGGAATAAGAAATATTATTTGCAGACATTCTAAATAAAAGCAGACACAAATTTTCCCAAGATTAACACATATTAATTAAGTTAATTAGATTCATCAGCAGGGGAAGATTTCTTGAACAATCTCAGAGCTTGTCAATGGATGTACACCTATAACCAACTTGACATGATCAAATCTAAAACATAAGAGATTAACAGGTTTCTCATATGGTCTCTCAGGAAGATGGGCTTTCTCAAATTTTCTCGTAAGAATTCAACCCCTGACCATTTACATGACTAAAGCATGCTTTTGATAACACTCAATTTACATCCAAGATTTCCCCCCAAGAAAAGAATATTCAAGGAAACTTTTTTTAACATGTTTGATCATGATTTCCGAAAATGACATTTAACAGTTTTCAAAAAAGGTTACCCGTTGTTTAAAAAGGTGAATCATCACAAATATCTCCATCATTTTTTAACTGGAGCACCCGTGGCATTCCTCTCCAACACGTTTTCATCCTTTGCACCCGCAACCTCCATCATTTCATCCTTTTCCCATTCTTTCCTCTACAACTTTGCTCTGTATCTAACTTCTCTAGTAATTTGCCTTTTTGCAAGTGCCCGAGTAATGCACAACAACTATTGATTCTACCCTTTCTCAACTTTAGATTAGAGTCATCCACATGGAAAAATCTGATTCGAAGCGGGCCTGGGGTTTCCTTTTGTATTTTATGAATTTTGGAGAAAATGTGCAATTTTCACATTTTTCCCCACCCCTCCACCTTTGAAAATCGGGCTTGACACGTGGCTTAATCTGGGCCTTTGATGGAGTCACGGCTCATTTCTACAATTTTACCCTTTTTAACAAAAAGGAAAAATTTCCAATTTTCCTCTGCCACCTCGCCTTCCCAATTTTATCTTTTGATGTGGGCCCCATCGAGTTATGGGTCAATTTATAACTTTTCTCCTTTTTTACAAAAGGAAAAAAACTTCAAAACACCCCGGCGACCCGCCTTCCACTTCTAACTTTTGAAATATGCCATGTGTCCTTCTTCGGTCAAAGTAAGACTTTTTCCCTATGGGGTTGTAGATCAATTTATAACTTTTCTCCTTTTTACAAAAGGGAAAAAACTTCAAAATGCCCCAATGAATTCGCCTTCTTCTTCTAACTTTTGAAGTATGCCTTGTGTCCTTCTTCTAGGTCAAAACAAGACTTTTCCCTATGGGGTTGTGGATAAATTATAACTTTGCTTCCTTTTTACAAAAGGAAAAAAAACTTCAAAATTCCCCAACAACCCGCCTTCCGCTTCTAACTTTTGAAATATGCCACGTGTCCTTCTTCAGGGTCAAAGTAAGACTTTTCCTTGCCTCTTCATATTTGCTAGATAGCCAATCAGAGACTATCAGGGCCATGGGGCCAATTTGATATTTTTTACAAATGTGACCAAAGTGGAAAATTTCACCAAAAAGACCCGCCGACCCGCATCCAATTAAAAATGAACACGTATACACCTTCGGGGAAAAAAAGATAAATTTTCTCCACCTTTATAAATTTGACCGCCAATCAGAACTCAACAGGCCACAGGGTAGGCCAAATTGATCTTTTTGCAAACATAGCAAAAAGTTACAAGTTATAAAATAAACCCGACGTGCCTCATCCAATCAAAAGAGACCACGTAGCTGAAGATGCTGAGATATAATTTGACAAGGAAACATGCTCGTCAAACAATAAGATGCAGGGGAACTTCACCATTTGCCTAGAATTGAAATTTTCTTCAATGGCAAAGAATTTACAAATAATTCATGGCCCAAATGTGATCCACGACCATGGAGAAGGATTTTCAATAGCATACAAATGAAGAAAACCTTTCACGCATCCATTTGGGGAAATAGAAAAATACAACAGAGCCTGCATGGATTGAAGAATTTTTAGAGCAAATGGGGTGAAATCAAATTGAGCACCAACAGTTATACTGATAAAGATGTTGCCTCATATGTGAATCCCATGATGCAAATGAAGTCATGATTGCATGACTTCATGGAATGGAATAAAATGAAGAGATGTGGAAGGAAAAATTGATGGAAATCGATGGAAAAGAGATTATGTACAACTCAGAGAAGATGGGTTTTGACCAGATTGAGTTGCAAGTGGTTCTTTGCATGTGCCTCCAAAGGTAGTGATTCCACCAAGAGAAAAATGAAACTTGATGAAATGAGATGAATACCGACATGCACACCTTGAAGGGCTGAAATAGTTTCAAAACTTTAACCCTACAAAGAAACCTCTGAAGTCCAAAATTTGTAACTTCAAAAATCTGAAGTGTGATGGATTCCTCTAAAATTGACTTGTTTTTTCAACTTTGGCTTCACGGTGACTAAGATCTGCAATGGAACAACTTTTGAAAAATTAAAATCCCACTTCAACATTCTCCCACTAGGTGTGCCAAAAACTATTGGCACAAAAAAGTAAAGACTGGGATTTTATTTATGGATCCCTACTTTTTGCTAACATGGGACCATCTCTCAAGCTATGGGACTTGCAAGGGCTTGATATGAACCTCCAAATAATTTTGGCTTCCTCTTCCTAATAATAATGCTAAACTACTACTACTATAGAGAAAACTACTAACTAAGCCTATCCTAACACTTCCAAGGAGATAGGGATAGATAAAATGTGTGACATGAAGGAAATCCTACACTAAAGCGGTGATAACACAAAGAGAAGGGGTGTCAATCACTTCCCCACTGTAAAATAGTGAAGGAATGAACTTAGAGAGGGTGGTCATACACCACATACTAAAACACATACATCCACCATTCCTAAATAAGAGAACAAAACACCCAAACCCTACAATGAAACAAAGAATATTTACACTCTGCTGAAGCACAATGAGAGGTTAGAAACTTAACATAAATGATGATAGCATTTGCAAATGAATCACAAAACACAACTTTATTAATCCATTAAGTATGCACAGTACATTTTTTTAGCAAGATGAGGAAATAAATTCCATTACAATTTTTAGGAGGAAGGTTTGAAGCCCCAAGAAATTCATAACATCCCAGCTGAAGGAAAGAAGAATAGGGGTGCAGAGGAGGAAAAATGATTAACTTTTTACAATGTGCAACCCCTTTACATTTTATAGAAGAATATTGTAAGAGAGAGGGAAAATTTCAAATTTCAATGTGTATGGGACTCCATCCCTACTTGCATCATCCACATGGGTCTCTTGGTGTTACCCATACCCTTTCTACTTGGCCTCAATGCTAAAAAGTGGGAGCCCATGTCTTCATTAATGCACCTCTACCAACCATCATATTTTTCACTGTTTCAACAATTTTAGATATCCAAAACCTTTGAAATTATACTTCGATGCCTCCATGTCGTAGATCTTCTTATTATCGTGCAATCAAAGCTCAAGATACATCACCTTTTACATGAAAGGGTTTCGGTGATTTTAAAAGTCCTAAAACCTCCCAAAATTGATTTTTAAAGGCTCCATCATGCATCCTCTGAGACAGCTCTCTATTGACTATAAATTGGTCGAAACGGGAAATATGGGCCAAAGATATGTCCTTTTGAGTGAAGAGGGTTTTTGTGTGTTGGGCTGTGCATGCATCAAGTATTTGGCTCGGTGAGCTAGGTAGTGAGTTACGCATTTTGGGATTCTTATCCCCTTCATTTCTTTCCCCTTATGTTGGTTATCTAGGATCCCCTTCTCACGTTCACCACTCTAGCCCTACCAATCCATAAATTAGCTCGTGCATCATCCTCTTGGGCTCTTCCTACTCCCCACATTGTGTTTCACATTGATCAATGCCTTTGAAATCACCTAGACCCTACTTTGGCTCTGTCCCATTCATTTTGTATCGATCTTATCATTAGGCTTACTACCCATGCTAGGGAATCACAAAACCACCGTTTACATTTTGATTCCGCCTTAGCCCACCTCGGAATCACTCCGCATTTCTCCCCATTGGCTTAGTTTGATGGGCTCATCATTCCTAGCTCATTCCCAAGTCATTTTTCACATTTCCACGTGCACGCATCGGCATCCACCCATCCACTTGGCATGTTGACCTGCCACCATTATTATTGATTCTATTTCGATGTTACCTATTGTTGCAGGACTCACAAAGACCCCGGATGCAAATCGGCTTCTAGGTTGATATTCGGCATCCAGCAGATTGCACAACATGGAATCCTTTCTCCAAGCGTGGGACTTGTAAATATGAGAAAATATTCTCCGTGAGAAGGCTGGTTCCTATTCCTCTGTTCTCGATGCACACAAAAATGCAGAGGGTTTGCTAAAACCTAATCTAACTTGCCAGGAGACAGGGTAAGAAAATGCATAGACTAAAACCTAAACTAAAAGGTGATGCACCGAGGAATGTTAGACATTCATTTTGCAAATTTAACATAGACCACATAGACGTAATACAAACACCATGCACAGGTAACCAAACTGCAATAAGAGATCAAAATGACAGCAATGAATACATGAGAGGGTTAAGAGTCAATCACAACACATATATTATTGCTCAAGAGTCGATACAGTACATTGCAGTGGCCAAGAGGCAAAAAGACTGGCATTACAACCCATATGGGAGGTTTGAAAGCTCCACAAATTCTCTGGCAAGTGAGGGAATAAGGGAGGATGCAAAACAAAAATGTCCGACCCCTTAAAGGAGCTCTTCTTTACAATATATATCAAGAAATGAGAGAGGGAAGAGAGAGGAAATCCAGAATCTACCCCAACCACTTCTTGGTAGCATTTAAAATCATCTCATTATGACAGAAGCGGCGGATCCTAGCAAAATGGCGGGCTGTCTAATAGGAGCGGCGAGCTGTCTGCTGCATTAAAGTTGGTTGTTGAAGCATTACTTCTGTCTATCACCACACGTCAGAGACATTTTCTTAATTTTCTCCCTCCAAACTACACCAAAATGCAAGATTGATCCCAAAATCATGTAGAGAACTTCAACAGCTTTCCGTTGATATAAAGAACGTGCAAATCCGAGCTCTAGATCGAAAGATATGATGATCTGAAGATTTAGGGCACAAAACAGGTGAAAACGGATTTTTAAATTTCTTTTCCCACACTCTGCCATCTGGATGACACGTGGCGTGCTCGTTCGCCGAGTAATTTTCTCTCTCACCTTTTCACGGGATTTTCTTATGGGCCCCTTAAACTTGGACACGTGGCACTATTTCATTGGTTCGGATCGGTCTCAAACTCACCCCTTTGACTTTTTGGACCCTTTTCCTTGGCGACACGTGTCATGCTTGATTTGTCCACGGCCTGCCGGATTTTTCACGCCCACCGCATCTTTTTGTCCTAGATGTCCCAAAGCTTCGCGGACAAAATCCTCCGATCCGCCCAAAATGGGCTTCCTTTCCCTTTCTCGCGGTGACACGTGGCGTGATCTCGATTGGCTTTCGGCTCCTTCGGCTATCCGCGTCCCCAAGCACGCCCTTTGTCCCACTTGTCCTTGAGCTGAAGTTTCTTGTTTCGGCCGATCCACCCAAGCTTCGCGTCCATTTTTCCAAATTTCCCGTGATGTCCTGGGACAAATTCTTCCGGTTCGCCCGATTCACCGGTTCGCGTCCTTCGCGTCCTCTCTTGTCCCGCTGCTCCCAGAAAGGACTTGGACAAATTTTCTTTCTTTCATACGATCCGAGCATTTCGCGTCCATTTGTCCTAGATGTCCCTTTTTCATGTTTGGGCCACCCGGAGGCTTTTCGGCCGATCCGCGCCTTCCACGTATAATTGTTCCAACCGTCCCAAAGGTGGCCTTGAGCAGGACTTAGCCAATTTTACGATTTTCCCTGAATCAATCTACTTGCTTGGAACTTAAAAACTCTGATGCATGTTATCAAATTAACTCTAGGGGTGAAATTTGGATAAAAATTTGGTGACTTTTCGGGGTCACCTGCCTGCTAGGTAGAAGATCAGTGGCCTTTTAGCGATCCATTGGGCATGGAGTCATAAGCAATAACCTGAAATGAGCCTGATGCTGCAACTCCCTCTACGAGAGCACGCTGAACTGTAAAAAACTCAATCTAGGAGCGACAAAACCTGTGCCAAAGCACTTAGGGAAACTGAAACCTAACTACAACAAGACAATGTGCATATGCACTTAGAGGAATTGAAATCTAGGCTAATATTTACAAGGGTGAACCTTTTATTTTCAGTAGCAATGTTTGAGATAGATTCCATTTACTGGAATCTGTAGTTCTTCACCATCCAATGAGGCCAATTGGAAAGCATTGCTGCTCTTGCACTTCATGACCATGTATGGGCCACTCCAAATGGCATCAAATTTTGAATGCCTTCCCGGTTTTTCCCTGTCCACATCCCATTTCAACACTAGATCTCCAACTTGAAAAGATCTATCTTTGGCCTTCCTATCAAAGGTCTTCTTGATCAAAGCTTGATCCTTTTCCATTGTTTGGGATGCCTAATTTCTGATCTCCTGCAGCTCCATCAACTCTGCATACCTCACCTCCATGGGCTCAAATTCAAGTAACTCCAGCTGCTTCATGAGTTCCAATGTTGGCAACTCAAGTGACATGGGAAAGATTGCCTCTCTTCCATAGACAAGCCTGAATGGAGAGTTACCTGTGGATCTTTTGGGAGTGATCCTATCAGCCCATAAGGCTGATTTCAACTTGGTATGCCAAGACCTCTGATTCTCATCAAGAGTTCTCCTAATGATCCTCAACAAGTTCTTGTTTGTAGACTCGGCCTGGCCATTACCCTGAGGGTAATAGTTCGATGAAGTGCTTAGGTAAATACCGTTCTTGACAGCCCACTCAGTCACCTTAGATCCAATGAATGCCAATGCATTATCAGAGATTATTGTGGCAGGTACACCAAATCTGGTTGTTATTCCCTCATAAAAGTCTAAGATGCTAGAATCATTTGCCTCTTTGAGTGCTACTGCTTCTGTCCATTTGGTGAAGTAGTCTGTGGCTGTCAAAATTCATTTATGCCCTTGGCTTGAATTGGGATTAATGACTCCAATGAAGTCCAAACCCCATTGCATGAATGGCTGGTCAACTGAGATTGGATGCAATGGAAGGGCAGCAAACTTCTCTTTTCCTATGAAGAATGCACAATTCTTACACCTCTTGATCCATGCGTAGCAATCGCTGAAGATTTTAGGCCAATAATAACCAGCCTTCATAATTTTTAGAGCTGTCACTCTTGGTGCAAAATGGCCACCAGCTGGTCCACCATGAAACTCTTCCAATACCCTTTGAATCTAACCTATGCTAATGCATCTCAGCAGCACTCCATTTACATCTTTCTTGAACAAAACTCCATCAACAATGGCATACGGGACAGCCTGTAATCTGAAGTATCTCCTTTGGGTCTTGTTCATCTCTGGAGGGCATAGTCCTGTCTGTAGGAAGTGTATCATATTCTGAGTCCAACAAGGAGTAGGCACATCATCATTTTCATGTTCTTGGCCATCTTGTAGTACCAAGACAGTCTCTTTTTCATCACCTGCTTCAACCTGTTGACTCAAGGCTAGCTGTTCACATAGTCCCTTTCCACGTACTAGTTTGGTGACCTTGATCTCGATGTCATATTCCATGACACGAGTTATCCACCCTGCACACTTCTCATTCAGATCCTTGTTTAGAAGGAAGTCCTTGACTCCCGCATGAGAGACCAATAATTGGATCTTGTTGTTTGAGACTAGGTGCTTGAATTTCTTTAAACTCCTGATCACCGCAAGTACATGCTTTTCAATGAAAGAGTATCTAGTTTTGTATTCCTCCAAGCCTTGATCAAGAAAGCAATCGGTTGTTCTAATACTTCTTTGTTTTGTTGTGCCAGATTGCAAAAATGTGTCTCCGCCACCGAAGGCATATAGCACAAAGTCCTTGGAGAAGTCTCGGATTGACGAGTTGGGGCTTAAGATATAGCCTCTTTTATTGCCTCAAAACTTGCCTTGCCTTCAGATGTCCACTTAAATGCCATGCTCTTCTTTAACATCAGCGTTATTGGCTTTACGAGGGCTGAAAAGTTTGGAACAAACCTACGGACAAAATTGATCCTTCCCAAGAAGCTTTGAAGATCCTTCTTGTGACTTGGCAATGGCAATGCTTGAATTGCTTCAACCCGTTCTGGGTCAATCGTTAACCCTTCCTTTGAAACAATATGGCCTAGAAGTTTTCCCTCGTGAGCCAAGAATATGCACTTTTTGGGATTCAATGATACCCCAAATCTTCTACATCTCTGAAATACTTGCCTCAAATGACAGAGGTGATCCGCTGCATTTTTTGAGAATACAGTGATGTCGTCAAGATATATCAGAACTATTTTGTTGATCAACCCTTTAAATGCCATATCCATTGCCCTTTGGAAGGTGGCTCTAGCATTTGATAGTCCAAATGGCATCTTCTTGTAGGCATAGGTCCCCCATTTGGTGGTGAAAGCCGTCTTGAATTGGTCATCTTCTTTCACCATCACCTGATTATACCCTGAGTAGCCATCTAGGAGAGAGAATCTCTCTGAACCGGATACTACTTGCAATATTTGTTCCATTGAAGGAAGTGGGTAATGGTCTTTGAGAGATGCCCTATTGAGGTCCCGGAAATCTACACACAACCTGATTTCTCCGCTCTTCTTCCTGACCGGAACCAAGTTTGCAACCCAGCTTGAGTGCTTGATCGGGAATATAATGCTTGCCTCTATTAGCTTGTTAAGCTCTTTCTTCATTAGAGGCTCAATGTGAGGGTTGACAGGTCTCTGCTTCTGCCTGATGGGTTTAGCATCTGGATCCAATTCTATGGTATGTTGTGCCAACTTTGGATTGAATCCTCTCAAGTCTTCATAGCTCCAAGTGAAAACATCTAGAAATTCTTGGCAAAGCTGTATGAAATCTGATTTCTCTTGCTCAGTGGCCACTTTACCAATTTGAAGTATTTTGCCTTCCTCAACCGTAATTGCCTCGAATCTTCTCTCTTGACTCAGTATGTTAGCCTTTTCCTTATGGAACTGGTCGTTAGGGTTGAAGATAGACTCCAATGTTACTAAACCCTTAGGAAGCTTGTTTGTCCATAGCTGCACTACTTGATCCCCATACTGCTACTCTAATCTATCCTGATTTCTAGCTAAGAATTCAGCCTCTTCTTGTAGAAAATTGACGATCTGTTGATCATTCTCAAACACCGCCACTTGTGTTATTATGCTGAACTACATCGGCCTCACAATCACATGGATATGTGGTGTGTTTTTTCCCTTTTGATGTTGTCAACCAC
The DNA here is from genome assembly GCA_018340775.1 of Taxus wallichiana var. yunnanensis. Lineage (NCBI taxonomy): Eukaryota > Viridiplantae > Streptophyta > Pinopsida > Cupressales > Taxaceae > Taxus > Taxus wallichiana. The sequence continues at coordinate 84,512,650 of CM031238.1, forward strand.
ATCAAACGTTGCTCCAACTGCTGCGAGCCTATCCGCGGCTTCATTTTTCTTCCTGGGTATGGACACAATGTTGAAAGCTTCAAAATCCTCAATGAGGTCCCATACCCTATTCTTGTAGCTCCTCAGCAAGTCGTTCTTCGTAGCATGTTGTCCTCTAACTTGGTTGACGATTAGCTCGCTATCCCCAAGTTATTTACCCCTTTTTCCTAGCCCAATGAAGTCCATGAATCAAGGCCTCATATTCAGCTGTGTTGTTTGAACAAGAAAACTGGAAACGAAAAGCTGAATAATATTTGATGCCTTGAGGTGAAACAAGCATGGCTCCACCTCCTGCACCTTGCCTACTCCTTGATCCGTCAAAAACAACACCATACCTCATTGTCATCATTATGGATTGGCTTGGTGATGCTAGAACACAGTTGATTTTCTTCGTGTATACAATAGAATCCTACTTTCGATTCTTCTACTTCTTGATAGGGATCAAAAGCATGTATCTTGTTTTCCCATTCATCGAGAGTTAGGTCCAGGATACTTCCAACCTTGGTGTCACCTCATCGATTAGGGTGATCTTCTTGATCAAATGCTTTGAGCAATTGGCATTAATCGACTAGGAGTGTAAGGCTCAATATGGAAGTTTGCAATAGGTTCAGACCTAATTGTAGCCTTAGTTCCATACCTTGTTCTAAACAACATATGAGACCAATCAGCAGACAAATACCCCCCAATCTTGGCTGTAAAGTCCCTTGACAAGCAAAGGGAAAAGAGTGGTGGAAGGTCTATGATTGATATATCTTGTAAGACAACAACATTTGGACATGCATGCAAGGTAAGACTCAAGTTTTTAATCACTCCAACTGTTGCTATTGCTGTCCCATCCAATTGCACTACCCCTTTAGATATTACTTCATATTGGAGACCCAGCTGATCAGCTATTTGCTTGGGCATCACTGAGCTACTTGCCCCGGAATCAATCATGCAATTGTGTACTAGTTTATCCCCAATGATTAATGAAACATAGAAAGGAGGGGGCTTCAACATTTTACCTTGTTGCCCTCCATGGCTTCCTTCAGGCTGGGCAACATTTGTAAGCACTTTGTCTTGCATCTGAACCTGCTGATTCGAAGTTGTCCAATCCTTCATGGCAGCTTACGTGCGCAGATCTCTTTGTCCCCGGGATGGATAGGGATTCCCACATTGATATATTGACGTTAGTCTTCTTCATCTACTCAATGATACCTTGAACGGGATGAATTATCCTTTTGTTGTCCCTTGGTTTGTACACTTACTCCTTGTACGTGGGCAGCAAATAAATGGCATTTGAGTTGGCCTAGGGGCTGTTCTTAGCTACCCTTGTGTATTTGAAATGGACTCGCTTGCAATCATTTGTGGAGCCGTGGAAGGTGGTGGATTTCTTTGGGGCTAATGGCTGTTCTTCACCCAAATTTCTCCTCTTTAACCTTGTGTTGGCTGACACCTTGAGAAACCGCTTGATTCATGCCACGTAAATCTTCGCTTGCCGCTTCACCAACGTGGTGTCATTTGGGGCTGATTGCTTTGTTGGAATGTTTCTTGTTGTTGACTATTTCCTTGATCGCCCTCGCCCTCCACACCAAAAGAGTTGTCACCATCGGTGCTTGATTGAGAGCACCATTGAAACACATGGATTGGTTATGAGGCTCGTTGCATGGAAAGTACCACCATATTCCCGAGCAATGTTGTTCTGTGTTGGCACTAATGCCTTAGAGGCAGATATAGCATTTGGATTATAGGGCTGGAATGGTCTATTAGAGGGAGGCCTTGTTTGATTCACATTTGCAACTGGATTAGGTGGTCTTTGTGGTTGGTATGGCTGCCTATTAGGCTGAGCTTGAGGTTGATAGGAAGGTCTGAAACCTTGGGCTTGTTGCCTCTTAATAGTAACCAGCTCATTTCCCAAATTTTGCAACTGTTTCATGACCTCTTGGAGTTCATTTGAAGCACTTGGAGATGAAGTGGAAGCTTCATTTGAACTCTGATTTCTAGGAGTGGGAACAGGAGCCAAAGTGGGTGCTTGACTAGTGCTTGGATTTTCTAAGTTTGGATACAAGGGCATGGGAGGCCTAGGAGCCAGTTTACCAGCTTGAATAAGACAGGTTTTCGGCTCTAATGGCAATGATATAAGCCATAGGGATTTTTGTGCCTCCCATGGACTCGCATTAACATAGAAATATCGAATTCAAAGCTTTAAGGTAATATAGAAAAGCACCTTCTCGCTATTGGCCCGACCGCCACCGGAATCCTATCCCAAGACCTTTGAAATCTGAAGTTAAAGTCACCACCGCTCGTTGGAGGCTCTCTTGATAGTTGTCACTACTCCAAAAGAGACAAGTTGTCTCCTTCTCTCCAAATTGCTCGTGAAGTGCAATACACACCGATTCCGGTTTGTGATAGAACCACTCCAAGGCTCCTAAACCATCAGAATGCTTTACCCTTGAAGGAAGATGCCAAGAACTTGACAACTGTACCACTTGCATTTCATTGATTTCATGGATTGCACAAAGGTTAGCAATATCTTTAACATGATCACCTGGAGTAGTCCGATTTTCTCCTGGTGAAGTAGGGAATGTTCTTCAAGGCTGCAATAGAACTGGATGTTGTGCATTGAGAGCAAGTGGGCTCTGCCCGTGAAGTTGACGTAGGGATTGTTCAAGCATTCTAATCGGTCTTAAAACCCTTGTATACTTGAATGAAAGGCCTCGGTGGAGGAGTTGAGAGAGTTCTCTGCTTTGGTGGAGATGGAGACCTATGAATCCTTCTTCCTCTTTTCCTTCTTCTTGGAGATAACTGCAAGTATTCAAACAAGAATTCTTCTTCTCCAACTCTTGAACTTGTGGTGATTCTTCTCATGAGTTTTCAGGCCTGCACTCATCAAAACCAGCTCGATTCTTCCCTTGGAGTCGCCAGATATGCAGATAATAGCTCTTATAAGCAAGAAAATTGCAGCAGATGCATATCAACTTTGCTGCAATAAAAATGAGACCTCTAAGTCCCACCGGGCGTGCCAAAACTGTTGTTGCAGACTCACAACACCCCTGGATGCAAATCAGGCTTCTAGGTTGATGTTCAGGCATCCAGTGTGATTGCACAACATGGAATCCTTTCTCCAAGCGTGGGACTTGTAAAGATGAGAAAATATTCTCCAGAGAAGGCTGGTTCCTATTCCTCTGTTCAGATGCACACAAAAAATGCAGAGGGTTTGCTAAAACCTAATCTAACTTGCCAAGGAGACAGGGTAAGAAAATGCATAGAATAAAACCTAAACTAAAAAGGTGATGCACCGAGGAATGTTAGACATTTGTTTTGCAAATTCAACACAGACCACATAAACGTAATACAAACACCATGCACAGTAACCAAACCTGCAATAAGAGATCAAAATGACAAAGAATGAATACATGAGAGGGTTAAGAGTCAATCACAACACATATATTATTGCTCAAGAGTCGATACAAGATATCATTGCAAAGAGCTAGCCAAGAGGAAAAAAGACTGGCATTACAACCCATATGGGAGGTTTGAAAGCTCCACAAATTCTCTGGCAAGCGAGGGAATAAGGGAGGATGCAAAACAAAAATGTCCGACCCCTTAAAGGAGCTCTTCTTTACAATATATATCAAGAAATGAGAGAGGGAAGAGAGAGGAAATCCAGAATCTGCCCAACCACTTCTTGCCCCAAAATCATCTCATTATGACAAAGGCGGATCCTAGCAAAACGGCGAGCTGTCTAACAGGAGCGGCGAGCTGTCTGCTACATTAAAGTTGGTTGTTGAAGCATTACTTCTGTCTATCACCACGCGTTAGAGATGTTTTCTTAATTTTCTCCCTCCAAACTACACCAAAATGTGAGATTGATCCTAGAATCATGTAGAGAACTTCAACAGCTTTCCGTTGATATAAAGAACGTGCAAATCCGAGCTCTGGATCGAAAGATATGATGATCTGAAGATTTAGGGCACAAAACAGGCGAAAACAGATTTTTAAATTTCTTTTCCCACGCTCTGCCATCTGGACGACACGTGGCAGGCTCTGGTTTGCTGAGCAATTTTCTCTCTCCACCTTTTCGTGGGCTTTTCTTGTGGGCCCCTTAAACTTGGACACGTGGCACTATTTCATTGGTTCGGATCAGTGCTCGAAAACTCGCCCCTTTGACTTTTGGACCCTTTTCCTTGGCGACACGTGTCATGCTGTGATTTGTCCACGGGCCTGCCGGATTTTCACGTCCACCACGTCTTTTTGTCCCGGATGTCCCAGTGCTTCGCGGGACAGAATCCTCCGATCCACCCGAAATGGGCTTCCTCATCCCTTTTCTGCCGGTGACACGTGGCGTGATCTGATTGGCTTTCGGCTCCTTCGGCTATCCGCATCCCGCGCGCCCCTTTGTCCCACTTGTCCTTGTGCTGAAGTTTCCTGTTTCAGCCGAATCCGGCTGGTTTGCGTCCTTCGCGTCCATTTGTCCCAAATGTCCTAGTGCTGTCTGGGACAAATTCTTCCGGTTCGCCCGATTCGGCCGGTTCGCGTCCTTCACGCACTCTTGTCCCGCTTGCTCCCGGTAAAGGACTTGGACAAATTTTCTTTCTTTCGGCCGATCCGGGCATTTCACGTCCATTTGTCCCATGTCCCTTTTGTTTGGGCCGCTTGAGGCTTTTCGCCGATCCGCGCCTTCTCGCGTATAATTGTTCCAACTGTCCCAAAGGTGGCCTTGAGCGAGACTTAGCCAATTTTACAATTTTCCCCGAGTCAATCTCCTTGCTTGGAACTAAAAAATCTTATGCGCATGTTATCAAATTAACTCGGGGGTGAAATTTGGATAACATTACCATTTTGGGTTTTTGAGGGTTACAACCTCATCATCTTGGAAACTATTCATCCGCCAACTTGGCTAAAAACTCAATCCCCGATCCTCCAAAGTCTAAAATTCAAACTTGAAGTTCCTCCTTTTGGACTTTCACTCCCCCACCGCCATCGAGTCCTATAAATTTTTGGCGCGATCATTGACCCCAAAACATGGATTGACCCCAAAATTTCCCCCGAGCCCTTTCAACTTCAGGTTTGTAGGGTTTTCAATTTTATCTCGGTCAAACTATTTTTTCCCATTGACATCCAAAGCTATAAACTTCCAAAGTCTGAAATTTTTCATACTTAGGATTCCTCTGGTCACCGCTTCATCTACCAAGCCAAGCCATTTTTCCTTTCAAGTCCCTAAGATCTTCCACCATAAACCATGCCTACAATCCCTTTCTCCCATTGGCTTGGCTTGTTATCACCGCCTAGCCTCGCTTCGCATGCACCATGGCTGGGATACCTATGACTTCCTCTACTTCAACACTTCTCACTCGCTCCTCGTGGGCCACCTGGTTGGCTCGGCCATCTACTTTCTTTCCCCTACATTGAGTCTCCACATTTGCTTACCCTTTGAACCCCACTTTGAGATACGGTTGAATCTTCCTCTTATTGGCTCCAATTTTTAGACCCAAGCCACTCACCTATTGTATTACCAAAACCCTCGGCTCCTTTATTCGGATGCAACTTAGCTTCCATTTTTGCCTCATGAGCTAACTCAGTACATTCTACCCCTTACTTTTCATTGACCTCCTCATACGCAATGCCCAAAATTTCACTATCATCCTCATAGCTCGGGCCCCAAACCATCTCAAATGTGAGATCTATATAGTGATCAATTTGATTACAAGCTCGACCCAATGGTGTGAACATTTGCCCCGAGCCAATTTCCTCCACGTTGCACCCATGAGCTATTTCGTTGAGCTTGTTGTTGAGCTAACCCACTTGATTCGTTGTGTCAACCAACCTAGCTTGACCCAAGAGCTAAAAGAGCTCATTGAGTCACATAAGGAGCCCACCTCTCCTTTGCACCGACCCAACTTATCAAGCTACTCAATGAGATCATTTTGGCTTGGTCACCCTTTTGAGGCCCTTTAGCCATTTTTAACCTTGACTTGAATTTTGCATTTTTCCGGACCTTTCTCAAGTCAGGAGGCTGAGATGAAGCAATAAAACACCCTGAAGCTAATTTTCACCCCTTTTGCTCTTTTTTCCCATTTTAGTCAGATGTGGGCCCACGGGCCCTCTTTTCTTATTTTTAAGTTGAACCTTAAGGGTCAAAACCCAGAAGAGGAAAAAATACTCTATTGATCTCCGACTCCCAAAATATTCCTAAATGCTACCAAAATACTCAATTTTGCTTATAAACCCATATTTTCCTATGAAGGTCCTGTTCGGTGCCTAGGTCTAATACTCCTTGTTGTCCATTTTTTCCCAAGGGGAAAAATGGATAACAACACCCAACTAGGACATCGGTTCCCATGCATCCTTGTCCCCTCCGGGCGCCCCAACATCTTTGTATCTCTTTTGCATATTTTGGGGCTTTTCTAGCCTTTGGGCATCTTATTTTCTTGGTGGTCGATTTTAGTGCTAAATTATGAAATTCAAACAAGGGAATCATATAAATACAAATTTATGTCATCATAATAAAGGACCAAGCTCTAATCATCTATTACTATCACCTAAGGTTACATCCAAAGGCATCTCAAGAGCATCAAAGCATCCATCTAAGCATCCATTCAAGGGACAAGGGAATGCATTCTTCTACATACACTTCATAGGAGGGGAAGTTAATTTTTCCATGCACACATCTATTTACATTGCTACATCTATTTATTGATCACTATCAAGTACATCTTACACAAGAGCCACCTAGGGCATGATTCTACACACACACATATAAAACTACATGGAGTCTAAAATGTAGTATAGCGCCCAAATCATAAGTTCACTCAATCAAGTAACCACTTTGGGTTGGTCGAATCCTCATTTGAATTTTTTAATTTTAGGATTTGATGTGTTTTGGGGTTTTATTGGTGCTCTTTTTATTTACAAGTTTCAAGGGAAACTCACAATCAACCAAAGAGAGATATAGGAGACTAAAAGTGTCATCCAGTGAACATCTTGTGACACTAAAAATTCAATTTCTAAGGTTCTAAGTAGTCATAGGCTTCTGAGGAGGTCTACATTTCCTCGTGCACCCGTGACCCGATCTTAGTGCCTTAGCCTAGGCATTTCAAAGACTCACATAATTTTTAGGCTCATTTGCGGCAGTTTGCCCTCATGTTCCATCATTTTTCCATCTTTGCACATCTTTGGGATTGTTGTGAATCAGCTAAGTACTTTATCCCTTCATTTTCACCTAGGGTTTCAAAATTAATTTTTTATTACTTAGATCGAGAATATGTCTTGTTGTTGCAGACTCACGGCACCCCGGATGCGAGATCGGGCTTCTAGGTTGATGTTCAAGCATCCAGGTGTGATTGCACAACATGGAATCCTTTCTCAAGCGTGGGACTTGTAAAGATGAGAAAATATTCTCCGAGAGAAGGCTGGTTCCTATTCCTCTGTTCGGATGCTCACAAAAGTGCGGAGAGGGTTTGCTAAAACCTAATCTAACTTGCCAAGGAGACGGGTAAGAAAATGCATAGAATAAAACCTAAACTACAAAGGTGATGCACCGAGGAATGTTAGACACTTGTTTTGCAAATTTAACACAGACCACATAGATGCAATACAAACACCATGCACAGGTAACCAAACTGCAATAAGAGATCAAAATGACAGCAATGAATACATGAGAGGGTTGAGAATCAATCACAAACATATATATTATTGCTCAAGAGTCGATACAAGATACATTAGGTGGCGAGGCAAAAATACCGGCATTACAACCCATATGGGAGGTTTGAAAGCTCCACAAATTCTCTTGCAAGCAAGGGAAGAAGGGAGGATGCAAAACAAAAATGTCCAACATTTTGAAAGAAGCCCCTCCTTACAATTTATAAGAGGAAAAAATGAGGGAGAAGAGAAGAATTCGAAATCTGCCCCAACCACCTCCAAGACTGCACCTAACTCATCTCATTATGGCGGTAGGTGAGAACCCCAACAAACCCAAAAATGGCGAACTGTATTTTTGCATTTTTGAAGAACTTTTTCTCACCCAATTAAAGATATCCAGTCGTAGTTGGACAAGAGGACCTCGTAAGCTTTCCAAAAATTCCAACCTTGCATGAGTCCGAGTTCCCAAAGTGAAAAGTTATGGCGATTTGAATATTTCCCGCGTCGTGGTCTTTTGCTGTCTGTTCGGGTTCTCCTCTGCATTTGCATCGGGTTTGGAGGATGCCTCGACATGTGTTTGATGCTTGTGTTTTCCCGAAACCCGCTTCCGCCACTATTTCCAAGTTTTTCCTTTGTTTCGGGTTCGGAGATGTAACTTGCATATGCATCGGGTTTGGGAGGTGGCGCAACATGTTTTCGCCCCATGCTTTCCCGACTTGTTTCCCCGACTCCAAAACCTGATTTGCCTTTGTGTCGGGTTTTCCAACCCTTCCGACATGCTTCTTTGTGTCGGGTTTTCCAACCCTTCCGACATGCTTTCTCCCTATCGGGTTTTCCAACCCTTCCGACATGCTTTCTCCTATCGGGTTTTCCAGCTTCTTCCGACATGCTTTCTCCCTATCGGGTTTTCCAATTCTTTGATTTCCATATTCTTCTCGCTTGTCTATATCTACCGGGGGAAGATATTTACAACATGTACTTTATTGATTTATCATTTTGTTGTGACTTTGCAATTCAAATTTAGCATAATATTCTATATTTGCTTAATCAGAATGTAGACAACTCAATTTTGTTGGGAAACAATACTCCACTCATTGTAGAAGGAGAAGGATCCACTAATATGGACAATGGGATTTTCAATAAAGCTCTCCACATTCCATATTTTTATATGAAATTATTTTCCATTAAACATATCACACATTTCTAGTGAAGGAAAAACTAGTTATTTTTTATTCTTAGAAATGCAAAATACCAAGATGATATTGTTTTCATTGGCGAGGTGGACCATAAAGCCAAATTATATGAATTTTACAACTTTATGTTTGATGAACCTCATGAACTCAAGATTTCACATGAAAATGGCGTACATGAACTTTTGCATGATATTTTTGGCCACCTAAAATATAGAAAAATATATGTAAAATATCATTATGCACATTATGGTTTCAAGGTATGTAAGCCTTTAAAATCCTCATAGAATACTCCAGTGCAGAAGATTAAGGAGGATCTATTACAAAAGGTTCTCAAGGAGGAGGTGAATCTCTCCCAGCTTGGACTCATCTGCAAATTTCACAAGTTTTGGCCTAAACTATCTCAGCTCCACGACTAGATTTCTCAAGGATGGAGGGAAAATATTAAAGGTAAGATTGAGCTTTACCCATGTGTTAAATCGTATTTCATTATTTTATTTGAAACCCCTAAAGAAAGGGATTTAATTTTTACTAGTATTGGGTTTGGGGTGAACATGGGCTCATGATCAATCCCTAGTATCCATATTTTGATCCTCTAAAAGACTCTTTTGATACCTACCCTATATGGGTTCTCTTGCCAAGACTCCCATTACAACTCGGAATGAATCATGCCTTCTTTGCTGGGGGATACTTTAGGATCTTTTTAAAAACATATGTTAAAACCTCTGACCAGATTCACACAACTTATGCTAGAATCTTGGTGGATCTTGACACCTCTCTAGACCTTCCAGCAGAAATCAATCTATAAATCGGGGACAGACATTGGGTGCAGAGGATTGACTACGAGGGTTTAGCCTTCAGATGTCGGCAATGCTTCTAAATAGGGAATCTTTTGGATGATTATGAGCACTCTGCATACACAAGTGAAGTGAAAAAATGGCGTGGTATTAGGACTCTCTTCTTGAGCATCTCACGGTTAGTCCACATTCAGATCTGGTTGAGGAATATTTAATTCCTACAAGGAAAGTCACTCTTGATTATGCTATGTTAGTTTAGGATCCCACTAATCAAAAGGTCATTGTTGAATCTAAGAGGGATTGTGCCCCGTTGTCCCTCATTCAGGGACACATTCCTATCAGGACTCTTGAAGTTGTTATTTTGGTTTATGTGGAAAAAATTAATGAGGATTGGACGGTGGTAGATAGGAGAAAGAAATGGGCCAAATTAAAACCCATCATTGGTCTGCAGACAAGGAGTGATTCTTGTCATATTCTTGTTTGTATCATTTTATCTAGGATGGGGACCCACTTGTTTTTGCATTATTTTTCTCGCTACACTCAAGATTTCGAATGGTTGTGGGCCTATTTTGTTGTTATATTTTTGGGGCATTAGGTTGTTTCTTTTTTTGTGCTCCATTAATTATTCCAATTCTTAGAGTCTTTTCATTTTACTCTCTATTGATGTATCTAGATTTTGACCCCTTTTTTGCTCCCGGGTATGTCCCCATCAAAAAACCATTTACCAATAATAAAAAAATAGTTTCAATAATTCCAAAATTATTCTTCATAAATGGAACTTTTTCAAGTTATATACTTGAAAATAACACATGGATCCATTTTCCAAATTTAGATCTTCTTTGAGTTAAGTGAAAATTTACAACTAGTTCATATTGACCGGATGTCATTTTCCCATGTCTCTTTTTAGAAACATAAATATGTATTTCAATTTATTGAAAATTTATTTCATATAACTTGGGTGTACTTTCTATAGAAAAAAATGAATTCTTTTAGCAAATCAAATCTTTCAAGTCCCTTCTTGAAATTTTTCTAGTCCATAGTCATTTTTATCCCATTCTCTTTCAAAAAAATCCTTTATGAAATCCTCATTATTCAGCTTCATCAAGATTCATTATAACCCCTTAATTCCTCCCGACACCTTCACTTACCTAAATCCATACAAAACCATTATAAATTCTTGCATGCCTCACTTAGAATATAGTTAGACATCCTTCTTTATTACATAAATGTTGTATCCATCTTACAACCAAAATTATTTGTTGATAAATAATTTTACTATGTCCTACATTGAATATTTAACATCCATACCATCATGGTCACTCAACTAGTGCATGCAAATATGTGCTAGAATGAAGTATTCATAAGAGTTCCTAAATATCAATGCGCACCCCATATTCCATGAAAATCATTGTGCTCACCCTTTTTGCATAATGAACATGATGAAGATTTATGCACACACATTTTTGCATTCCTTGTAAGTATTTCTCCCTTAACTTAATATATTATTTGCGAATAACTAACTAGTTCCCTTTATAGTATGTGCATGTAGGATAACTTATGGAGCTATGTAAAAGAAAGATATGCACACAATAAAACACACAAAGGAGAAAATGTTTGAATCTCATTCCACTCACAAAGTTGAAAGAGCTATATAATGGAGAGAAATCCACCATTACACAATATTTTCCATGTGCACCGAGGAGAATCTAAATGTACATTCGATTACATAAACATTATGTAAACACCATTACACACCGTAAATCAGATATATATAAAGCATCAAGTTAGTCATGAGACAAATGTGATTTCCAACCAATCATGGTATCATAACCAATCCATTTTTCATAAGATCTGATCTCACCGCATGTACATGTCATGTCATAGGTAATTGTATACCTTAAATGTATAATTTTACTCATGAAACCCCGCATTCCATACTACATTAAAACCTATATTTATTTGAGCATACAATATCTTGGATTTTTCTTAAGCCTTAATAAAATTTAATGAGGATCTTCCTTCTTACAAAGGATGTTTTTAGACATGGAAGGTGCATCTATATAGATGACTTAGAATTCAATATAATTATATTATACATCTACCATGTAATCTAATATTATTAAATCTAGGTTGTGAAGAGATTACCACCATTAATGCTTTGTACATTCTTCATCATACTAGTTTTCTTATAAATACCTAAATTACACTCATTGTAAATTTCCTTGAATTTTGAATAGAAAATCTTTTGAGAGTTTTATTTGCACTTTTTTCTCACTTGGCTATCCATTTCATTGACCTAAGTGAACTTCTATATATACCTTGTTATAGTTTGAATTAATGTTAAGGATTCACTTTATTAATTAATGTGACATCGTCATTTGATGACTAGAATATCACAACATGCATCATGTGCATCCAACAATGTTTTCCACTAGTTTGGAAGTTCTAATTTCTTCCCCTTATACTCTCACACCTATCTATTTCTTGATCGAGTGCATACAATGTCTAATCTCGGGAATGGTTTTGATGGACCTTGAAATTCAATTGAACTAGAGATAGCAACATTAATTTTCTATTTATTTCTCTTTTTCCCTAACCTATTCTCTTTTTCAAATTTTTAACAACTTCATTATGTTTGTAAATAATTTTACATGTGGAAATGATAGTTCAATAAATAGTGTGAAAGAGATAGAGTATCTCCTCTATCAGTAATGGGAAGGAACCCTTTATTACTAATGCTAAAATGAAAAAAGGAAAATATATACACTAATTAATTATAGGGGTTGATATTTCATCTCAAGATTGGTAGTTTACTACAAAAATAAAGAATGTGGTGGAAAATAAGAAAGAATAAATAGATAGTAGAAGTGACGAATGGAAATAAACATGGAAGAGATATGCTCATTCTTTCGATAGGAAAACAAGCATCCTTATAGTAATAACTAAATAAAAATCATTAAAACAAAATAATATATAATTATATACATGTAAGAATAAGTAAAAATATTCTCATCCCATCATGGTCGCGAGATCTCGACGAGGGAGGATCATAACTTGAATCCCATGATGGTAGTCCAGCAAAATAGGGGCTCACAAAGAAAAGTGGCACTAGGATCATGACCTTGATCCGTGGACTTAAGTCACCATCACAGATGGAAAACTTGGTTCTAGTGTTGGCTACGTAGATCTTGGCAATGTTGGGGTTGACTGGGAATGTTGGGACTATGGGTAAATCCCCTATCTCATTTATTGCTATGGATGTTTTGTAGGGTGTGGGAGGTAGCATTCAAGGGAAACATGGACATTTATTTGTCATTATTATTTCCTTAGGTGTCAAAATAAAGTAAACCCTTGCTACCAACTAAAGAAATCCTGTCAAGAAACCTGGAAGAGGATGTGCTCCATAAATTCTCGAGATTTGGAAGATGAATACAATAGTCTTTGTCTCATATGTAGATTTGAAAAAAATTGGCCTAAGTTTTCCTAGTAACATGAGTGGATCACTACACTTCGGACTCCCGAGATAAAAGGAAATATCAAACTCTTTCTCATTATCTAATATAAAGTTTATTTCATTTTTGTGTTTGAATTTATGGAAGATTGTGAAAGAATACACAATATGTATTGGTCTTGGGGGATCAATATGGACTTATGACTAAACCCTGGTATCCCCTTTTTGATCCATTGAAAGACTCTTTTGACACTTTACCCATTTGGGTTAGACTCCTAGGAATTCCCCTACAAATATGGGATAAATCCTACCTTAAACCCATTGGTAATAAGTTAGGATCCTTTGAAAATATGATAATGCTACCTCCCTTCAACTCCATACTACTTATGCTAGGATTCTTGTGGACCTAGATATCTCCCAGGACCTTCTAGAGAGCATAAATTTACAGATTGGTGATAGAACCTAGACACAAATATTGGACTATGAAAAATTAGTTTTCCGTTGTCACAAGTGTTTTGAAATTGGGAATTTTTCATGGGATTGTGGTCGTAAAAAAGGGGGTCTAATCTGCACCCGGTGGGTGGATTATCTCCCATATCATTTCACCATTGATCCCCTTCTATTCATGTTCTTGATTCTCTTCGAGCCCACCTCGGGTGGTCTTTTCCCTTGTTATGAATCCCTCCCAATTGCCTCATACCGATTCAATGAATCATATTTCACGGAGTCCTTGTTGAGGTGGTGAAGGAGAGGGAAATCCCCTCTTCTCCTAATAGGTATCCCTTTCAGACTTATTTCAAATCTACACGTTCTTCTCCCATGAGATTCTGGTGATGATTTTAACAAGGAGGAATGAACATTATTCCGAACAAGAAAAGAGTTTCTACTAAAATTAAATCAGCCACTACCCATATGACACTTAGATCACATTCTTCGATCATCGATTGATTTTAGTTCTTTGTTGTTGGTGCTATGTAGAGGCTTGTTGCTGCACGGAAGTTGTTTCTAATGTGTTTATTTTTAACTTCATTGTTTTATCTAGGCTACATGTAATTTTTGTTCTGGTAGGGTCCCAGTCAAAAAACATTTATCCTTAATAAAATAATAATAAGTAAAATAAATCTAAGAAAGAAAACACATAACACAAAATATGAATCACTTCCTCTCTTTATTCTATTTCTTAATAAAAGTGTAGAATACAAAGCCTCAACCATCTTCAATACTCTGGATTTCTATTTTTTCCAAAAAGATCATTATTTTAGTTTACCCTTCTAATACTTAGAGAGAAAACCCCTATTTATTAGATACATGTGTGGGCGAAAAATTCATCGCTTCTAAAAATAGTACCATGAGTCGTTTGCTTGAATTATTCAAAAGTAAAAATTTATGTATCTCGATTTATAGCTTAGAGAGCTATGAATTTACAAAATGGATTTCTATTTGTGAAAACTATGAGTTTACAAAATAGATTTGCATCTCAAAAACTTCAAAATTTTAAAGCAAAAAACATGGGAAATATATTTCCCATAATTATCATGAATGTGTTTTCTTGTGATCATCCTTGATGTTGATGGCCTTTACTTTGGATACCCGAAGACAACCCTAAGTAGGCATCAAATTTATAAAACACCTCATTAATTTTCTCTGATCTAGTTTTTCTATGTACATGTCTTGGATGTGACGATATACTTTAGTCTTGATCAATTTCTTTCATAGTTTGTGTGAGGATTTCATCTTCTTTGTTAGCTTATCCAATTGAGTTCGGTATTAAGTATATCTCTTGATGGATTTGTAGTTAAATGGACTCTTAGGATTTGACTCTCTTATGACCATTTCCTTGAACTAATGTGTGATATCCTCGGTAGTACGTGGATTTCCATGGTCATCCTTGACCGTCAAGGGAAATTTTCAATTTCCTCTTCTATATCAATCGGGACATTCACCCCTTCATTATTAGATTCCTTTATATATTTATATAATTCTCTAAGGATCCAAATTCTAAACCTTGCTGCTCTTAGGATATCAGTTTTATATCCTCTCTACTCATTGATAAAACTTTATATTATTAGGACCTTTGTTTCAACTCTTGATAAGGCATTGATATTGGGAAAGTATTGTCCAAGTAGGTTCTTCTCACACTGCGTACCTATTGATGGTCTTTATTGAAATATCCACCTCTACAGTGATTTCAATATGGACTTTCAATAACTATACAATTTTTTTTTAGACTGGGTGATCATATTTATACTCCATTCCTTAGTGGTTATACCCATGTATATTATTTCCATGGTATCATTTAATGAAATGGATTCGGTTATCTAGAGTTAGGTCTCTATGGATATAGAGGATTTGACCATATTATGGATGGCATTTATGAGTTAGTCAAACCTTTCTATAAGATGTTCTTAGTAGCCTAATCCTTATGCATTATTTCAAATATTCATCCTATTGAGGTTTAGACATCATCATTAGAAAGCGTAGTCACAAAATCATGTACTGTACTAATTAACTCCCATCTTTTGGCCATCTTACTTTATTTTCTTTTGTTGTTCCCACCTCTTGCACTTGTATGCCCAAGTAAAATTTCATCATTTTGTGTCATTTTAGCCTTGACTGAGGCACTCAAGCTAGTATTGGGGTGCCCATGGGTGCTTTGGACCTGTTAGGGGTGCCCCAATCCTTTTTAACTTTCTCGCCATCCTTTGGTCACTTTCAAACCATTTTAGCTTCTTATGTTTTTGGTGGTCGGCCATTTTGAGGTTAATTATGAAATTAGATCAAGAGAACCCTATAAATATAAAGTTATGAGACCATAATGAGGGACCAAACACTAGTCACTACTATCATCCACCTAGAGTTGCATCCATTTGGAGATCATTTACATCCATTAGCTCCATCACAAGGACAAGGTTGGTTCATCTACATCACACAAGCATAGGGGAGGGATTATATTCTATTTCATGCACCATTCTACTACATTTTTACATCTAGTTATTGCTCACTACTTCACAAAGTGTGACTGCACAAGATAACCTAGGGCACATGATGCACACACACACAAGAACTACATTTAGGTCTAAAATGTAGTTCAATACTCAGTTAAGAAGCCCATTGTTATAGCGAATTGAGGTTAGTTTAACCCATTCATTTTCATTCTTATTTTTTAGGGCTTTGATACTTCTTATGGTCTTCTTGCAGTTTTTCTTCCATCTTGGATTATCGGTGACACCTAATGCAAGACAATGAATCTAATGTGACACATAACAAGGGTTTTAGACCACCTGCCAAACCTATGAAACTTAGTTATGGACCTTTTACACAGACCAAAGTGCCCATTTTGTAGACCAGAGCACCCACAAGCACTCTAGTCCTTTTCAGGCCCTCCACCCAGCTAAATATCCTTGATCCATCCTTTTTAGGTCTCTATAGAGTCATTCCTATTTCTAGATTATTCGTATCATTCTCGTGACATAGTATAGCAAGCTCCACAAATCAACTAAGTCACTTCCATACTTCTCCTTGCACTCTAGGGTTTACCATTTCATCTTCATAATTTCTTGATCATTTTACATAGTCATTTACTACATTTATTTATTGTATTTACATGTTATTCTAGATTAGATTAACTATATTATTCCACATTTTAGTTAATTTTAGTTAATCATTTTGGTGAACCCGATCACGTTTTCATTCATACTTATATTCCTCTCAGGGTTTATTCTCCTTTTGGCCAGCTCATCTCAAGACCATTTTATTGAAATCATCTTAAGGCCATTAATGATCATATTGTTGAGCACCCTCAAGATCTAGACTTACTTTTACACATTTCTCGTGAGGAAGCTACTAATTTGGTGGAACTCAACACTTCCGCAGCCATACCCACTTCTATTTCTACTCAACCATGCTCTTTTAATCTTCCACCTATTTCTATTATTCTAGATTTTGTTACTACTCCTACCAATCATTTTACACCACCCTTAGTTTCTCATATATGGTGGGTTTCATCCATTGGAAATCAAGACTTAATTTCTCTTTATCACGACTTTTAAGCTCAAATTCCAAACAGGCCACTTCACATGCATTGCCATAGTTAGATTCTACCTTATCATTACATACTCCATTTGTACCTTCCATCTCTACCTATTCACTTCCTCCTAGATTTTTCACCCCTAAGCTTCCCATTTTCAATGGGCATGGTGACCCATATAAACATCTTAGAGCATTTCATGTCACTTGTCTTGATTTCGCTAATGATCATATTCTTTAGCTAAACTATTTCCTCATGTAGTCTCCACGATTATGTGATGTGTTGGTTTTATGACCTACTTGTTCACTTGGTAACTTCATTCACACATCTATTTGATTTTTCTTACTCATTTATCCATCAATATCATCTCTAAGATCTCTTACGCTCAAATTAACACAACTTAAATATGGATCAAATGAACACCTCGCTAACTATGTTTTGAGGTATAAGAACAATCTAGCTAAGATGAAAAATGTGCTTGTAGGACTCTGAGCTTTAGGACTTGTTCATTCAAAGTCTTTTACCACCTCTCCAAGAGAGTGTTCTCTTTGAAACCTCTCCTTCATTCGATCATCTTTTTCATACTCTTAAGCTTCATGAGACCAAACTCCTATCCATAGGAAAGCTTAAAGTATTAGGAAGCATGCTTCATCCTCCACTCATTTTCCAAACAAGATTCCATTCAAACCATCTACAACTAAACCAACCAATGATCAAATCAAATCACTTCTAATCAAGATGTTCGGTCACTCCTACTAAAGAGGTTTAGTCACAATAACCTCGGTGCATGTTTAAGTAACTTTCCAATGGCTCCACATCTCATATTGAAATAACTTCTTAAGAGAAATATTATTACCCTTCCTCCACCACTTGAGTTAGACCCATCATGACCAAAAGGTAGGAACTACAATGAGAACTTCCATGTGATTATCATCGATGTGTGGGACATTCTACAAATAGATGTTTCAAACTCCATACAATCATCCAAGATCTAATTGATGACAACAAACTAGAGTTTCTAGAGTCTACTAGCTCTTCCTCACCAACGACAAGGGTAAACTCAAGATTTTAAAAATGAATCTCAACAACATGAAAAAGAAGACATATGAATCTTCTTCCAATCATGCATATCATGTAGTACCTCCTCTTGGATCAGGAGCTCTTGATTTCTTAGTTACTAACACTGAAGCTTCACCACCAATAATTTTTTTCTCCACATCGATTATCATGTAAATTTTACATCTAATCATTTACATATCAATGCATCTATTGGCTTGACCTCCATTAACAACACTAAGGTTGACCCATCATGGCCCATTAGTGCATGCTCTATTTCACTTCTCAAGGCTATCAGTTATCCTCCATCACAAATTGAGTACCCTTTCAACAAACCCTTTGGTGTTGTTAAGCTACATGTTATGGTTGGTCCTCTTACTCTACTTGTGCCTTTCCTCATTGGAAACACAATTGATGGATGTGACATGCTTCTTGGTCTCAATTGGATTTTTCACTCTCAATCTATCATTTCTATGAATCATTTACAACTTAAATTTATTCACAACAATCAAGTCATTTCTATTAATGGTGTCCCTCCATCTACTCCATGGTTTCATCTCATCACACATAGTAACTACACACATCATCTACTTCACTCTAGCACATCACATTCTATGTTTCTCAAAGCATCTCTACTCCTATCTCACCTACTCGAGCATCATCTACACATGACCACATCATTCCACTAGTCCTACACATAGGTATAGGCCCATTCTAAGATAGTTATTGCATCTTGACATAGGTCACCACCTTGGTTTATTCCATGTGGTCTTCATCATCTTCACATTCAGCATCATCATGTAGATCTCCATCACCAATGCATTTTTTGATGCCACGACCTTCTTCATACATTCATCCATCACATGCATATAATTCATTCACCAGCACAAGCATCTATCTACTATACCACCACTATTAGAGCATAGTCATATGTTTTCACCATCACATGTGTCAGATGGAGGACATTCATCCTTCATGGTCATTGTTAGCTCTACATTTATGTACACTTGGGGGCATCATCATAATACATCCCCCCCCCCACTCATCTTATATATTTATCATCTTATGCATTCTCATACATATATCAATATTCTCACATAGGCATACATATCAAACATTTTAGCATCGCCATTACCCAATGACACACTCTTGTGCTTCAGTTCACACTTGACTATTGAGGGATTACTACACATGAACCCCACACACTACACTATAGACACCACACATCACATTTCATTCATACATTGCATTCTTCATCATACATTCTACATTTAGTCTACATTTTTGCATACATTTATTTTACATATTACATAGTTCATCATCTAGCATTATATCATATAACATGCATTACATACACTACATACATTACACTTGTCATTCTATATCATACATTAGACATTATTCTCATCACATGGTTGTCTATTCATCATTACATCACATTACATATACTACACATATCTATCATCATCTTCTCTGCTACACTCTCACTACCCGATGACACACTTTAGTTCCTCGGTCCATACTTGACTACCAAGGGTTTACAAATCAAATGGACCTTACATTCATCACGTGTTTATCATTCAACCTTTCATCATGCAACATTTCTAGGATAGTGACACATGTTATAGGCTAAATCATCACTTACTCTATTCATCTTGTAGTGGTATATGCTTTAGGCTACATCACCACTCCCTACTATTCATCTTGTAGTGACACATGTTATAGGCTACATCATCACTTCCTCTATCATCTTGTAGTGATACATGCTTTAGGGATAAATCATCACTCATACATTCATTTTGTTATGATATACACTTAGGCTATAAGGTTCATGCACATCTCTTCTATATGTCATATCATCATCACTACACATACATACTCATCACAATGCGCTAGACACAACACACACTATTTGACCATTTCTCGATGATGCACTCTCATTTATGGTTCATTCTTGATTGCTTGGGGAAAACCAAATGAACCTCACTACATACATTTCCATTCACTCGGGGGCACACACGGCTCCTATCATCCATCTTTCCATTCCATTCCATCCATCCACAACATACTTGCATATTATGGTTGCTTTTACTCTTGCTTACTTTTTCTTGTTCATGGTCACTTTATTACACATGCTAGTTAGATTACTTGTATGTCATTTATCTATATCATCCACACATGCACATTCACATCTTTTTCTAGTTGTGATCATAAATACAGTCTCTTACATGCAACATGGATGCTCACCTTCTACCCTTCCTACATTGGTCACTGGGGGCATCCACATTCATCTCTCACATGTGTTATTGTTTCATTTGTACTTATCACTTTACATTACTTGGTTATACATGCTTTTGACATACTAGTTATCTTTCTAACATGCTAACATGTGATTCATGTGCAACATTTGTTATGTAGGGATATTTTTTCCATACTTGTTTGTTACATTGTATTTGTTCTTTTTTTTCCATTTGTTTGTTACATTGGCCTTGTCTTCTTTTTTTTTGTGTGCACACTTGTTTTTTATTTTTGGCCATGATGGCCTTGTGTGTCTTGTGACATCATGAGTGATGTCCCATGTTTGCATCCCACTTTGTGTGGCTTACTTTTCTTCTTGTGTTTACATTACTACATTTTTGGTAGCTTTTACATTGTTTGTAGATTACACATTGTATTTATATATGCATGTTTTTTTTTACTAACACTTGTCTTTGGCTAGCCTTCTTGTTTATGTGTGCCTTGGTTTCTACCAAGCAATTTCTTCCCCTAGGGTAGAAGTTTTAGATTACATGTGGTTGGTCCTCTTTTGGGGCCGCATTCTCCTATCAGCGATGTCACATGCACCCCCAAAGAGGGGGCATCATTTGGGGTTTTACATACTACACAATGTATTTACATCGGTTTAATTTAGTGCACTTTCCGCCCTTGGCATTATGGGTTACATATAGTGAGTGGGTTCAGACAAATCTACGAACCCCATACAAAGTGGATTTTACAGACATGGTAGTCTTTAGCATTTTGGGAAGAAATTTAAGGTTGAGGATACAACATAATTCCTCCCTATACTTCTTCAGCCAATGGTGTCAAATCACCCAAAAACCAGACACATACAGAGATCTCTTCACACATATTCATGGAAGAAGTTAAAGGTTGGAGGATACAATGGAATTCCTCCTACACTTCTTCATCTTATGGCGTCAATCACCCAAAAAAACCCAGAGTACAGGATATCCTTCTACACTCTCTTTCTCAACATGGATCAAGTGCACATGTTCCATTTACACTTTTTCATTTGCGTATTTTACATTTACATTTTTTACATACATTTACATACATCTTTTACATTGCATTTTTACACATACATACATACATATTTGACTACTTGATCATTTTCTCCTTACAAGTCCATTCGTATGAGAAAAAGTAGTCAAAAATGGGGAAAAATAAACAATAATGATAATGTCAACAACAACATTTTTGACGAAGACACACCATACTAACCATGTAGGTACATTACACACATCAGTAACTACACACACGTTTCCACCTAGGTTCACTCTCATCACTTTTTTGTGCTTTTTCATCTTTAGTTTCCACACTCCATCATCTTTTGTCATTCCACGCTTTGTCTAGTCCTTTGAGCACATTTTCTACTACAATCTTCATGGACATCAGGTATGCATCTCTATCTACTTTATGTTACCGAAGATTTTCTCTCACCAACATAAAGTGGGGAAAATGTAGTCACAAAAATCATGCACTTTAGACATTATTTAGTCTTGGTCTCATACTACTATTTAGAAGGTTTTTGAGTGAAGAAAGTACTAATTAACCCTCATCTTTTGGCCATCTTACTTTATTTTCTTTCATCATTCCCGACCTCTTGCACCCACATGCCCAATCATCTTTCATCATTTTGCATCATTTTATCCTTATTTTCCCATGCTTTAACTAGGGTGCCAAGGCTAGTACTTAGGGCCCATGGGCACCCTAGTCCCACCAGGGGAGCCCCCGATCCTTTTGAAAACTTTCCCACTTCATTTTTGGGCACTTTCTAGCTATTTTAGCTTCTTATCTTTTTTTGTGGTCATCCATTTTTGGTTAATTATGAAATTAGATCAAGATAACCCTATAAATATAAAGTTATGAGACCATAATGAGGGACCAAGCACTAGTCACTACTATCATCCACCTAGAGTTGCATCCATTTGGAGATCATTTGCATCCATTAGCTCCATCACAAGGACAAGGTTGGTTCATCTACATCACACAAGCATAGGGGGAGGGATTTTATTTTATTTCATGCACCATTCTACTACATTTTACATATAGTTATTTTTCACTACTTCACAAAGTGTGATTGACACAAGAGCACCTAGGGCACATGATGCACACACACACTAGAACTACATTTGGGTCTGAAATGTAGTGCAATGCTCAGTTAGTAAGCCCACTATTATGGTAGCTAAGGTCAATCTAACCCATTCATTTGCATTCTTCATTTTTAGGGTTTTGATACTTCTTGTGGTTTATCTCAAGTCTTTCTTCCATCTTATATTATCAACGACACCTAGAGCAGTGTAGTGAATTTGATGCAACACATAGTGAGGGTTTCAGACCACCTTCCAAACCTATGAAATTCATTTTGAACCTTTTACATAGACCAAAGTGCCCATTCTACAGACTAAAGTGCCCATAGGTGCCCCAGTCCCTCTCTAGGCACTCCAATCTAGCTAGATAGCTCATATCCATCCTTTTGGGGTCTCTACATAGTCGTTCCTACTTCCATATTATATTTTTCATTATACGACACAGTCCGTAAGCTCAGTAAATCAGCTACATCACTTCCATACTTCTCCTTGCACTCTAGGGTTTAACATTTCATCTTCCTAGTTGTTTGAGTTGTTTTTTACATAGTCATTTACCGCATTTATTTATTGTATTTAAGTGTCGTTCTATATTAGATTAACTACTATTATTCCATATTTTAGTTAATTTTAGTTAATCAAAAACCTCCCTTGTGACCTTTCACACTAACCCTAGAGACCTATTATTCATATGAAAAGTTTTCCTACTCACTCATGTCCTATAGTGGCATGAAGATCTTAGAAAACATCTCACCATTCTCATTAATGATAACTTTTGAATCTAGTTTGGGTTTCTTCACTTCACCGTGAAGGGATTTTCTTTAGGTCCAAACTGTTAAAATCAATTTCCTCTAGTTTCACCACTACCATTATATTCCTTTTTATTAATTTCTTAACCATTTAACGATCTGAGGATTCCTTGATTGAGTATGATTTGTTGCTAACCAACCCCAAGAGGTGAGTTGGGTATGTTAATGATAGTGGAGGAAATAGTAGTTGAGTATGACATGGTAGGGGTGTGTTCACCGAAGGGAGAGATGGGTGAGGAGTGATACAAGGGGATCTGGTATATGTGTTGAGAATGTGAATCCGATGTTTTCAAATGAGAAAATGGATTAGATAGAGGACTAGGATTAAAATTTGTTTTGGGTGGAGAATACGGAGGAAGAGGAATGTAAAATGATCTCATAGGATAGAAAGGAGGAGTTTAAGTGGCTAAGATGATTAATATAAGAGGGAAGTTAGATGGGTGGGAAACCGAGGAGGAGGAACATGTTTGGTTAAAAGTAAAGGTGGTAGAATTTGAGAAGTGGGTACAAACACAATGGAGGTATCACTATCCGAGAAATGATTGTGATGTGTTTGGAATGAGTGATATAGTAGGAAATTCCAAAACTATCATTTATGAGTGATATAGTAGGAAATTCCCACACATGTTTTTCTCCTTTATGCACAAACTTAATATTTAGCATTGTGGTTGGTCATTGAGAGGCTTTACCTTTTCTACATTGGTCCCCCTTTGACTGATTTGGGGGATTCAACTACTTAGGGTGGTCAACTTTAGTTATTGTATGTTTACTTTCTTTAACTAGAGCCAATGTATTTTCCTTAACATCACTACCTTATTGTACTCATCAAGGTAAGTAGACTCATCCTTAGAGCAATAAATTCTTGGGAGAGGTTGTAAATTTATTTTTGATGCTCATATGTTAGATTGAAAAAAATCATGTCATCATTCAAATTTGCTAGGATGTTAAAACATCAAATTCCTTAATATTCTCTAGTGACATGTGAGACTAATCTATTTTCCTGGCGTCTTCCTCATCATCACAATCAACCCAAAAGTATTCATACTAGGGGTGTGAGAATGATAAGATCCTAATCCATGATTCAAAGTTCCACAAATATTGAAATATGACATGGGTGGGAAACACTACATGGTAACTCAGTAGATTTTACATCCATGTTCTTCCCCTAATGAATGAATGGTATTATTAACTTCCTATAGCGATCAATAAATTAAATCCATATTTGTGTTTCCTCTAAATATATTTTTGCACTTCTACTAGTTGTCTTACAAGTTGTAAAAGTGTCATTTTGTCACTTACAAAAACCGGAAAGTATATACAAGGTTCA
Organism: Taxus wallichiana var. yunnanensis; assembly: GCA_018340775.1. Classification (NCBI taxonomy): domain Eukaryota; kingdom Viridiplantae; phylum Streptophyta; class Pinopsida; order Cupressales; family Taxaceae; genus Taxus; species Taxus wallichiana. Next base: position 84,537,333 of record CM031238.1, read on the forward strand.
TGTGAACCCATCCACCTTATGTATGAAAATGTAGGAAATTATATAAATATTGCACCCCATTGGCCTATATTTACAAATTATTTGATCAAAAGTCAAGAATAGGCCATCATTCGATAAAGCATGCGATGACATGATAGAAGAATGTATCATTGACTTAGAAAAATGCTAAGCATTGGTTTTCAAAGTCAACTATGCACCTAGAATTCATATACCTTTATGGGACTAATTTTACCCATTCTATTCAACCCTACAAACATTCAAGATTTGGTTCCAGTGTACACAAGGTTGGAAATGACGTAGCACATGTTTGTGTTATGTACCTTGATGAGTTGCTTGTGAATTGACGCACCGATTAATTTTCCCCAATTGACATGATGCTTATTTTTAGAATGGTATGGATGTAAGAGATAATCTATTCACAAAATTCCCTTGTAGTATGATTTCCCACTATCCTATTGAGAAGAGTGATTAGGTCATTCATCTCTTGCTTGAAGTAAAAGCAGGGAAGATTTATTTGTATTCTTGAGGCAAAGCCTTTGGTTTTCTAACCAATACTTATTTAATGTTATGGTACATGAAGTGGTATTGTTATTCTATAATATCTAATTGTATTTATGGGTGATAGCGATGTAGGCATAAAAATTAGGAATATGCAACATCTCCTCTATATACTTTATGTCCTGTTCTCGGGAGTTACTCCCGTGAGCATTCTTCACTAACCTAGTATCCTTATCATAGTTCTTTGATAATTCAATTAAAAAAATTGGAATTGGGAAGATACTGGAAAATATTTTACAAGAGTGATGCCACATTCATAAATTCCTTGCACCCAATTGGAATTATAATCTACTATCATGTGATTCCAAAATCATGGAGGTTGATGTTCCCGATATTGGTATATGTGATTTTGTCTAGATTGGATTATGTTGGGTTTGCAATATTTAGTGGGAAACAAGTTTAATAGAAACCAACCAAATTTTAATGATGTGAATGATGTAAAGGTTGACCTCTATAAATAAGCAAATGTATATGATAGTTTATAATTCCTCCTTGAAGGTGTAATTACCGTGGATTCAAGAAAATAGTGGGAGTGTTGGGTGAAATACATATTCTTAATAAAGATAAGTGATTTTTCAATGGGTTTTTTTACTAAAATGTTTTCCCACTTAAATATTTTGTCTTGTGTTCATTTACTTTCATGTTCATGCACTAAATATAATATCTAATTCATTATGTGATGTAATCTATCATAACTTGTTGTTCAATCATAAACTATAATCCTCGACTTTTATTTTTTGGTGGATATATAAATATGTGTATTATATATCCCCATGTTTCCTAACATGGTATCAAAGTTGGTGTTTATGCTTATGCAGGATAGATCTAGTTGTTTTTTTTTGTATAGTAAAAAATCTGTAGATTTGAAGTACTTAGAAAATTTCATGATTTGTGAAACCCTACCTAATGTTTTCAGCATTTTTTTAGTCTACAAGGTGTAAAACCCTAATTTAATGTGAATTAAGATAAATGTGGAGTGATTTGATGATTTAAAGTACTTTGGATGATTAAAAACCTAGGTTTTTGTTAAATATGCATGGTTAGGTTTTGTTTTATTCATCATCCTGCATCCTTCCTCTATTTTTTCAAGACTTTCACAATTTTCCACCTTGCTTCAAACTTTTCCTTATTCTTTTCATGACATTTTTAAGTTTTTTATGGATTATTTTCATGTTCTTTTCCACAACCTTCATTATTATTTTGTTACATTTCTATGTTTTGTGTGTGCCTTTTTGTGTTTTTAGTTTTTCGAATTTTTTCTTATTATTGGCTTATTTTAGTCTTGTGTAACATTTTTCATAGTGTTTCAAGCACGACAATTTTTTCAGTCATGCACAACATTTCTACATTTTGCACGTATATTTTGTGGCTTATTTAAAGTCTATCATGGTTGGTTTAAGTTTTGCATAGATTTTTCCTTTCTCTTTGGCTCTTTCTCATGCTCCAAGATTCTTCCCTTTTTTGTTTCAAACCTTTTTCCCACAGTGCATTTTTTTCTTCACTCCACGGACTTTCCTTACTTCACATCTCATTACTTTGTTGCATATACTTTCCATTATTCTACATCATTCCTTCTTCAAGTCTGGACTTGCTTTTTTCCATGGACCTTTTCTTTGTTTTGTGAGATTTTCTTTTGTGGACTCTTGTGGACTTGTTTTTTATCTCGCAACATATATTTTTATTTTGTGGCTTCTCCTTATTGCTCCATATCTTTTAAATCTTTTTTTTATCAAGTTATAAAAATGTCATTTCTTCATGACATGTAACTTGCTTTTCTTGTCCCTTTCAAATTCCTTTGTTCTATGACTTTTACATTGAATTTATGCCATGGAACACTAAAAATTTAAAAAACCTGAAACTTTCTCCTATGTATTGTGGCTTCGAACTTGAAAGTTGTATATCTTCTTGTTTCTTGCTTGCGGCTTATGCTTTTTCATTTTGTGACCTCTCTTACATTGATTTTTCCTACCTTGTTTGAATATTTTATTTATGTTTCAAAATATTCATTTTTTATAATTCCATAGAACATTGTTTCATTGTTTCCATGGCTTTTAAAATTTTAAAAAAGCTATATCTTTTGTTTATTGCCTTGCGGCCTCTCGCGGCTTGTTCATTGTGTTTTCGTCTCTCCTTCTTAGTTTTCATAACTTATTTGAGTGTTTTTATTAAATTTACATGTATTTCCTAATTTTTTTTTTAAATCCATGGAAGTTATTTTCTTCTAACTACACGGATATTCGTAACTAATTAAAACCCGTTTAACACTATTTTTCAAATTTTCTAAGTTTTTTTAAAAATATGGCTAGTTCATCTAATTTTTCCATGGATAAATCTCAGATTTTAAATGGTACTAATTATAGTATTTGGAGATTTAGGCTTAAATCCATCTTTATGGAAAGAAATCTTTGGGATTTAGTTAGTGGTGTTGAAAAGAGACCCACTAGGAGACAAGCTAACCCTAAAAACTTGAGTATATTCTCCCAAAATCCCAAGAGGCCATGTCAATCCTATTACAAAGTATCAAAGATGAATTCTTGTTGCATATAGGACATATGGAGTCTCCAACTTGATGCATGGAATCAATTACAAACTATGCATGAAGGTAGTTACTTTTTAAGATAATTAAACTAATTATGGAATTGTTTACAACTCCAATGAAAGGAGATGAAAAGATAGTTAATTATCTAGCTAAGATTAAGAACATTAAGGCTCAATTAGATGGTTGTAATTGTGAATTATTTCAAGATAAGTTGTTATATTTATTATCCATATTAAGATTAATATTCATGAAAAATTTAGAAATTATATTTCTATTTTGAATTCTAAATATCAAAATGAATCTGATTTACCTAATTTAGATACCTTGTCTTCTACTCATTCAAGAAGAAAGAGTAATGGAGAACTTTGACTCAAAAGAGAATGTCTCTTAGGCATTGTTCTCCCAAAATCAAAAATCATTTAAAAATAAGAATAACAACAATACTAATCAACAATCAAACTTTAAATCTAAGTTCAAACCTAAGAATAATCAAATTTTAAGGTCAAGTTTGATGGAACATGTACCAAATGTGGTAAATTTGGTCATAAAGTAGCTGATTGTTATTCTAAAGTTAATAAGGTTCATAATAATGCTAAAAATAAGAACTTCAACAATAAAAAGAAGAAGAATAGAAATAAAATCAATCTAAAAATCAAGCTAATAATGTTGAGAAACTATTGCTCTTTATATTGCTCTTTCAGCCTCTAATGACAATGAATGGATTCTAGATAGTGGTGCATCTAGGCATATGACATATATTCATGAAATTATTTCGATGTTGTAGAATTTCATGAGAATATATATCTAGGTGATAATTTTTTCATCATTAGGTTTGAATGTTGTGGTAATGTTAAGTTAGAAAATGGAACCATTAGTAATGTTTTATTTGTTCCTAACTTAAAGAAAAACCTTTTATCTTGTTCTCAACTAGCTAGAGAAAACTACAAAGTTGTGTTATTAAAAGATAAATGGTATGTAAAGAATGAGCTTGGTAAGATTATTGTTGTTGGTTTTCAAAAGAATGGCTTGTATATCTTTGAAGGATTTGTTGTTGAATCTTGTCTTTCTTCTTCTTCTTGTAATGTTGTTCAATTATGACATGAAAGGCTTGGGCATGTGAACTTTAAAATTTTATTTGAAATGTCCTACCTTAACCTTGTTATAGGTCTCCTAAGTTGAAATCAGACCATGGATCTTGTGAAAGTTTCTTTGCATGGTAAGCAACATGTTGAACCATTTCATAAACATCATGAGTCTAATTCCTCTAACTTGTTTGAGTTAATCCATAGTGATGTAAGAGGTCCTTTGGAAGTTCCTTCTCTTGGTGGAGCCTTGTATGTTGTTAGTTTCATTGATGACTTTTCTAGAATGACTTGGTCTTATTACATTAAGAAAAGTTTTGTGTTCTATCTAAGTTTCAAGAGTTTAAAGCCTTAGTTAAAAATATGGCTAATCTGAAAATAAAGAGAATCGAATTGATAATGGAGGTGAATATGTCAATAAGAAGTTTGATGATTTTTGTGTCTTTTAGAATTCAAAGAGAGTTTAACAACTCCATATTCTCCACACAAAAAAATGGCATAGTTGAAAGGAATAATAGAACAATCATAGAAATGGCTAGGACCATGCTTCATGCATCCAAAGTGCCTAAGTTTCTTTGGGTTGAAGCCATGAACATTGTTGTTCATATCCTAAATAAATTCCTACTAAATATTTGCATCAAACTACACCTCATGAAGTATGGACCAAATAAAACTTGATATCTCTCATTTAAATATATTTGGTAGTCATGTTTCCCTTCTCATTCCTAAAATTAAAAGACAAAAACTTGATCCTACCTCCTACTCTTGCATTTTTTTTGGGTATGGTGGTCACACAAAAGGATTAAGAGTGTATGATCCAGTCAAACATGTGATTATAGAGAATAGGAATGTTCATGTTCTAGAGAAACCATTTTTTAATCTTCCTCTCTTCCCTCCTCTATGTTTCCTAAGTCTAAAACTCTTCAATTTGATAATCCTTCTTTAGACAATATGGAAACTAATTTCCAAGAGGTTGATCATCCTTATTATGATGTGATATAGGTATATATTAATGAAGAGTCTTCTCAATCATGTCTCAATCTATAATTCCTAAATGGACTCAAAATCTGGTTTCTAATTCTCACCTAATAATCTAAGAAATATGACCTAGTTTTCATTCTTATCATTCCTTGTCAACTTTTATGAGGATGATGAACCTCAATATTTTTAAGAATCCAACCTAGATAAAAGGTGGATTGATCCTATGAAATTTGAATACAATGCTCTAATAAAAATTAAGTTTGGGAATTAGTCCCTCTTCCTCATAAAAGAAGCATTGTAGGATCTAGATGGTTATAAACTTAAATACAACTTTGTTAGTGAGATTCAAAAATTTAAGGCAATATTAGTTGTTAGAGGGTTTACTCAAAAACCTAGTTTAGATTATGTTGAAACCTTTGTTCTTGTTGCCAAAATGATCATTGTTATAATTCTTCTAGCTCTAGCTTCTCAACATGGATGGGAGATTCACCAAATGGATGTGAAAAATGCTTTTTAAATGGTGATTTGAAAGAAGAAATTTACATGCATCAACATAGATGGTTTAAATAACCTAGTAAGGAAATTATATGTGTGTAAGTGTTATCCATTCCCTAGGGTGAAATGGACAACAGGAAAGGACTAGACATGAGCCAAACCAGGCCTTCATAAGTGGATGGATCCAGGTTGTTTGGCATAATCGAGGATTTGAAATGGGAGGTTGCGAGGCAATCGGTGAAGGAAGGCTCGATTTATCGAGTAGGTTATTGAAGTGGTCCGAGTGTGTTACAAAGGATTTTGGGGAATGAAGGAGCTCCGAAGTCTAAAATTCAAACTTCAAAGGTGGGGTCGTTTGGAGGTATGCTGAGGTGAAATTTGGGGACTTGGCGGAAAGAAGCACAAAAAGGCGGAGAAAAGTCTGAAACTAGAACTCTGAATCTCGAGTTCGGGTTTGAGAGATTTGGAGGTTTCATGGACCCATTCAGATGAAAAGTACCAAACCCAAACCCCCAAAACTCAAAAAATCTTGAAACCTAAACCCCTGAAACCCCAAAATCTTGAAACCCAAACCCCTGAACTCAAGAAACATGAACCCTAAAACTCCCGAAAACACAAAGGTCTAAAACTTGAAGTCCAAATTTCAAACTTTGGGGTTTCAAACATTTCGAACATTGTATTCCCATTACACACAAATCACCACTTGAAGCCTGAAACACAAGTCCAAATTTCATACTTTGGGGTTTTGGCATTTTGGAGGTTCCACAAGCTTCTTTAGATGAATAGTGACAAGTGACCTCAGAGGTATGAATAACCAAAACTTAGAATCTCGAAAGTCTGAAATTTTTTTATTTTGAAGGGTTTAATGCAAGGTCGAGTCTGAAAAGGCAAATCAACCACTTGTATTTATTGTGGTATGGCACCCTCATCTTCAGATTGCCATAAATTTTGAATGGGAGCTCAAATTTACACAAAATTGGACGTTTTGGAAAGCTCTCAGTGTCCTCTACACAACTACAACTAGTTTTCTTAATTTTAGTAATCTTAAGTATTTCAAAATGAGGATATATGGTCCATTTTTAGAGGATGGTTCCAAATTTATCACCTACCCAAAATTATGAGGTATGTGCTTCTGTTCTTCCCCAATAAGCAAGGTACAATGGAGCATGGGATTTACAGGCTTTCCCATCACTCCTACAAAGAAAATGATGGATTTTGTAGGAGATTGGAGTGCAATTTTAAATTTCCTCTCTCTCTCTCTCTCTCTCTCTCCTCAAATTTCTTCCTCTATAAATTATAAATGGGTTGGATTGTGTAAATTTGTTCGTTATTTTCTCTCCTCCCATGCACCTCATTCTTGGGGCTTCAGCGTCCCTCTCGATCTCTGTAATGGCTTCATGCCCCTTTCTATTATAGAAATGTATTGTGTAGATTGATATGGAACAATAATATTATGTTTTTTTATCTCTTTAATCTCATTGTTTATTGTCTTCATCTTACCTTTCATTGTGCTTGCTTAATCAGTGCATTTCCTTGGTTATTACATGATTTTGGTGTGTTGTACTCATTTGGGAATGATGTATTGGATGTAATTTAGTTTTGGTGTAGGTCCACCCTTTTGGGTTCATCTATTCTATTATTGTAGGCTGGGGGAATTGATCGGTGCTCCTTCTTGGTGCATCACCTTCCCTTAGAGTAGGTTTTAATTTTCATGCATTTTTCTAACTTTGTCTCCTTGGGAAAACTTTAGATTAGTGATAGATCTATAATTCTCGCACTTTGGAGTACTTGGCACTAGGTTAGGATATGAAATCGTCCTTCTCTAAGGGTTATCTCAATTTCAAATTCCCGCACTTTGGGATAACTGTGTTTGACGAATCACACTAATTACCTCAACCATTCACTTGCGAGTAATCATGGGTGTTGTGATTTCACCATAACAGTTTTGGTATGCTCGATGGGACAACTTCAAGAAGTCAAAGTTCTTAATTTTTACAAGTTTTTCTACTACATATCAAGATCATATTTAGTTCAAGTTCAAACAATTCAATTTTGAAGGTTTCCTTGTATTTGAAATTTGGGAATTGCAAATTATAGATTTCACGAGGTTTCAAACTACTAGGTTAAAGTTTGAAATCAATTTTGGAGGGATAAAAAGGTGTGAAAGGAGCTCAAACTTCACTAGATGATAGATCGGGGCCTAAGCTTCAAAACGGTATCGTTATTTTTTTAATTTTTGATTTTTGGAATTTCGTGGTTTTCCAAATTTATGGATTTTCAAGGTTTTCCATTTTTAAACCTTCCCAAGTTTTAGGTTTTGGGATTTCAAAGATTTTAGAATTCATGAGTTATGGAAATTTTGGAATTCAAACTTTGGAGGCTCGCTTGATTTTAGATTTCGGGGTTTTCTCATTTGAGTTCGAGACTTCATGTGCACTTCGAGTTTGGGTTTCAACCACTTTAGATTTCAAGTTTCAAACAAGGCCAAGTTCTCGTAATTTAACCTGCATCATTTTGGGCTTCAATGTGTGCATATAGGTGTTCATTTCATTTCATCGAGTTTATTTTGAACTTAGTGGAGCCTCGGTATTTGGAGGCACATGCAAGCATAAATGGCAACTCCTTTTGGGTTAAAACTCATCTCTCTGAAGCGAGACTTTCCATTTATTCACCACCCATTTTCCATCCATTTTCCTTCTTTCCATCTCTTTCATTTTACATGAAGTTTTGCGATTATGGATTCATTCACCTCTTGATATTCACATCTAGAATAACAAAATCAATATCACTATAACCCTCCTTGAATTGTAACATTCATTTTCAAGGTACCACCAACCATCTTCGGATCCATATTATGATGGTGATCAACAATGTGTATACTCATACGAGAAAGAGAAATATGCGAGACCAATTTGGTTACATGTCATACTATGAATTTGTTGGAGAACAGGATTATACAAGCTATGGAGGATATCCTACACCTAAGGATGAAGAGTCACAGATGAAAGTACAAAATTGGGAGGAAAAGTTGATACGAGATAAGGGTTGCGAGTTAAGCAAAGGCACTCATAATTGGATTCAAGGTACCTTGTCCATGGTTTTCTCCTTTTCTAGGATATGATAGCTCACAGGAGAAACTTAATGACATGGTTGAAATGGTGCCCCACCTTGAGGCATGGATTAATGATATTGAGGTCTATGAAAAAAGTAAAACCATTCTTATCAATGGAAAAATGCTATATTGTCAATGCCTCAGTCAAAGCCTCAATTCTATGGTTGTTGCCCAGTGTTTTATACCTTTCTCCATCTTCTACTCTTCCATCTCATCTCAATTCTTCTTCCCTTTTCCCTTCCAAGAAGTCATCCCCTCCTCGAAAATAAGAGGTTCCACTTCCTTCATCATCACAAATGATAGAAAAACTGGTTTTCCCATTCTAACTCTCTTTCTTGTCTTTACGAGTTTGTCTTGGGAAGAAAAGATTCATAAAACCATCCAAAGGGAACAAAAGGAGAATCCAATCAACAAGAATAAATATAAGAATTAAAGAGATGGGATCTTAAGCTCGGTATTGAAAATATTCCCTTGATGATGAAGCTAAAGAGGAGGCCAAAGTTGAAGAGTAACTTGTGGTCAAGGCTGATTTTGAAGCCAATGTTACAGCAACGGAGCAAGAGGAAGAAAGTGATGATCAACAATCCATTTTCTTAGAATGCAGTGTCCACATTGGCACTATCTTTTCGGAGGTTATTGATCATGCACTCATTGCAAAATCAGAGGAGGAAGGAGAAGAAAAATCAGCTCTAAGTCCCATTGAAGAGGAGTAAGCAAGGAAACTTAATCGGATTTGGGAATACTTCATGAAAAAGCATCATTGAAAATTTCTTGCTTTCATTTGAAAAATATGATTTAGTTGATGAATCTATGGCAGAGGAGAACTTTCAAGAAGACCTTGCTGCCCCAAACAATCCTCTAGAGTAGAAAATTGAAGAGTTTGATCTATCAAACTTCATGCTAGAGGAAGAGGGTATCCAAGAGCAATTTGGTCTTCAAATAAAAATAAGGAACTCATGGCAAGCGAGCAATGCATTGCAGGCTGATTTCATGTAATGTATAAGCAACCTCATTAGATGTTGCAACTAGAAATGATGAGCCACATTGTGAAAAGGAGTTCCATGTTGCCAAAGGGAAGAAGCATGAAGTTGTTACATATTTCTTACCTTCAATCCAAAAGTGACATCAGGTTTTACGTAGATGTGCAAGAAGAATAAGATCAAACTACATACATCCCCCTTTTTCAAGAAGGTCTATAGGAAGACTCCATTTTTGGAGTTAAGTTTCAAAGTAGTGGGCACATTCAAAGGACCATAACTTGCCTAATCAGTACTTGGATTCATATACCTCTTAAAACTAATTGAATGGAAACTAGAAGAGGTATATGTCTTGTTCATTTTGATACTTCAATAGAGGGGGAACCGGGAGTTAATTTTTCAGCCAACCTTCCACTCCTAATCACATTTGTACTCAATGCCAAATAATTTGCATGGATTCCAATTGTAAGGAAGGGAAGCTATTTCTCATCACCGGTGGTAGGTTTGATTTGAAGTTCTCCATTTCACTAGTTAGTGTAGGAGTAGGGGTAGTTTTTTTTCAAGTAGAAGAAGTGCTTGTGCACACTCTACATGTCTTACTTAAGGCATGTATGATTTCATATTTTGTAAATATATTTTGTTTGTGTCTCTCCAACATGTACAATGCATTGTGTTTCAATAGACCTCCTGGAATAATATCATTACAGAAGAAGCTCATCCTTGTCAGTAGCTGATTGCAGATTTCAAAAGAAAATAAATGCAGAGCAACTAAAATCAAAATGAAGGATGATTTTAATGATTTTTCATTCTTCAAGTCCTTCAAGCCCAATCATAGGTGAACTTCCAAGTGCCTCGACAAATTGGAAAAAAATCCTCCAACATCATGCTGAAGAGTGGAACTTTCATAAGAAAGAGAAAATTCAAATTTAATAGAGTTCCATGATGTAAAAATTTGAAAATTATCTTATTTAAAACTCTGCGGCGTGTGAATACATGCGAAACATCATTAGTTTTGTGTGCTTCAGGACTTGGAAAATCGTAGTTGCATGAGGAAATAGGTGAAAGCCCTAGGTTTTAAAAATTTTCTACTCTCACAAACCTTCTTTTTAAGATTTTGTTATTAAAAAATTGAGAGTGTAAGTAGTGGAACAAGTTTAGGATCGATTCTTGGGTATTTATTGACTTTTTACCCAATGGACATATCAGGATACTAGCACAAGAGCATCTAGCAGGAAGATGTCCCCATGAGTCACCAAATTTTTATCCATTTTGCCCCCATGTAAAATGGACAATGGAAAAGGAGTAGACATGAGCCCCACCAGGCCTTCACAGGTGGATTCAGGTTTTTTGGCACAATCAATGGTTTCTTAAATGGGAGGTTGTGATGTGAGAAGTAAAGGAAGGCTTGATTTATTGAGAAGGTCAATGAAGTGGGCCAAGTGTATTGCGAGAGGATTTCAAGGAATGAAGGAGCTTCAAAGTCTGAAATTCATACTTTGGAGGTAGGCCAAGGTGAAATTCAGGACTCTACTGAGAAAGAAGCGTAAAAGGTAGGAGAAATTCTGAAACCCAAACTCTAAATTTTGGAGTTCAATATTTTGGAGATTCGGAGGTTTCATGGACTCATTCGGATGAACAATACCCAAACCCCGAAACTTAAACTCCCAAAACCCTAAAACGTGAACCCCCAAAGCTGCCGAAATAACGAAACACAACCGCTAAACTCCCAAAACCAAAACCCTCAAAACTCCTGAAAACACAAAGGTCAAAACCCAAAGTCTAAATTTCAAACTTCGGGGTTTCGGCATTTCGAAAAATTGTACCCCAATACACGCAAATCACCACTTGAAGCCCAAAACCCAAAGTTTGAATTTCAGACTTTGAGGTTTCAGACATTTGGAGGTTCCACAAGCTCACCAAATTAATAGTGAAAGCACCTCCAAGGCATGAATACCCAAAACTTTGAATCCCAAAGTTTGAAATTTCAAATTTCGAGAGGATGCGATCTGCAAGGTCAAAGTCCGAAAAGGTAGATCAACCACTCGCATTTATTGTGGTATGGAACCCTCATCTTTAGATGGCCATAAATTTTGATTGGGAGCTCAAATTTACACAAAATTAGACTTTTTGGAAATCTCTTAGTGTCCTCTACACAACTACGATGGTTTTCTTAATTTTAGTAAGACTAAATATTATAAAATGAGGAATACAGTCCACCATTTTAGAGGATGTTTCCAAATTTCTCACCTACCCAAAATGATGAGGTATGGGCTTCCTTTCTTCCCCAACAAGAAAGGTACAATGGAGTATGGGCTTTGAAGCTTTCCCATCACTCCTGTAAGGAAAATCATGGATTTTGTAGGAGATTGGAGTGCAATTTCAAATTTCCTCTCTCTCTCTCTCTCCTCAAATTTCTTCCTCTATAGATTGTTAAGGGGTTACATTGTGTAAATTTTTTGGTTATTTTCTCTCCTCCCATGCACCCCATTCTTCTTGGGGCTTTAATCCTTCCTCTCAATATCTGTAATGGCTTCATGCCTCTTTCTGCTACAACAATGTATTATGTATATTCATATGGAGCAATAAGATTATGTCTGTGTTGATCTCTTTAACCTCTCATGGTTTATTGTCTTCATCTTACCTTTCATTGTGCTTGCTTAATCTATGTATTTCCTTGGTTATTACATGATTTTGGTGTGTTGTGCTCATTTTTGAATGAATTATTGTATTTAATTTAGTTTTTGGTGTATGTCCACCATTTCTAGGTTCATCAATTCCATTGTTTTTCAGGTTGGGGAAGTGATCAATACTCCTTCTTAGTGCATCACCTTCCCTTAGATTAGGTTTTAATTTTCATGCATTTTCTCTAACTTTGTCTCCTTGGGAAAAAATTAGATTAGTGTTAGATCTGTAACTCTCTGCACTTTGGAGTAGTTGGCACTAGGTTAGACAGGAAGTCATCCTTCTCTGAGGGCTATCTCAATTCTGAAAGTCCCATACTTTAGGATAACTCCATGTTTGAAGAATCACACTGACTTCCTCAACCATTCACTTGCAAGCAATCAGGGGTGTTGTGATTTCACCATAACAATAAGATTAAAATGCATTTGTGGTCTTAAACAAGATCTTAGAGTTTAGTGTGCTAGGATAAATGGTTTATTTCAAGATTTTGGTTTGAAAGATTATTTTGTTGATAATGATTTGTTTGTAAAAAACTGAAAAACAATCATATTATTATTGGTGTCTTATATGTTGATTATATATTGATTACTAGTAATGGTAAGAATCTAATTCTTAGAAACAAAGAGAATCTAAGATAGTGTTTTCAAATGACTTATTTGAGACTATTAAATTTCTTAGACGTGTTTATTTTTCAAAATCACAAATATATTATTGCATCTCAAACACAATATACTTCTAGAACCTTCTTAAAATATTTAGCATGATTGATTGACATTTATTCTTTATTCCTATGGAAGTTGGAGTTAAATTAGATCCAAAACCTACTTTTGATAATTTAAATCCTACTTTATATAGACAACTTGTTGGTATTTTGATTTATTTGACTATCATTAGGCCTAATATGCATAGGAATTGTTTCTAGATTAATGAAGGATCCTTATGAGGACCATTAGAAAATGTCAAAAATGATGTTAAGGTATATAAAAGGTACAATCAATTATGGTTTATATTATTCTTCTTATGATGATGCAAATTTATTTGGTTATTTTGATTCTGACCATGTTGTTACGATTGTGGATAGAAAATATACTTCTCGATATGTTTTTTAAGTTTGGTGTGGGTATAATCATTTGGAGTAACAAGAAGAATCCAATAGTTTATATCTCTTCTCTTTGAAGCAAAGTATAGAAGTGTTATTGGAAGTAAAAAAGGAAGTTATTTGGATGAAAAGACTTTTGGATGAACTTAATATGGGAATCAAAGGAATTAATTTTCTTCTATGTGAAAGGGAAAGTTGTATTTCCCTTTAAAATAATCCAATTCAACATAAAATAACCAAGCATATTGAGATTCATATGCATTTCATTTGGGAGAAAGTTCTGAATGGTGACATAGACCTCAAGTTTTGTTCTACTTGAATATCAAGTTGTAGACATTTTTACAAAGCCATTGTGTTCTATGTTTGGCATTTCATAATTTATTTCAAATGATCATGTGGATGACTTTGATCTCTACCTCTGAATTAGAAGAGAAAGACTCAAATGATCATGTGAATGACATTGATCTTTACCTCTGAATCAAATGAGAATATATTGTTTAACTCAAATGATCATGTGAATGGCGTTGATCTTCACATCTGGATCGGAGACGAGCTATGTCCTTTCATATTTACCCTTGAGAGGGAAATAAGGAGTGATAATGTTTTCATGTTTTTGCAAATCCACCCCTTACAATGCCACCTCTTAACATCTTGATTGTGCCAATTGTAAACTCCCTATACTATTTCCATTTTGTTTAAGTAAATTATCACTTTATGTGAGTTTACTTGTAATACCCAGTGAAACATTAGATATGAGATATTCTTGTTTTATAAAAGAATCCATAATATTATGTAAGACTTCATATGTAATCACTTTATCTTGAGAATTCTTGTTGTTCCTATGTATTATGGTTTTTATAAAATCCATGAAACACTTGTTTTGTGTTGTGGCTTCTTGAAGTCCATGAAACACTAAAGGATTGTATCATGGATTTTCTAAAAATTGTGGAAAGCATATATTCTTTCAAGGCTTGTTTAAATTGGCGGGATTCTCAATGTTGGTGATAAAATTTGTCAATATGGAAAATTAGGTGTCTCCACCAATGTTCGCAGGGCTATGCCCCTCTGCATTGAATGGTGCAGCTCCCATTATTGAATGAAAACTAATATAATCATATATATTGTTGTGGGTTGGCCGAAAATGTTAGGGATCACACAGAACACTCCAATGAACCTATGGCAAAGTGCTTGTATGGGGTACAAGGGAGAAAATTACAGTGATGTAGGGTGAAGGAGAGAAATTATGAAAGGAAGGTTATTGTTGTGAGTAGGCCCATTACATTTCACACTTAATAACGAGTAATTCATCATTCAATATAGAGGAAAGCAACAATGTAGGCAATTAGCAAGACTAACAAACTAGAGACATATAGTTCTTTAGGTTCATCAATCAAGGACGCTTGATTTCCTTCTTGGTTATTCAAGATCGCTATGCTTTCAAAGTTAAAAAAGAAAAGGAATAGAAGAAAACATGAGTAAAGGAAATGGAATAAAAGTATCTTTCATTTCTTGTGTAGTGATGAGTACAAAGCTTCAATCAATATACAAAAATTCACAATTGCTACCAAAAATATTAACTTTCAAGATCCTTTGAAATGGAGAAGCCATTTCAATTTATAGCAATGTGAATTGACCTCTCATCTCCCCCTACATAACTCTTCACGTTCCTATTCCACTTGTGACTTTTTAATTTCTCCTAGAAAATAAAAATTAAGTATTTCTCTTATAATTTTGAGAAAATACTTTTACAATTTAAAATTTATGTCACTTAAGTGGATAGTAAAAATACAATGATTATCATCAACTAAGAATTAGAAAGGAGATAGGAAGTGGAGAATGAGGAGGAGAGGGAAGAAATTATCCAAACCATGGATTTCAATGAATATCAGATCTGGTGGTGTTGATGATAACTATCTAACCTCTGATGACCCTCTGCACATTATTCATGTTCCACTGATGAAGGTTTCTCCTTTGGACACCTTTGAACACTTTTCCCCTTTTGAAAACTCTTTGAAATGATGCACTTCCGCACACTTCTTAGATACACCAAGAAGAGGGATGATGAACACTTGAGAAGAATACCACTAAGACCACTGGACGATGACTCCCCTTATAGAGAAAATCCTTCCCGATCCTTGAGACAATATCATAACTTTGTGATCAATCCTTCACATGAGAGACATTGAATATACTTTGTTTTCTTGACCACTTTGATGATAAGAGAAGAATGTGACAAAATCCTCATAAGTATGCAGTGGGGAAAGGAGAATGGGACCAAAAAAAATTCCACCCACCTTCTTGTCATGCACTACATGTGAAATGAACTGAAATCTTCTGGGATCAATATTGGCATTTTCCAATTTTGGCATTTTGTGCTCACCACATTGGGAAGTGTGAGGATTTGCTTGAAATTTGAATGGGAGACTTCTGTGAATTCCAGGACCATTATTGGATGAGAAAAGGACTGATATGTGACCACTCTTGGATCATTTTACCCACTTACTATTTTGGAATATCCACCATTATGGTCCCATTTAGCCAATTTTTTCCTTTTTGCAAATTTTTCCAATTTTGAGTGTCTCGATCATGAGGAAATGGAATGAGGAGTATGAATGCATAATTTTCTTGGACTTAATATTTTTAGTAGGTGCTCATAAAGAGGCTTACTTAAAATATAAATTGGTCTTCTCGGTGTTATATTTAGATGAAACAACTTGAAGAACTTTACATAATTCATTTCGAAGCTCTAACCCAATTTTGCGAGAATCCTCCCACTAAAACCTTGGGAAGTGACGAGGTGCCTTGTTGCCCTTTCACTGCTATATCATGGCATAAATTAATGGAGTCCCTAATATTTTCAAAAATTTTCTTTCCCACCTCAATTTACGACAAAATCATCTTTTACTGGAACATGTTTTCATTTGTACTTCGTGCTCAAGTTTTTAGCTTGATTTATCTCGCAAATTGATCGGAAATTGAAGGAATGAAAGCTAGGGCACAAAACGAGGTTATTTTCACCATAAAAATATAGGGATCATCATCAAATATGTTTTCACTTGGTTCTTCAAGGTGCACAGGTATTGGTGCTTAATTTGATCTCGCCCGTTTTTCTTGAAATTCTTGATTTGCGGACTACATCATCTTTTCTATCTCCCCGTATTGATGCATGAAAGCTTTGTCCTTCATTTGGTTGCCATGATCAATCCTTTCCTTTGGTTAAGGATCACATTAAGTCCAGAATTTGTTTTCCATTCCTCTATCCATGTGAAAGAATTTGTAACTTGGGCGTAAATTCGGGTTTTCCATTCCTTAGTTTTTCCCAGTCCACGTTTTGTTTTCCTATCAATTTTTCCCAATATCTCGTGGCAACATGGTCCTTTCGATTGGATGTGGCTCGGTGAATCACATTTGGGCCTTATATCATTTCCAATTCTTTTCTTAAAGAAAGATTCATGTATGCGGGCAAAGAGCGGTGATTTCCCTACATTTTACGGTTTGACGGGTGTGTTTTCCCCATCAATTTATATCTCGACATCTATGGAAACGTGGTCCTTTCTGATTGGATGTGGCTCTGTGGTCACTTTGAAACTCTAAGCCCCACTTCAACTTAAGTCGTTTCCACATGGAGGGCCTGCGCTCATCTGAAAATTTACCTCTTGGTTTGACCTTTGGAGTTGCGCCAGGGAGACATGTGGAGGTTTCAGCTGGCCACCTTGCCTGGAGACTTAAACATTTTCATACGATTGGAGCAGCTTCATTAGACCATGGACATGTGGAGGGCCAGCACTCATTTGAGGATCCACCTCGAGGTCCTACCTTAGCTTGATTTTCAAGGAGACACGTGGTCGGCCAGCGCTCATTTAGGGTCTCTACTTTTGGGCACCATCTCAAAATTGCGCCGAGGAGACACGTGGAGGTTTTTGTTGAATCCTTTCTATACTTACAATTTTTCAAGAAACTTTCTAAAGTTTGGAACACGTGGAGGGACCGGGTCCATTTGGGGAAATGCCCCTATACTTTACTTTTGAAGAAGCGCTGGAAGGGACACTTGGAGGTTTCCTTGGATCCTACCCATACTTAGAATTTTCAATGACCATGAAGAAACTTTCTTGGACCCAAGGCATGTGGCACCTTCCATTGGTCTCTTCGTGGAGACACGTGGTGAGCTATAAAATCATTACAAGCACTTGTTTAGGGTCTCTACTTTTGGGCACCATCTCAAATTTGTGCTAGGGAGACACGTGGAGGCTTCCTTCGGCTCTTTCTATACTTAAACGTTTCAAATAAATTTCTAAGGCACAGGACACTTGGAGGGCCCGCTTTCCTATTTGGGGACTTGCCCTAAATTTCATTGTTGAAAGAGTGTCATGGGGACACTTGGAAGTTTCCGCTCACTCTACCCTTGCTAGGACATTTCAACGGCCAAGAAAACAACCTCGGACCACTAGACACATGGCACCTTCCACTAGTCCTTAAACATTTTCAACAACTGCAGCTGTGGTGAGAGACGTGTTGAGCCCACGCTTGTTTGGGGTCTTCGCTTTTGGGTACCATATCAAAAGTGCACCATTGAGACACGTGGAGGCTTCCACTAGCTCCTTTTTATACTGAGACTTTTCAGAGGCTAAAGGCATTTTCTTAGACCTAGGGCATGTGGAAGGCCCGCGCTTGTTTGAAAACTTTCCTCTATACCTCACCTTTGAAGTTGCGAGGAAACACATGGATGGCTCTAATATAAAGTTGAGAAGGGGAAGAATCAACAATTGTTGTATATTGGATCTGATTTTGCTGCCATTTTACTTTGAGACTACTATAGATGCGAATATGCATTGTTTTCTTGCAAATCGAGGCTCGAGCACAAGTATGTGGAATAATCCATGTGTGGACACTCATTTCTCAAAGGCATGATTACTGAGGCATCCATGTGGGGCACTCATTTCTAAAAATATGTCCTCAAAGGTGAAAAGGATTGCCTATCAGAGCCAGATGGAAAATGATTAAGGCAAATTTCTCATATTACATAATAAAGAGAATGATTAGAAGATTTATCAAAATTTGTGGCATGGCTTGTAATGAAATTACTAGTATAATTCATATTATGAGCAGTAATAGAACACCAAATAACACAATATTTTAGAATAATGATCTCAATATGCAATTATAATAGCTTCGCCACTTCGAGGGGGAAACCTCCAAACCATATAATAAGACTCAAATGCTCAAATGATAATGAACTACTACCTACAATCCCCTATATATACTATTCATATGTTATGGCCATCACCCAAGCTGACCTATTAAGCATGAGAAAGTATAAATGATATAATAAAATGATATGGTAAGCCACAAGTCAGCTACTCATATCCTAATACAAGCAATAGGTTAAGGGTGTAGCATGCCCTTCCCCTTGAAACCAATGGTGTCCTCAACGTTGAATAATCCTGAATGTTCTTGTGAAAACCTTCATTCTCCCGGTTGCATCTTCTATGCTCAGATTCTTCCACTTGATTAGATATTCTTTAATGTCTCTAGTTCTCAGCCTCTTAGTACGTGTTTGCAGAATCTTCTATGGCTCCAAAATGATTCTTCCTTCCTCGTCAAGTTACGTAACTCTGTCTGGCTTCAAATTTCTGTCCAATAACCTTCTTTAGGAATGAAACATGGAATCTTTGGGTGTATGTGTGAAGATGGAGGAAACTCTAGTTTATAAGCAACATTGCCAATTTTACGTAGAACTTTGATAAGGGCCATAGTATTTAGGAGCAAGTTTGTTATCCTTTTTTGTTCCTTAGAGACATTTGTTTGTAAGGCTAGCTAGACATACAAAACCTAGTCACCAATTTCAAAATTTCTTTCACTACGATGTTGATCTGCTTGTTGTTTCATCTTGTTTTGTGTTAATGCTAAATTCTCCTTCAAACTATCCAAAACATGTTGTTGATGTTGAATGTGTTCCTCAACATCTTTGACCTTAGTTTGCACCCTCGGAGGAAGTGATAAAGGTGGATGGTAACCATATGATGCTAAAAATGGGGTCATTTGAGAAGAGGTGTGAAAAGATGTGTTATACCACCATTCTACAAGTGGTAGCCATTTAACCCATCGTTCATGCTTATCTGATACAAAACAACGTAGATACCCCTCTAAACATTTGTTGACCACTTCCATTTTCCCATTAGTTTGAGGTTGATAAGATGAATTTTGAGCTATCTGAGCACCCAAACATGAAAATAATTCCATCCAAAATTACTTGTGAAAATAGGATCACGATCACTTCTGATTATCTTTGGGGTTCCATGTTCCTAGGATCAGCACTTACAATTATCTTTGGGGTTCCATGTAGCCTTTGAACTCTCCAAAAAAATAGTTGTGACTATACTAGCTGCAAATGGATGTGATAGGGCACAAAAATGGGAATATTTTTGAGCCTATCCATGATCATGAAAATAACATTCTTACCCTCCGAACAAGGCAATCCGGTGATGAAATCTATAGAGACCTCCTCCCATATCTCGGCTAGGATTTGGTAAGGGTTACAACAAACCTAGTGTCTTAATTATTTCCCCTTTGTTACATTTGGCACACTAAACACTCGATACAAATTTTTTACATCCCCCTTGTTTCCTTCCCAAAATAATTATCTTTTTATTCTATGATATGTCTTCAAAACCAGTGTCCTCCAACGGGTGAGGCATGTAGCTCTGCAAGAATCTTATGCTTGAACTCGAAATCTTTACTCAAGTATAACCTATCCTTGTACCATAGGGCATTACCTTTCCACTCAAATTTTTAGATGCCATAGATCCTTGCTTGATATTCTGCATTAGAGATTGTGTATCCTTGTCTTGATCCCATTCCAATCTTACTTCATCCACCCAATCGTCCAATCAACATGGACATTCCACATAGTAAGGCATCTGCGGATGTATCCCTTACTGAGACAACGCATCAGCTACTACATTTTCTTTACCCTTTTTGTATATGATTTGAAAATCATAACCCAATGTTTTTGTTACCCACTTTTCTTGTTCCTCAGATGATAACCTTTGCTCCAAAAAGTATTTGAGACTATCATGATCAGTTTTTACCTTGAAGTGTCTACCCATGAGATAGGGCCTCTATTGCTTGACCGCATGAAGAATAGCCATAATTTCTTTCTCATAGACAGGTTTGAGCAGATATTTTCCTTTGAATTGGTAACTCTCAAATGCAATTGGTCTTCCTTCTTGCATTAGAACTAATCCCAATCCCAATTTTGAAGCGTCACATTCAAAAATGAAGGTTTTGAGAAGTTGGGAGTATCCAAAAATCGGGGTCTGCACAAGGCTTCCTTCAATTACTCAAAGGATTTAATGGCTAAGTTTGTCCATAGAAGGCATCCTTCTTTAGCAATGCATTTAGTGGGGTTTTTATTCTACCATATCCCCGTCAAATCTTATGTAGTACCATGTTAGTCCTAGGAACCCATGAATATTTTTGAGAGTTTTGGGCCTTGGCCATTCCACCATAGCTTTGATCTTCTGAGGATCAACTTTGACACCTTCATGGGATACAATGTGACCCAAGTACTCTACCTCTTGTACACCAAAAAGAACATTTAGATGGCTTTGCATAGAGAGTATGTTTCTCCAAAACTTCCAACACTTTATTTACATGTTGTAAGTGTTCTTCCCATGTCTTACTGTAAATCAATATGTCATCAAAGAAAACTAATACAAATTTCCTTTAAAATGGCCTGAAAATAGTGTTCATCAAGCTTTGAAAGGTTGAAGGCGCATTTGTAAGACCAAAAGGAATTACCAAAAACTCATAATGGCCCTCATGAGTCCTGAAAGCTGTTTTATGAACATCTTCCTCTTTTATTCTAATTTGATGGTACCCCGAATGAAGATCTAATTTTGTGAAATAAATAACACCATGCAATTCATCAAGTAAATCATCAATTACTGGAATAGGAAACTTATCTTTGATGGTGTACTTGTTGATTTCTCGGTAATCTAGACACATCCTCCGTGTTTTATCCTTCTTACGTACCATGATCCACCGGTGAAGAATATGCACTCTAGCTAGGCACGATGATAGATGCCTTTAACATTTCCTAAACCATTTTCTCGATCTCACTTTTCTGGGAATATGGGTATCTGTATGGTCCGATGTTAGGCGTTTGTCTCCTGGAATCAAGCCGAATGGCATGATCGTGATCTCTAACTAGTGTTATTCCCTTTGGAATTGCATCAAAAACAAATGAGTGAGCATCAACAATCTTCTGAAGATCGAGTGGCATTGAAGACTCTATATTTTGTACTTCTATGGAAAATAACTTTGTTATAAATCCATCTACTCCTTTTAGAACCTTCGCATCGATGAGAGCTAATAATCTTCGGAGACTTAGCTACCATCCCATTCAATTGTATTTTCCTTCCATCTAAATGAAATCACATGAACAATTCTTGGAAATTCATCTCTATAGTACCCAAGGTTATGAGCCATTGGACACCCAAAACAATATCTGCCCCTCCCATACAAATAGCAAACATAGGTGAGTCTAACATGTAGTCTCCCATGGAAAGCTTGATACTTATGGCACTTTCTCTGTGCACTGACTGTCCAACCATCTGCAATCATAACTTGCATTTCTAGAGCTGGGTAAATAAAACATTTGAGGTGGGAAACTAACTTACTATTTATAAAGTTATGAGTACTCCCCGAGTCAATCAACATTGTCACCTTCTATTTTTTGAGATAGCCAATAACCTTGAGTGTTTGAGGAGTACTAATACCTGACAATGCATGGCAAGAAATTATAGGTTGGTGATCCCCTCTACTTCCTGTTCTCTTTGGTTCCTCGGCCTCTCCTATAATTTCAGCGTCCT
Organism: Taxus wallichiana var. yunnanensis; assembly: GCA_018340775.1. Taxonomy (NCBI): domain Eukaryota; kingdom Viridiplantae; phylum Streptophyta; class Pinopsida; order Cupressales; family Taxaceae; genus Taxus; species Taxus wallichiana. Next base: position 84,559,731 of record CM031238.1, read on the forward strand.
CATCATCCTCATTACCTCCATCAATATAGAACAACTTCTTCTCGGCACATTTGTGTCCCGGTCCATATTTTCTATCATAGCTAAAACATAATCCTTTTGCTCTCTTTTCTTCCATTTGTTGAGGAGTCACTAATTGGACTAGAAAATTAAGGGAAGAGATTCTACGGTCTTTGGTGTTAATGAAAGGCGGCCTCCTACTACAAATAATTTTTTCCTCTACTCAACGTGCCATGATAATAGAATCAGAAAGCTTGAGTGGATTAAACATATGTACCTCATGCTCGATGTGGTCCTTAAGACCCCCAAGAAATAGGTCATTCAGATTCTCTTCTGGTATATTCTCCACCCTTAAGGATAGGTTCTAGAATTGATGCACATAATCTTTGACTGATCCTGTTTGTTGTAACTTTTCTAATTGACTAAAGTATTTCTTTGAAACACTGGAACTATAGTGTAATTGTAACTCCTCGGTAAAAACTGTCCAAGTTACACCGAGACCATTCTTCTACCTCTGAGCACATAACCATCGATACCAAACGAATTGGTCTGGTTCAAGATACATGGATGTCAATGTCACCTTTTTTCCTAATGGTGTTTGATGTAGCTCAAATAATTTCTCCATTTGATTTATCCAACTCAGGGGATATTTACCATCAAATTTGCACATATCCACTTTTAGCATCATGTTCCGTGTGGTTGTGAATAAGTTGGATTCTGATTGGGCTGGAAAAGTGATCCAACATGGTTATTTTGTCCATGATTTTGAACTAAGATCCTCCTTGGTTGATATGGGATGGATTTGGGGCATACTATTTACCCTTTACATGTCGCGTGATATCATCCAACCGATGATTGATTTGGGCTATGTCTCCTTTAGAGGTCATCTCAGATTGTACATTTTGCAACTCATACTCAAGTTGGATCACCTTATGATCAACTGAAGTAAACCCTAGTGTTAAGGAATATGTATTTACCCCTTCTGAATCCATCTCTTCAATCACTATCCCATCTTTATCTGGGGTTTTACTTGGAGTAACTGGATTCTTTTTTGCTCTTGTTGAAGGCCTGCCATGATATCAAACCTTAGGGTTTAGGTTTTTATACAAATTCGGATGAACATGTAAAAAAATAGTCAAGATACTAATACTATTTTTTGAGCTTTTCGAAAATGTAAATAACTTGAAAATATTCCACAATTTGCACCCAAGGGAGCAATTTTATGAAAAACCCTAAATTGTAATAACTTGTGAACAATAGATCAAAAAAGTCTAAAATTTGCAGGGAACCTTACTTGAAATGTTTTGAAATGTCATTAAAATATCTCCCACCAATTCACTCTGGTTCAAAATATATTGTGGGAAAAAAATTAGGTTTTTTCCTAATTTTGGCCTGAGATCGCAACTCGATACCACTTGTAATGAAATTACTAGTATAATTCATATTATGAGCAGCACTAGAACACCAAATAATACAATATTTCAGAATAATGATCTCAATATGCAATTATAATAGCTTTTCCACTTCGAGGGGGCAACCTCAAACCAAATAATAAGACTCAAATGCTCAAATGATAATGAACTACTACCTACAATCCCCTATATATACTATTCATATGTTATGGCCATCACCCAAACTGACCTATTAAGCATGAGAAAGTAGAAATGATATAATAAAATGATATGGTAAGCTACAATTCAGCTACTCATATCCTAATACAAGCAATAGGTTAAGGCGTAGCACATGGAATCCCAGTCATTAGTCGAGGGTCCTAGAAATGTGATCGAGTTCATGATTTGTCCACACAGTAGCCACAAAGTGTGTATTTGTTAAACATCACTTTACTGTAAAAATTGGTAACAAGAAAATGTTTCTTCGAATATTATTCTTTTTTGGGGGGAAAATTTGGGATGATTGAGTGAGTGAAATGTATAAATGCAATGAGAATACTCTTGCAAAGGGTCGGGGTTGAATTTTTAAGAGAAAATTTGAGAAATCCCATCTTCCTAAGAGACCATTTGAGAAACCTATTAATTTCCTATGTTTTATATTTCAATCACATCAAGGTTGTTGCGAGTGTACAGACCATTGACAAGCTTTGAGACTATTCAAAGAAACTTTCCCCTGCTGATGAATCTAATCAACTTCAAATTAATTTGTGTTAATCTTGGGAAAATTTGTGTCTGCTTTATTTTAGAATGTCTACAAGTAGTTTTTCTTGTTCCTATTGCAATCTTGTGTTAAAGTCCCTTCGAATCACACAGGATCTTGTCCCTGATAGTTTAGTGGAATTTGTAATTTCATTACGAGAAGAGCCTTCATCCTGTAATGAGATAAACAATTTAAAATCACTTTACTGTCATTTTTTTATAAAGATTGTCTATAAGCCTTTGAGTGTATCTTAGGCATGAGGAACCAGGGGTCTCTTAATGTTTAATTAATTCTTTAGCTCGAGCCTTTGTGTTAAATTCTTGAAGATTGTGTGAAACCATGCAAAATTGGGCCTCCATTGATGCACACCTTCTGGTTGAAGGAATATTTTAGATATTCTAAAGCATCTTGTAATTTAATTTTCCAATTGTTGTGAAGGTTCTCAAAGATCTGGCATAATCAATTTTATCTGCTTAATCTCCCACCAAAATTATTCAAAACAATGAATCCTACCTGAACTACCCTTGTTTTCCCTATATGTCCACAAATGTATAAATTCTACTACCAAAATATGCAGAAGCAATCAGGATTCCATAATGTCTCTAGTAACCTTAGCCTTGTTTAGAAAATATCACCATTCTTTAGAAGTGACAACTTGTGAGAGTTAAATTGTGGTGCATTGATCATATTTTCTCAGGGTCTCCTTTCAAATTTGTGCAAAGAAGGATATCTTCATTTTCCTTCACCGACAGAGGTTACAAAACGGGTCCTCTCACCCTGGTCAAAAGGCACATGACCTAAAGCAGTAAGGATAGATCAAATCCTTAAACAAAGGTGTTATCCATTTCTCTAATGCCCGAGTGACAAAGAGTCAAACGAATCCCCTCCCCTACAAAACGACTCATAATATGATCTGTCTATCTCTCATTGTCTTGTTAAATTAGTGATGTTGCTCGGTTTCCAAGGGAGAATGAATGTGGATACTAAAACACATTTGGCGCCATTGTTGGGGACTATTTGAATAAATTTGTACACTTACAGACCTAATAATGCTTCTTACAAATTTTAAAGTGCAAATACGTTGTTGAAATGTCATCCTATGTCCCGATTTGTAAGAATTGAGAAAAGTTACAATTTATGTGTGTAATATTTCCAATTTCTGTTGATTTTTACACTAAGTTTACATCAACAATGTTAAATATGGGTAAAGGAAGGTCAGATATGTGAATCTTTGCATGAATTTAGTGTTGGAAGACCAATTTTAGTGCATTTGCACAACTAAGGTGAAAATCCTTAGTGGTGACTCAATTTTGAATTAACTTTTGATAAATGTCAGTGTCTTAAACTCACATCGATTGAAATTTATCACTAGTCTCTCTGCAAAGCTGGAAGGAAGAAGATATTTATTCGTTAAAGACCTAATAGAAGGTTGTTTCCAAAGTTGGGATAGACAAATTCAAGGAAGAAGAATCTAGAAAGTTGTTGGAGATCGGATATCAAGAAAGGAGTTATCAATTGTGGAAAATGATTAGCTTTGTCATTGAGGATTGCCATACTTCCTCAAGTGATTTTGAATCATGTAGTCTTTTTGTAAATCTGAATTCTCCATCGAAGAGGGGCCTTCTTTCATATTTGAAAAATTTACGTCTCATTATTTCCTTGTGTTCTCCAAAGTTGATAGCATCTTCCTAAAAACGAGTTTTAAGAGAGCATTCATTCTAAGAATTTTATTCATGTGCCCCATGACCCCTTACTCCTCATCATTTTATTTCTCATATAAGATCATTGCCCCAAAACAATATGGCCCATTACCCCACCTAGACCTTCATTTGTTATGAACACTTTGGGTCCTATAGATTTTAGAGGTATGGCTGGATATCCAAATGTTGTGCCCCAAGATGTTAGAAATAGATTGCCTAAATTTCAAGGAAATAATGCTATTACGAGGATCAACACTTAAAGATTTTTGTCAATATGATGGAATACTTTGAGATCAAATTTGAGGATGTGTACATAAATTTTTTTATTCATACTCTAGAGGAGGATGCACGGGACTGGTATAAATTATTTCCATACAACTCCATTGATTCATGGATAGAAATGAAGAATGATTTTAGATTGCAGTATGGAAATAAAAAAAAGACCCTAGGTTTCTTTTATCATAATTTGAAAATATAAAAATAATTCTAATGAGTATGTTCATGACTTCAATACAAGGTTCAATAAGACCCTGAATAGGCTACTTGTGATCCTGAGGCCAAGTGATGTTTCATGTTTGATAAAATACTCTGATTCTTTTGATAAGAAGGTTGCACTATTATTTGAGGGATAAGAATATAAAGCAACATTGAGGCGAGCCTTCACCATGGCTTTGCAGATTTAAAATAACATCAAAGCAATTATTAAACCTCCTAAGAGAAGGCATCAAGTTAATCAATCCAAATAAGCCTCAGTCAAGTAAAGTTGTGGATCTAGAGGAGGTTGTAAAAACTTTGGTTGGAGTTGTTAAGGAAATATCCTATAAATTGGCCAGAGCAAAGAAGGGGATTGGATAAAGTTCCCAAGGTCATCATAAAGCACAAGGTGAAAAAATATTTGCAAATCATCCTAGGGGTGATCAGAGATCTGATGACAGAGGTAAAGGACTCATGAGATCGGTAAATATACAGCCCCACCCATGGAAAACAAATTAGTGCACGATCCTTTGATATCAAAGTTGTTTGTTGTGGAAGAATCCAATGAAAATGAGTGGTGTGATAGATGTTTCTTACCACGTACCCCATGTGATGAAGAAAAATAAGTTGAGGAAGTTGATGATGACACTGATGATGATGTGTGCATGATGGGGTGCTTTACAAGCTCACAGTAAGGAGAAACTTTGACTAAATTAATCGAGTGCCAAAATCTGAAGATTTACGATTGCATCCACTGGTATTACCCCTTCCTCCCTCTCATACTTTTGAAATAGATATGGTACAAGCTTTTGAATTTCCTAGTAATGATTTTGAATACTTAAGGGCATTAATGATTAAAAATTATGATGGAGGAATCCCTTATGAGGAGGATAGGTAGTTGTTAATGAATGTTGTAGTTGGCCATGAAAAGAGTATAACACTAGGAGTAAATTTGTCAAAGGGACAGGGCCTCAGGCCAAACCAAAAACTCTAGTTCTCACCAATATCTCAAAAGAAACTCCTAAGAAAGATACATCTAGCAAAAGCCTTGTATCCCCAAGAAAAAGCGGTTTCCACCTTGCCCATGCTCAGACCATGAAAAATCCTTTGCCATCAAATGAGTTTGTTAGTCTTCCTCCAAATGTTTCCTTGCCCAAATACATTCCTTATGACATTGCCCAAGTCTTGAGTCAGATCAAGATTTCTGTTCCAATTGTTGAGTTGCTTAGGATTCTGAGCACAAGAAAAGAGCCTTTGAGTATTTGGGATTGAAAGAAGAAAAGATTACCCAAGGTAGAAATGTAAACAATGTTGAGACTCCTCCTACCATTGCAGAGTTGGAAAAACCCCAAGTACTAGAAGAACTAGGTGAGCCACCTGAAGTATATTTGGGAACATCCTTGGTTGAGTCCCAGTTGAATGTAGATCCATTTTTCACTACTCTAATTATTGGGATAGGTTGTTACACAACTGTATGTTTGATTCTGGAGCATCATGTAATGTTATGCCTCTTGAGGTCATGAATGAATTATATATCAAAGTGACATCATCGAGTGTATGGGAAGTTCACTTCCATGGATTCCAGAGAGGTGCCGGTGGTTTGATGTGTCAAGGGTTTGATAGTGCGACTTGCGGCATACCCAGCAAGAACTTAAAACTAGATGTTGTCATTGTTGACTACCCTACCAAATGGGGAATGTTGTTATCAAGAAAATTAGTTGCTAGTGTGGGTGGGAGTGTGTAAATGGATATGTCTTTTCCACTATACCTATTAAGGGCAGCCTTGTAAATTTGTATGGTGAAAAAAGATGCTACATCTCATTGAGGATCCCAATATTGCTTCTTATGAAGTCTTATACATTGAAACCCAGATGCGAGATAACTTTGTTGGATTTGTTGATGGTAAAGAGCACAAAATTGAGCGGTCTGAAGTCTCTTAAACAAGTAGGTTCTCCTTAGAATTTGTTGTTTGATGGGGCTTGCTCTAAATTTGGAAATGGTGCTTGGTATTGTTTGATATCTCTAGGCTAGGAAGATTTTGTTTTCTCTTTTAAAATCAACTTTGAGTGCGATAACAATATTGCGAATATGAAGCACTATTATTGGGTATAAGAATTGCTTGGAAATATGGTGTTAGAGACATCATTGTTAAAGGAGATTCAGATCTAGTTTTCAAGTAGGTTAGAAAACTATATGCAACAAAAAATCAGAGAATGAAGTAGTATAAGCATGCATTCTGGGATTTCATTGAGATGTTTGACTCCTTTAACATAATACATCATGATAGGAAGTCTGATACTCTAGCGGACAAATTTTCCGTATTGGGGTCCAAATTTGAAAAATGTGTTGTATCCCCTATTATGAGTATAATATTGAGATATTAACTAGGTAATCTATCCTGACAATTTTAAACAACTTTGGAAAGTGTTCGAAGATGACAGCCTAGTCAAAGGTTTTTGCAAAACCAAGGAGAATTTTCCGATCAATGTATAAATTGGGAGCCAATGGTTTGTCTGGTGATGGAAAGGAGACTTTATTTAGCAAAGACATCATTCAGCTTGAAGACTAATACTATTCCCGAGAGGTTTGGTAGCACTTTAATCAAACTTTGATAATGTTGATTGTGTTTTCAATAGACACATGTCACCTCGAGGGATGTTGAAGAGAACGACCTAGGCACGAAAGGATAAACCACATAAGATCTGGTTTGGTAGCAATCGAGCAAGCGAAGAAAAGCGCAAATCGTATCTCCAATTATTGAATAAATATCATGACTACTTATAATGGAGCAGTCGTATGTCCAATTTTGAATAAATATCGGGACTACTTAGCATGGTCTTATTCTCGAACTCGAAAGCATACAAAGAGGATCTTTTCTAGCATGAAATTCCCTTAGAAGCTTCTCAAGCTGTTTAGGAAGAAACAAAGGCCGATCAATCCACTCCTTTCCCACTGAAGATGTAAGAATAATTTAAAAAATTGAGGATGGAGGAATCATACAACCTGAAGGTACTCATCATGGGTTGTAAACTTGGTACCTGTCAGAAAGAAGAATGAGGATATAAGGTTGTGTGTGGACTTTAGAAACTTGAATAGAGCATCAATGAAAGATAACTACCCTCTACCAAATATGGACAATATGTTACAATTGGTTACTGGTTTGGAATTTTTATCTACCTTAGATGGTTTTATGGATATAACCAGGTAGTTATGAAGGAATCAGAGTGAATCAAGACTACCTTTACCACTCCTTGGGGAACATATGTATATGTCAAAATGCCTTTTAGTCTAATGAATGTTGGAGCCACTTTCCAAAGAGAAATGGATGTAGCTTTCTCTAGCTATATTAATGATTTCATTGTTGTATATCAAGATGATGTGACTGTTTTCTCCAGAAAAAGGAGTGACCACCTGCAACACTTAGAAATTTTTTGTTAAGATGTAGGGAGTATGGTATTTCACTAAATCCCAAGAAGTGTCATTTTGGAGTTCAGAAAGAAAGTTGCTTGGACACATTGTGTCAAAGGAAGGGGTCATGATTGATCCTGAAAGGGTAGAAGCCATCAATAAAGTCCCTATTCTAAGAACCAAGAAGGGAATTCAATCCTTTTTTGGGTAGATTAATTTTATTAGGAGATTTATCTCCAACTTTGTTGAACTAACTATCCCAATCACTAGCATCTTGAAGAAAGACCAAAGTGTCAAATGGGAAGAAGCAGCTTGTTCAAGATTTTGTTGGGATCAAAGAATCATTAAAGAATGCCCTTGTTTTAGCAGCTCTAGATTATAAGAAGGATTTCCAAATGTTTTATTTTTCTTCAGAAATTACTATTACATTTGTGTTGTTGCAGAAGGATGATGAGGGAGCTGAAAGACCAATTGCCTTTTTCAGTAAGGCATTACAAGGAGCTGAGCTAAAATATACTATCATGGAGAAGCAGGCATTTGCTTTGGTAAAAGCAACAAAGGTCTTCAAGCCATATATTCTGAGTTCCAAAGTCATTGCTTATGTTCCCCACACCATGGTGAAAGATATCCTATGAAATGGAGGTTTCAAGCAAGAGATGTCGATGGGTAAAAAAATTGCAAGAGTATGATATGGATATCCAAACAAAAAAATTGTTCGAGGTTTGGGAGTGGCAAACATGGCGGAGAGCAATCTGCAAACAATTAAGGTAAATGAAGTCGAAGAATAAAGGCCGAATGTCCTTGAAAAAGCTGATAAATTCTAATGGTACAAAGACATCATTTTTATCTCAAACATTTACATTTCCACTGAACATTTGAGCAAGAATAAGAAAAGATAACTTAAGTTACCTTCCCAAAAATATGTCATTACTAATTTTTGGTTAGCTTGGGAGAACCCTAACGGAGTTCTCTTAAGATGCATTATTGAAGATGAAGCCCCCAAAATAATGGTTGATCTCCATGGAGGAGTTTATGGGGAATTTTGTTGGAAGAGTCACAGCTCATAAAATCCTAAGGGTTGGTTATTGGTGGCCAACTCTTTTCAAAGATACAACTCTATTGGTGAGGAAATGTGAAATTTGCCAATGATTTTACGGAAGACTAAAGCTTCGAGATCCCTTCCTTTGCAACTCAGTATCAATTGAAGCCCCATTTAGGTAATGGGGAATGGACTTCATTGGTGAAATTTCAGATCCTTCAAGTGCTGGCCATAAGTGGATTCTAGTGGCCACTGATTATTTCACTAAGTGGGTGGAGGAAATCCCCACCAAGAAGGCAACTCACCAAATTGTCATGGATTTTATCCTGAATTATATCATTTTCATATTTGGGGTACCTTGCCAAAAATAGTTACTGATAATTCCATGAGCTTCCGAGCTAAACCTTTGGTGGCCATGTGCCATGAATATGGGATCAATTTAACATATGCTTCTAATTATAATCCCCAAGGAAATGGACAATTAGAGTCCAACAATAAAAATATGTTGAAGATAATTAGAAGAACTTTGGAGTTGAACAAAAGGAAGTGGGGTGAGCAATTGAAGTTTTTGTGTGGGTGATCAAATCATTGTTAAACGAGCTACTGGAAAAATCCCATTTGAGTTGGTGTATGGAACTCAAGCTCTACTTGCCCTTGCATATGTAATTGTCTTCATTTCAATTTCTTCAACAACTGGAAGATCAAGAGGTTAGTCCCTATGATGCTCACATAAATCAAATTGTTGAGTTAGATGAAGAAAGAAGGGCATCCCATCATAGGCATGTAAAATTCGAGAGAAAATTGAAGAAGTTGTTTGATAAGAAAGTGACTCCAAGAGCTTTCAGTGTGGGAGATCTTGTGCTATTGTGGGATAGCAGGCACGAGGATAAGGAAAACATGGAAATTTTGATGCATTGTGGATGGGCCCTTATTCAATTGACATTCGAATTGGTGAACATACCTTTTTCTTAAAAGACTTAGATGGGGAATTGCTTGAGTTGCCTATTAATGGCAGGCATTTGAAACATTTCCTTGATTGATTTCTCAGAATCAAGGTATACACCATTGTACAGTGTATAGTCTTTTGGTTTCTTTCTACTTTCATGTTTTTCTATTTTGTTTCATCCTGGTCCTTGGCGGTCATTTTTTTGGTTTCTCAGTTCATCCTTGGGGGAGTTGGTTATTATTGTTCTACTCTGCAAGCTTGTTCTTTGACTCTATTTCCCAATGGTTTATTTTTGGCACTTGGTCTACTATTTTTTCTTGTGGCACTCACAGGGAGTTCCCATCCCCGAGTCGAGCCAATGTTGGTGCTCAATTTGATCTCGCCCGTTTGTCCTTGAAATTATTCAATTTGCGGACTCATGCATCTTTTTCTATCTCCCCATTATTGATGCGTGAAAGCTTTGTCCTTCATTTAGTTACCATGATTAGTCCTTTCCTTTGGTCGAGGATCACATTAAGTCCAGAATTTGTTTTCCGTTCCTCTATCCATGTGAAAGAATTTGTAACTTGGGCGTAAATTCGGGTTTTCCCTTCCTTCCGTTTTTCCACAGTCATTTTGTTTTCCTTATCAATTTTTGTCCCAATATTTGTGGAAACATGGTCCTTTCTGATTGGATGTGGCTCGGTGGATCACATATTGGATTTATATCATTTCAAATTCCTTTTCCTTAAAGAAAGATTCATGTCCGAGCACAAACGGTGATTTACTCGCATTTTACGGTTTGGGGGTGTTTTCCCCACAATTTATATCTCAAAGATCTGTGGAAACGTGGTCCTTTCGATTGGATGCGGCTCTACAGAGTCACTTTAAAACTCTAAGGCCCACTTCAAATCAATTCTTTTCTATGTGGAGGGCTTGTGCTCATTTAAAAATTCACCTCTTGGTTTGACCTTTGGAGTTGCGCCATGGAGACACGTGGAGATTTCCACTGGCCACACACTCAAACTTAAACATTTTCATACGGCCCGAAGTAGCTTCATCGAGACCATGGACACGTGGAGGGTCGGTGCTCATTTGAGTGTCTACCTCTAGGTCCTACCTTAGCGATTGTGCCAGGAGACATGTGGTAAGCCCGCGCTTGTTTAGGGTCTCTGCTTTTGGGCACCATCTCAAAATTGCACCAAGGAGACATGTGGAGGTTTTCGTGGCTCCTTTCTATACCTAAAATTTTTCAAGAAACTTTATAAAGTTTGGGACATGTGGAGGGACCGTTCTATTTGGGGACTTGCCCCTATACTTTACTTTTGAAAAAGTGTCGAAGGGACACTTGGAGGTTTCCGACTGGATCCTGCCCATACTTAGAATTTTTCAACGACCGAAGAAACTTTCTTAGACCCAAGGCACGTGGCGCCTTCCGTTGGTCCTTAAAATATTTTCAAAATAAATTCCGTGCTAGGACACTTGGGATCCCATGCTTGTTGACGGTCTCCACTTTTGGGCACCATCTCAAAGTTGCACCGGGGAGACATGTGGAGGCTTCATTGACTCCTTTCTATACGTAAAATTTTCAAACAACTTTTTGAGGCACGGGACACGTGGAGGGCCCGCGCCTATTTGGGGACCTACCCCTAAGTTTTATTTTTGAAAGAGTGTCATGGGGACACATGGAAGTTTCCACTCACTCTACCCTTGCTTGGACTTTTCAATGGCCAAGGAAAATTGTCTCAAACCCTAGACACATGGCACCTTCTGCTAGTCCTTAAATGTTTTCAACAACTCTGCCAAACTAAGACATGTGGTGAGCCTGCGCTTGTTTGGGGTCTCTGATTTTGATACCATATCAAAAGTGTACCATTGAGACACGTGGAGGCTTCCACTAGGTCCTTTTTATACTGCGACTTTTCGGAGGCCAAAATGTGTTTTTAAGGGCCCCAGGGCATGTGGAAGGCCCGCGCTTGTTTGGAAACTTGCCTCTATACCTCACCTTTATAGTTGCGCAAAGGAAACACGTGGACAACTCTAATCTAAAGTTGAGAAGGGGTAGAATCAATGGTTGTTGTGCATTGTATCTAATTTTGCTGCCATTTTTCTCTGAGACTCCTGGAGATGCAAATACACATTGTTTTTCTTGCAAATCAGACTCACAACGACAGGTATATGGAATAATCCGTGCGCGGACACTCATTTCTCAAAGGCACGAATGTAGGCATCCATATGGGGAACTCATTTCTCAAAATATGTCCTCAAAGGTGAAAAGGATTTCCTGTCAGATCCAGCTATACAGAGCCACTGGAAAATGATTAAAATGGGGATTTCTCATATGATAGAATAAAGAGAATGATTAAAAAGATTGTCAAAAGTTGTGGCATGACATCCCAGGTCATTGGTTAAGGTTAGAAACATTATCGGTTCGTGATTTGTCCACACTGGAAGCTATGCATGTGAATTTTTAAATGTCACTTTCTACAACAAATTGGTAACAAGAAAGGGTTCCTCGAATATTATTCTTTTTGGGGAAAATTTGGGATGGGTGAGCGAGTGAAATGTATAAATGCAATGAGAATACTCTTGTAAATGGTCAGGGGTTGAATTTTTAAGAGAAAATTTGAGAAATCCCATCTTCCTGACAAACCATTTGAGAAACTCATTAATTTCTAGTGTTTTAGATTTTAATCACATCAAGTTGGTTGCGAGTGTACATCCATTGACAAGCTCTAAGATTGTTCAAAGAAACTTTCCCCTACTAATGAATCTAATCAACTTTGAATTAGTCTTTATCAATCTTGGGAAAATTTGTGTTTACTTTATTTCAAAATGTCTGTAAGTAGTTTTTCTTGTTCCTATTGCAATCTTGTGTTAAAGGCCCTCTGAATCATATAGGATCTCATCCCTATGATAGTTTAGTGGAATTTACAATTTCATTACGAGAATATCCTTCATCCTGTAATGAGATAAACAATTTAAAATCACTTTACTGTCATTTGTTGATAAAGATTATTTGTAATCCTTTGAGTGTATCTTAGGTGTGAGGAAATAGGGGTCTCTTAATGTTTAATTGATTCTTTATCTCGAGCCTTCGTCTTAAATTATTGAAGATTGTTTGAAACCGTGCAAAATTGGGCCTCCATTGATGCACACCTTCTAGTTAAAGGAATATTTTAGCTATTCTCGAAGCATGCTTGTTATTTATTTTTCCAAATGTTGTGAAGGTTCTCAAAGATCAGGCATAATCAATTTTATCTGCTTAATCTCCCACCAAAAGTATTCAAAACAATGAATCATACAGAACTACCCCGTTTGCCCTATATGGCCACAAATGTATAAATTCTACTACCAAAATATATAGAAGCAATCAGGATTCCATAATTTCTCTAGTAACCTTAGCCTTGTTTAGAAAATATCACCATTCTTTAGAAGTGACAACTCGTGAGAGTTAAATTGTGGTGCATTGATCATATTTTCTCAGGGTCTCCTTTCAAATTTGTGCAAAGAAGGATATCTTCATTTTCCTTCACCGACAAAGGTTACAAAATGGGTCCTCTCACCCTAGTCGAAAGGCACAGCCTAAAGCAGTAAGGATATATCAAATCCTTAATGAAGGTGTTATCCATTTCTCCGATGGCCGAGTGACAAAGAGTCAGAAGAATCCCCTCCCACAGGTTCTAACGAATCATAATATGATCAGTCTGTCTCTCAGTGTCTTGCTAAATTAGTGATGTTTCTCGGTTTCCAAGGGAGAATAAATGTGGATACCAACACTGTAAATGGTGAAGAACACAAAAACCTCCCTTGATACATGCACCGGTTTCTTAGATATGAAAATTTCTCCTTCGTGGGCTGCAAAGTCAATCTAGCACAAATTAAACTTGGAAATTTAAAAATTGTGATTTTTATGAGATATTATTATGTTTTTATCATTGAAAAATGGATGGATTAATGCAATTTGAAAAATTGATGAATACAATTATGGAAAAATAAATCTAGAGCTTCGGTATAAATGGAGCAAAAGTGGGAGGGAGTGAAAATGGATAGCTCGGGTATTTATAAGCATGAGGAAGGGGGAACATTTTTAGTCCCAATTTCCCCTTGGATATGGATGAAAGGGACACAAAATTATTCCCCACCCCTAAATGACAAGTGTCACATATGCAAAGAAGTGAGGGATAGCAAAAACGACTCATTTTAAGCACTGTGAGCTAGTTTTTCGTCACATGAGGAACTGGTGAGATAAAGGTGGGGGCACATATTTTTCCCATTGGAAATTAATGAAGAGGAAAATATTGTTCCTCCATCCTTAGGTGATAAGTGTCAAACATGTGTGACTTGGAGTGGGGGCTAGGAAAATGTCAAAAGTACATATCAAAGCCTCCTATGGTAATATGGTGTGTCCATGAGGCCTAAGGTGGGGGTGAAATAATATATCCCCTTATCCCCTTTAAAAGATACCAAGGGGGCAAAAATTTCACTTTCATCACCATGTTGGCATTTGGCACTAAAAAAGCGTTCTAATTGCATTAACGTCTTTAAGAGAGAGCTTGAAAATGAAGTTTCCAGAGCTCTTGGGGGTCTTTGGGCACTAATTTATATGAATTTTATAGTAAACATAATTTTGAGAAGAATGGGATGGGTTCTATGATCTAATTTGGCTTGAAACACCCTCAAAAATATCATTTTTCTCAAGACTTCAAGGTGTGTCTTCCAAAATCATATTTTGGAGAGAAATACCCTAGTATTATGAAAAATATGAAAATATCATCATGTAGATAATTGAATTAGATTTCCAATGGTATCTTGTTTGACCTATAACTCTTTATGGAGCTCTCGAAATCCTTTTCATAAATCTAAAGTGTTTTTTGAGTGCAACTCCTTCACCTTTAAAAACCCGCTTTTGTTGAATTGGCTCCTAAACCAAAACATCTTCCCTAAATATTCCTAAATAACTTTTCAATGATCTTGGCTCACTAATACTCTTCCCTGATTAATTTAGGGCTTTAAATCCACTCATAATAATATGCACCAGCCTTGGAAAGGCTAAAAATAGCCATTCCCAAGTCTGTTGAAAGATCTGCCTTAAAAGACATTGTCTCAAAAGGATCTTGTGAACTTGTTTTCCTCTTTTCAACACATGGGAAAGGTTGGGACCACATACATAGACATTGAATGGATGGGGATAGGTTTGGCATAGGGGATGAACTCATCTTGAGGGTGTTTGGGAAGGTTTACAATGAAATTTTTTGACATTGGGGTATAGTTGTCATGTTTTCAAGTTGAGTTTTCCCTCGCAAAACACAAGAAAACATCTACCTCTATCTTGGGAAAATGTTTTGGATCAAGCGTAGCAAGGATGGACATGCGGGAATCCCATAATATCAATTCACTTTGTGGACTAGTGCCTTATCCATTGGGCTTCACAGAGTCACTAAAAATATATACTACACAACTTCCTTTATTGAACACACACACACACACACACGAAAAGGGCCAAACACAAGATACAAGAAAGGAAACACACAACACAATGGAAACACAAAAGGAAACATGTAACAAAAATAAGGAAACAACCTAAATCACCTATGTACATGCAGGGGACAACCTACTTTCATTAAACCATGAACTTGAATTGAGGGCTTACCCGTGAATGGGTATCACTAGATGCATTTATTCCTCAAATCCATTAACGAGGTTCATTAAAGTATGAACCTTTCCTTATATTTTTAATATATATAGCATGATTTCTAGTGTAATTGATGATCAATATGTTCATTACATCACCTCTATTACTTTGACACATTATTTTATGCTTCTCCTTGTTTCTCAAGTTATTTCCATTTACTGATCCTTTATCGTTTCCATGAGGATGGTTCTTGATTACTTTTGACTTAACATTTCCATGACTAGAAACTTGTTCTTCATTGTGTATCTATTTCATGACCACCACTTTCATAGGTTGATTCTTGGAAGATGTCTCAAAAAATTTGGCATCATTACCCACCTCTTGATGTTCTATGTTTTTCAATTGTTCTATGGAGTCATCTTTCTCATGTTTTGGATCTTTCACAACATGCTTCCTTATATAGTGTGTCACATGCATCACATCATCCTCTTGGAAAGAGAATGAACTCAAGGTTGGGTATACATGGAAATTTCCATCTTCCTCACCTTGTACATTTTGGGATTCATCCTCCATTTTATGTTGAGAGCATCTATCTCTTGAGTGGAAGGAGCATTGAAGGGTTGAAGCCTATTGAGAAATTTTTCATTTTGAACAAAATCAACCTTAAGACCGAGCAACAATTCATTTTTCCATTTTTTTAAGAATGTTTCCATCCTTATGAAAAGGAAATGAGCACAACACTAGAGCTGATATGTCATCATCATCATCTTCCCATCTTTGATCGTTAAGAACCAATAAATCCATTTCCACAATGAAATCATCATCTTCTTGGGTATGTTCAAGTTCAAGAGGTGAAAGCATGTTTTCATTCTTGCATTCCTTTTCATCTTCTTCCAATGAGAAAGAGAAGCTTTTAAGTTCACTGACACACTCATCACATGGAAACTCATATTGATCCTTGGGAACATGATCGAAAACATTAAAGTTACCCATCAAGAAAGTGTTGAGCATCATTCCTTCTTCTTGATCTACATTTCTCATCACTTCAAGATTACTTTTTGCAAGTCAAGGCTATCATCACCACCATTGGCGCTAATGGAAAAAAATTGTTTATACTCTCATCCCATGAGAAGTACACCTTTTCAAACTCTAATTTTGTCAACTTGTCATTATGCTCCTTGGGTGGATCTACGATAATTATATGTTCCTCCACCAACAAGGGCGGCTCAAGATCATCCTTAAAGGTCATTTAAAAAATTCTGAATTTGGAATTTTGGCACGGGATGTTTGTTGTTGGGTCATATGGCCTTTAAACAGTATACTTCAGTTTTTAATGGGAAGTAACTTCTTTATTTTACCATTGATAGGGATAGTGGAAACCAATTCAGGTACATATCTCCTCCAACATCTCGAAAAATATTTTGCCCAAACATGTTGTATGAGGGCATATTTGCTACAAGGATTCTCATTGTGATTTTTGTTTTAGGAAAATCCTCCAATACTACCTCGGCATATTTGATTTGTCTAAAGAGAGGCACTTTTTCATTTCCATGGTAAAACATTTACCATAGGTAGGAGAAAGGGAGAGACCGCAGAGCTTTAGCAACACTTTTAGGCATGACATTGTCTAAGGCACTAGATTGATGATACAATTATTTATCTTATATCCATTGACAAGAAAGGATATGTAGAAAGGTTCTACCTTATTATAGGTAAAGGGTAATGAGAAAACTTAGTTTAGAGATGGAGTGGATTAGGATGCACGAGGTGGTTCTTTTGTGGTGGAATTTTAGAAACATAACTACTTCCTTTGATAAACTACACAAGATTTTCAAGTTTCCCGAGGTGAGTTCTCAAGTACTCTAATTCAAATATTTGGACTTATGTTCTTTTGCAATGGTTAATGAAATAAAAATATGAAGAGGTGATAGGAACATCACTTGGTTGTGGTAGCTTTGACATATGGATGTCTTTTGGATTTGTAGAAATTGATTTTTGAGAGAACACGGAGGATACTTACTTGAGGCGGAAGGATTTTTATTTGAGTGATTCATGCTTCTTCTCACCGACCACCATTCAAATGAATTTTGGTGATCCTCCTTTTTTTTTTTTCTTGGAGTCATCATTTGAGGATTCAATTTCTTAGCTTGGGAAGTGGAAGAAAATCCTTCTTTCTCTTTTTAGATTAGGTGAACAGTAGCGCATATGAGTAACTATCTATGGATTCTTCATCATCAAGTGTGCATTCACAAAACCTGACCCTAGCACATTCACCTTCTCCTTCATCTTCAACTTATGATTCAAATTTTTCTTCTTCTTCCTCTTCATTGTTCTTACACATTACATTGACCATTGGGACCTCAAAAGCAAGCCTTCGGGTTGTTCCTACAATTTGACTTCTATTTTGGTTTGGAAGATATGTTCATAATGTTTGTTGACTGACTTCCCTTTTCAATGTGATCAATTCATTTTCTAACTACTGCTTTATGACATTGGATCATTTATTCTCTCTTGGTAACTTTGGGTTTTATCTCTTGTCAAAGGATTCTTGATCTTACTTGACAATATGAGTTCATCTTCTACCTCGACAGCAATTTCTTGATCTTGGTCTAAATCTCTTGTTTGAACTCTCTCATAGAAAGAAAATCACTTCAGTATTTAATAATTGACAAAGAAAATATTCATGTTATCCATAGTGGGAAGAGTTATGGCGGAATTTTGCTAACCGTCCTATTGAATTTGGCCACGAAGTCTCTCATGGATTCTTGCAGCTATTTCTTTATCAAAGTGAGTTGAGTAAGAGGGAATGATAATCTTCGGCATTATTGAACCTCTCTTCGAAATTATTTTTATATCACCCAAATTGGAGATTGAGCGTGATGGCAAGTAGTGGAACCAATCTTTCGCCACATCCTGCAATGTTTTTACAAATAACTATGTAACAATATCTTTGTGTTGCACTCCAAGTATGCCACAAGTTGTGATAAATTTCACGATGTGATCATCGGGACGTTGTTTACTGATCTCTGACGAACTTTGAGAAATGATTTCTTGACCCTTATGGAAGCTCATAAAGTGGAGTAAAATCCAATAGACCAATTTTTTTCCCCATAGTATAGGTGCATGTGACACCGTCTCCTCCTCTCTTTCTTCTTCCAATTCCTCCTCTCTTTCTTCTTCTTCTTCTCTTAGGACTTCAAAATCCAAAGGTAGGTGAAAGATATGAGAGTTTTTAGGAGTGTCGGTATGAGTTTGAATAGCATTACTAGGCATACCAATCAATGAATCTGATGGGATGAATATTAAGAGAAGAAGTATGGGTTATCTCTTACCGGTTCTTTATTTTACAAAGCTTCAAAATCGGGATCAATGATTCCTCTCAACCTATTCAATCTTATATATCTTTTTTAGCTAAGTTTTCTCAACAGCTTGGAAAAAGGCTTTTGATCACTCCAGTATATATTTTTGTTTCTTTTTATTTTTTTTATTTTTTGTGTTTTCCATATATCTATTCATATGCATCAAGGAAGATCTATCCCTAACAGAGTCACCCAAAATGTCGGTAAGAAAATTTGTCAATATGGCAAATTAGGTATTTCCACCAACATTCGCAGGGTTATGCCCATCTGCATTGACTTGTGCGCTCCCATTATTAAATGAAAACTAATATAAGCCTATTTATTGTTGTGGGTTGGCCAAAAGGTCGAGGATCACATAGGAACACTCCACCGAACACATGTAGCAAAGTGTTTGTATGGGGTACAAAGGAGGAAATTACAGCGATGTAGGGTGAAGGAGATAAATTAGGAAAAAGGGTTATTGTTGTGAGTAAGACCGTTGCATAGTTCACACCCAATAACCATATTAGTTCATCATTCAATATAGAGGAAAGCAAAAATGTAGGCAATTAGCAAGAATAAAAACTAGAGACACACAGCTTCTTTAGGTTCAAAGAATCAAAAACACCAAGTTCCTTCTTGGTTATTCAATATCGATATGCTTTGAAGTTGCGAAATCAAATGGAATAGAGGAAAATATGATTAAAGGAAATGGAAGAAAAAAATCTTTCATTTCTTGTGTAGTGATGAGCACAAAGCTTGATAAATATACAACAATTCACAATTGCTACCAAACATTTTAACTTTCAGGATCCTTTGAAATGGATAATCCATTTCAATTTATAAAAATGTGAATTGACCTCTCATATGCCCCCTACATGTAGTGCCCCGCCTTGGGACATAGAAAACCACACCTAGTGGTAGTTAAAAATTTGGGTAAATTTTTTTTAAGTAAATACTAATACTATACTTATCCAATTCCCGTTATTAATTATTTTATACCAATTTGATTTACCCAATTAATTAACTACTTGTCTAATTCCAACTTATTTATTTCTTATCATGGTTACCCTACTAATCATTTGCTAGGGTCACAAATAGAAAGACTACACACCCCTTTTACTTTAATTAATTTCCCTCTTTTTATTTAATCAGCCCCACACACCCTTCTTTTAATTTAATTCCTAATCCCACAAAATCCCATGACTTAAAAGTTATGTAGGATTTAATGTGAACCCTAGGATCAAACTAATCTTGGCCCTTGATTTTAAGTTGCCCTAGAAATTCCCTAATCCATCTTTATGTTTTCTTTCTCTTCTCATTTGGTTTTATTTTTTTATTTGCAGGTTTGGGAGAGGCCATGGATGGCCATGAAGAAATTTTGTTGCATGGGTGTTGATGGAGGAATTTCTTCTCCCCCATTTCATTCCATGCTAGTTTTGTTTTATTCAGCTATCTAGGGTTTCAAGTATTTCCCATTTGTAGTTTATTCACCGGATGAATTTCTGTTGGGTATATACTACACCCTTTTCTTTTTTAAAACATATCGACATGTGTGTGTGTGTGTAGTAAAATAAAAATGAGTATTTCACAAATAAGAAGGATTCAGGTAATAAAAATCCACAGGTTTTATGTGTGATAGGGCGGTGGACTATATAAATACTATGGGTTTAGAAGTGGTGACGAAGGCGGTAATGGAGGGAGTGTGGGGTTGGGGTTGTGGTAGTAGGGGAAGGGATATCCATGGGGAGGGATGTGGTGGATGTTGGGGCATGCGATTGGCATGGTTGAGTGGTTGAGTGGAGTTTGGAGGCTAGACGGTGGTGTGGTCGTAGGCCACACACCAACACAATGCGCATGTTTGGGGAGGGCTCGGCCCTCCCCACTTTAAATTCATTTTTGTTTAATAAAAACTTATCACCGAATATATTATTACTTCTTCTTTTTTATTTTTTTATTTTATTATATATATATAATTATATTATATAATATAAATTATATTAAATATATTTTAATATATTTATATTATATACTATTTTTAAAAAATAATGACAAGTTACAAATAGAGGAGTTGTGTTTTGTTATTTTTGTGAAGTATGAAACTTCATAACTTTCAATATATCTATATTAAAATTATTTACTTATTTATGTGATAAAAAGGAATGTAGAAAAATATTTCAAATAAGAAGAGAGGGCTTGGAATATGTTTAAAAATTAGTAAGGAAGGAGACATATTCACATTTGATTCCCTAATAAAATCAATTCATTAAGTTTCACATGGAAAGGAAGCAAAACTAATTTCATTCCATTCATAATGTTACAAAATTTACAAGAAGGAGATATATTACATGAAAGGTATTATTCCATTCAATATTAAACCTCAAGCACCATGTTACAACTAGATTTCTTTTCCAATGCAATAGCAAAATAAATACTACAGATTTCTAACAAGAAGGAGATCCCACTAAAAATATCACATTTTCTCCTTAATCATTTACCATACTAACAAGAAATATAAGAGTAGCATTACTTTTTTTAATAACTTCATATAGCAATCAATTCTTTTGTTTTCAAAGGAAGGTTTCAACCTAAAAAATAAGATCTTTAACAAGGACTCTCTTATCAAAATACTTGCATTACTTTCCAAGTTACAAGGTTCTTACAACTTTCTTCATGCAAGAATGGTTTACATTACAATGAAGCTTAAGCTCTCCAATACAACATATTTCCAAAATACTTAAGATACACAAGGAACAACATTACAAGACTTCTTTCCAAGATTGAAGGAAGATTACACATACTAATGTGACACTAGTTTACAAGGTAATCCCAATCACAAAATGGGAACTTTACAAGAACATAGAACATCCAACAAATCCATATTCACATGATTACAATGAGAGTAGTGTTCACAAAATTTGAAGAAAACAATGAGAAGCAAAGATATCAAGAAACTCCAACCATCTTCCAAGCTTGAGCCCCAAATTTTGTGCTCTTCAAACAATTCAACACATAGAGAAAGGCTTGTTTTACCACCCAACCTATAGGAATCATTACATGCCTTTCCAAAGGTTAGAAGACATGCTAGCCTCCCCCAAGCCCATGGGAGAGAGAGCTAGCTTCCAAAATGTGCACAAGATTAAGGGAGACATAAACACAAACATATCACATACAAGACTAATCCATACACTAAATAAAACACAACATTTACCAACCAAAAGAAAAGAGGAGAAAACCATATTCATCCTCAACAATGGGGAAGAGTAGATGAGACATCCAAAAATGCTAAAGAGTGTGGTCCAACCATAGGATGCACACTTACAATATTCTTCACAAAACCTCCTTATCCCTCCAAGACAACAATCCCTCCTTATTACTCCACCCATTCACCTAAAATCCTCCTTGGGAGGATTTTCAAACCCATTGGGTTTCCTCTCCAAGGATGGGGAAGGGGTTCAAACCATATGAACCACCTTCCCCACCTCAAACCATATGATGGGAATAAAAAAGAACCAACATGGCTTTCCCATCAAGCCATGAGGTTTAAGAGGAAAAATACCTCTCTTTCCCAATAAAACTCCAAAATCCATCAAGCCATATGATGGATGGAGAAAATAATAAATAACATACCTAAGCAATATACAACACAATCAACAAAACACAAATTTCAACCATAAGAAAATTTAAGATCTAACATGCAAGATAACATAGAGTGAGATCAAAGATCCTACCTCCACAAGCTCTCCAAAACTCTAAGCTTTTCTCAATTCCTTGTCCAAGCAAAACTCTAACTTCAAAAGCCTCCAAGCACCAAGCAAAAGCCAAAAAAATCCTCTTTCTCCCCCATGAGGGATTATTTGAAGAAAAACAAATAAATTTCCTCACAAATGAGGGGGTGACATGTGTCACCCCTCTCTTCCCTCCAAGTCAAGATTCCCAAAACAAAATAGAGAAAAGATAAACTCACATTTAAACACCCTTCTCCCAAATTACCCAAAAGAAAATGAGACAAGTTTATGCAACTTTTCACAACACACATATTCCAACCCATCTTACATGGATGGTGACAAAAGAGAGGCTAAATGGGAGGGAAACTCCCTCCATGCCTTGAATTAAGCCCCCTACCTAATAAGTAGGGTCCAAGGGCTTATTTTCATGCTAAGTGAACTCCCAAAACTAAAAGGGGTCACTTAAAATGCCATAAATATCCCAATTTCGGGTTTGGCACATTTGGGAACATATGTAGAGGATGTGGGGCCCACTCAAGGGTTCTCATGTGACCCCAATCCTCTTTAATTAACACACACTTACAAAAATACAAACTTAATGCAAGTGGGGACCATTAAGTCCCCCAACCTAGTTTACTTAACAAAATAAAACAACCTAAACATAATTAATTTTACATGAATTACAACATTACAAATAAGGGTCACTCATGGTGCCCAAAAATACAAGAAAATAATAAGGCCTCATACAACTAACATGGTTAGGACTTAGCCCCATGGGCCGCTTGTGCACAATTTACGTAGCCACCCTAAAACCCATGTTCTCCTATGCCCTATAACCTGCACACTCAATGCACACATTAAATGCATCTGTCCAATACCATTTTAAATTAACTACTCAGTAAACAATCAAGTCTAAACATGCAATATAAGATATCACAACATGAACATGGAATCGTAAATTAGAAACATGCACAATTTCACCATGTGTTAGCCATTGCAATACATATAAGTGACATAGATCCATGCTATCATGTGTTCTCATCCATAATCAAATAATCTAAATCATCAAGACGTGTGACTAACTATGTATTCATCATATATCAATTAGGCCCAATAACATAGCAATATGTTAGTATCCACAACATCTAATAAAATGTGCCAACATACTAATCAAATCTTAATTTGCACTACACGCCCAATCACCATACATGTCCATGAAGATTAAATAACATAACATAATGTCCAAAATATATCAAATCCCTGTCAAATCATATCTATGAGTAAAGAAGTCGGTAGATAACTGAGGCTATAAAATGTGGGTACTACACTACATAATTGTTCACGTTCGTATTCACTTATGACTTTTCAATTTCCCTAGAAAATAAAAATTAATTATTTCTAATATAATTTTGAGAAAATACTTTTACAATTTACAATTTATGTCCCTTAAGTGGATAGGAAAAAATACAATGATTATCCTCAACGAAGAATTAGAAAGGAGGTAGAGAAGAGGAGAATGAGGAGGGGAGAGAAGAAATGCTCCAAAGTATGGATTTCAATGAAGATAATTTTTGTTGGTGTTGATGATGAATATCTAACCTTTTATGACCCTCTGCAACATTTTTCATGTTTCATTAATGAAGGTTTCTCCTCTAGACACCTTTGAATACTTTTCCCCTTTTGAAAACTCTTTGAAATGATGCACTTCCACACACATCCTAGATACACCGGGAAGTCCTGGATGATGAACACTTGAGAAGTAGACAGCTAAGAACACTGGAAGATGACTCCCCTTACTGATAAAATCCTTTTGATCCTTGAAACACTATCACAACTTTGTGATCAATCCTTCACATGAGAGAAATTGAATATACTTTGTTTTCTCGGCCATGATCTTTATTTTGTCATTGTGGGAACACTGATGATGAGTGAAGAATGTGAAAAAATCCTCCTAATTTTGGAGTGAGGAAAGGATAACGGGACCAAAAAAATCCACCCACCTCCTTATCATACACCGCATGTGAATTGAATCAAAATATTTGGGGATCAATATTGGCATTTTGTGCTCACCACATTGGGAAGTGTGAGGATTTGCTTGAAATTTAAATGGGGAATTTTATGAATTCTAGGACCATTTTTGGATGAGTGAAGGAATGAGATGTGACCACTCTTGGCTCATTTTACCCACTTACTATTTTCTCGAATATTTACTATTATGTTCCCATTTAGCCTTTTTGTCATTTTTGCAAATTTTGCCAATTTTGAATGTCTCGATCATGAGGAATTAGAATGAGGAGTATGAATGCACATTTTTCTTGGACTTACTATTTTTAGTAGGTTATTATAGAGAGTCTTACTAAAAATAGAAAATGTTATTCTTGGTGTTGGATTTAGATGAAACCACTTGCAGAAGTTTACATAATTCATTTTAAATCTCTTGGTCCCAATTTTCACGAGATTTCACCCTTTGAAACCCGAGAAGTGACGAGGTGCCTCATTTCCCTTTCAATATTGTGTCATGGCATCCATTAATAGATTCCACAAGATTTTGGAAAATTTATTTCCCATCTCATGTTGTGATGAAATCAGCCTCTCTAGAATATTTTTTATCCTGACTTGGTGCTCAAGTTTTTACCTCGATTTATCTGCCGAATGATGGGAAATTGAAGGAATCAAATCTAGGGCATAAAAAGAGGGTTTTTTCACCATAAAAATATAGGGAATAATTTATTATGTTATTAAATGGTTATTCAAGGTTCCTGAAATGGTGAAGGACACAAAAACCTTCCTTCAATTCATGCACCAATTTACAAGATATGAAGATTTCTCCTTCGCGGGTTGCATGAGTCAATCTGACATAAATGAACCTAGAGATTTTAAAAAAAAAAAAATTGAGATATTATTCTATTGTGTGTTAGGATAAATTTTATTATCCTATTATTAATTATGCATAGTAGGATTATTTAATTAATTTTATTAATTAAATAATAAATGGTTATACTGTTGTATGGTTAATCAACCATATTTGTTTGTATTCGATTGTTATATTGTTTTAAACAATATATTTGTCTTTATGTAATTTTGCTTCCCGGATGTTATTGGAAGCTTGTTTATTCTAGTTTGTGGTCGCACTTGCGAACTCATTTTCCCGGATGTATTGGGTCATGCGTGCAATATCTATAAATATTGCAGCCCATCCTCTGTAATTGTTTACTGATTGAGATTAATAAAATCTACACAGGCTTCCGTCCCTGTTTCTCAATCAACATTTGGTACCGGAGCGAAATTCGGCCTGTGAAGGTGTGGAAGAGAGAGCAAAGAGAGAGAGGAGATTGAGACGTGTTTGCGCTGGCAAGCATTTGAGAGCCATGCAGGCCTCGTGCAAACTCCCAGCCCCATCCCTGCCTCCCCCACATCAGCCTGTTCCTTCCAGTACTTGGAAGGCAAATTTTTTTTTTGGTGCACTCGGCACTCAAAGACTGTGCAAAAATTGCTACAGGTATTGAATTTAAAAAAAAAAAAATTCCCAATCAGGGTTTTGTTTTACTGTATTTGGAGATTGTTTTGCTTGTTTGGAGGACTGTCTGTGCACCTGCAGAGTGAATACACAGAGCAAAGAAAATAAAAAAAAAAAAGAGGCGTTTTTCTTGATCTAGCGCCTGTACAAGGAAAAAAAAAAGGCGTTTTTTAGAGCATACGTGCCCTTGGCTGTCCCCCACGGCCTGTGCATGCAAACAACAAGCAAATGAAGGCTTAGACTGTGAAAAACACGGCCAGAGGTGAAAGAAAAGGTGTTTTTTTAGCTTGCCCGTGCCATTTGCTGCCCCCAGCGCCTGCACAAAGAAAAAAACGTTTTTGTGAGCAAATACGATTGAAAAACAAAGGCCTAAGTCAAAAACGCGCCAAAGAATCAAAAACACGCCTGTGCAATAAAATTCAAAGCACCCAAAGAAAGACAACAAGCATTATACAGTAGAAAATACGGCCCAGGCAAGAGAAAATGCGGCCAGGACAATAAAAAAAAGTGGCAAAGGAAAAAACGCGCCCCCAGGTGAAAAAAACGCGCCCCAACACAAAAAACGCGGCCTGCACTTGTAGATCAGTGCGTGGGAAGGAGAAAATGCGGCCTGAGCAAAGAAATAAAGCCTCAGATCCATTTTTTGGGCAAATAGAACCCTAAAAACGCCCCTTCACCAGCATGCGCCACGTGGCATTCATTTTTCAAGAGGTAAGTCAATTTATTTGACAATAAATACAAATTTCTTCCTTTCATAGTCCAAGCGCCCCAAGTGGCCAAGTTGGTTAGTGCATGTGCCTTAGAAGTGAGAGGTTTGAGGATCAAATCCCACCAAAAACACTCAAAAACTCTCCTTTTGCATCTGGCGGATTTTTTGGCAGAACTGCTAAATTTAGCAGGCTTTTTTGAATTTAGTTACAGCTAACTAAATTTAGCGGAGGAATCCCTAACTTAGGGTAAAAAAATTTTTTTCTCCTATTTGGTTTGTTTTCTCATTCCGGACATTTTTGCAAAGGAGACCCACCTAAAATTGCATTTTCAGCTATTTTTTTGCAATTTTTAGCATTTAGGGCTCAGGAGGTCACCAGACCCCAAAATCGAAATTTTTCGCTGTTATTCGTAATTGTACTCAGTATATTGTACTAATTTGCAGGTTTCCATATTCAACCGCAAAACTTTGTAATCGCCAAAATTGGTAGAATTGTAATCAAAAATAGTAAATTTGGTTCTCAGAACACTCACGAGATCCTAGATCTCATTCGCAGCTGCTCGGTATATACAATGCCTCCGGGAAGCGCTTACGGGTAAAGCCTTCGGGCTACTACCGCACTTAACGCCTAATATAGCTGCAAACAACGCTCATCTCGGGCATCGTCCCTATAAACCGACGGGGAGTAATAAGGTCACAAAGGCACACACTATGAACCATCCCATCCGCTCTGTGAACGATTGCAAGACATAAATCCGGACCGAGAAATTATCTCGAGTATATAGCGGGGTTACGCGCGCGTATGAGGATATTTCTTTGATCCGGTTTCAATAATCGCACGTAACCCATCAAGATCTTGCTCTTGGTACCACGTATTGAATTCTTTCACGTACGTTAACGCCTCTTTCACGTCACGGGTATATAGAAAGGGCGAGCTTCTTCCACGCACCGACGGGTATATCGGAAGGGCGCGTATATAGAAAGGTTCGGTATATCGGATTGACAAGATATAGATTGGGAGACCTTATACCGGGTGATAAGAGCCAAACCCCGCCGGTGATCTCTGCAAAATGGGCACCAATGCCCCCAAATTTTTTTCTTCCGGATTCACAATTGCTCGAGAGAAGCAACTATGCTTTAGCTTGAAGACAAAAATCAAAACACAACTTGAGTTTGAAGAAATATGGCCTCGTGTGGATCGGTACTCTAACCAGATCACCAACGGATGCAACACAACAATGACAATTTGATAGAGCAGATCAGAAAGCAAAGCTCATCATCTTGTTTGGAGTATCCGACGATGTGCAAGCCCACATTTGAGATGCCACATCAGCAAAAGAAGCTTGGGATAAGCTGAGCACAATATATGAGGCCAAGAACAAGAATGTCATACTCAATTTGCAGAGTCAGTTACATACGTTGAAATTCAAACAGAATGAGAAAATTGAAGCCTTCCTAAGAAGAGTTGCAGAGTTGAGGGCTTCACTTCTAGCCCTAGGAGAAGAGGTCAAAGATGAGTCTCTCGTTCCCATTGTTCTGAGAGCTCTCCCTTCTTCTTACCGAATTTTTGTCACAACTCTAAACTTGTCAGATACGACAATTAGTTTTGACAAGTTAGTAAACCTACTGCAACAAGAGGAAGCAATGCACAACAAGGATGATGAAGAGGAGCAGGCACTGTCTTCACATCAAAAATGGAAAGGAAAAGGTAAAGGTAAACCTAAATCCTTTGAAGTCCCCACATCAAAATCAGTATCATGGGGACAATCAACAGAAGAAGCGATGTCCCATTTGCAAAAGAGGACATGACTTGCAAGAATGTTGGTTTAACACATATAAGAAAGGTTCATCAAGCAATGCTGGACCTCAACAACAACAAACTTACAAGGGACATTCAAACAATTATCACGGGCAGAAAAAGGGGAACTGGAAAAGAAGACCCCACCAGCAAGGTAATATTGCTGAGCAACAAGATCAGTCAGACAATGAAGACTTCTTGTTCACTGCTCGATCAAGTGAACCATCCACGTCATCTAGTGACGTCTGGTATGTTGATTCGGGAGCCACTCGACACATGACCGGCCACAGAGACTGGTTTATTTCAATGAGGGACACGCCATCGAAAAATCATGTTTCGTTGGGAGATGATTCTTCATATACAGTTCAGGGGATTGGAAACATTTCTCTACCCCTTGGTTCACGCAAATGCAAACTATCAGATGTTCTATATGTCCCTGGGTTGACAAAGAATCTTCTTTCTACTACCAACTCCTAGATCACAACCTGAAAATTGACTTTGATAGTCAATCCGACAAGAAAATGTGTCTCGATTCGAGATAAATCCAGAGGCTCAAAATAATTGCAAAGCCTCAAATGTGGGACGAATGTTTCAACTTGATTTCATTCACAAAATGATCAAGCACTCGTGGCTAAAAACTCCACCTCACCGGTTGTGGCATCGGATATTTGGTCATGTAAGTTTCAAATATCTTGACACACTTCACCGGTGTAATATGGTACATGGGCTACCATCTCTTCGTAAGGATACGATAAGTGTCCTCACTTTGCTACAGGGAAACAACACAGAGTTTCATTCCAAACAAGTACTTTTCGAGCTCATGGTAAACTTGACCTGGTTCATACCGATCTGTGCGGTCCAATGCAGCCAAGTCATTCAGGGTTCCAGTACTTCATGCTCTGTGTTGACGACTATTCATGCAAAATGTGGATTTTCTATCTTCGCAAGAAAAGTGAATCCTTTGAAACGCTTCAAAAGTTCAAAGTGGCAATGAGAAAGAAACTGGTCGTCACATCATAACTCTCCACTTAGATC
The DNA here is from genome assembly GCA_018340775.1 of Taxus wallichiana var. yunnanensis. NCBI lineage: Eukaryota > Viridiplantae > Streptophyta > Pinopsida > Cupressales > Taxaceae > Taxus > Taxus wallichiana. The sequence goes on from CM031238.1 coordinate 84,589,185, forward strand.
GAGGGGGAATTCACCAATGATGAGTTCGTAGACTATCTACAAACTCATGGGACTCGCCGACAAATGCCTCCTCCACACACACCGCAGCAAAATGGTGTTGTTGAGAGAAGAAATCGTACTATCATGGAAATGGTGCGATGCATGATCGATGATTCTCAACTTGCAAAAAGACATTTTGGGCGTATAAAGCAAAAACAAGCAAAGGTATTTGTTAAACAGAGCGCCCACAATCGCTTCTTGATGGAATTACACCACAAGAAGCATGGTAAAAAGGAAACCATCCATCGCACACCTCAAAGTATTCAGTGTGCAAAGCCAAAGATGCACATACCCAAACAGAATGAAAGAAATTGGACATGAAGTCACAAAATCTCATCTTCATTGGATACAAGAAGAGACTCTTGGGTACAGATCGATGGATCCTAAGACCGTAAAAAGTCTACACAAGCAGAGATGTTGAGTTTTTTGAGAAGAAGGAAGCGAGACTCCTCCTCCGGACTCGCAAGATGTAGATTTTTCACCAGTTATAAAAACTGAAGCTAATGTTCCCTCAGAAGATGAAAGTGATGATGGGGATGATGGTGTTGATCAGATAGAACCACAACCCATGGGAACAGCTCAACGTATGCCTAAATGGTGTACAAGCACATTACGAGATGCAAGATTGGATGCTCCACCGGATACATCCACCCCTAGACCACGGACTCACAGTAAAGCAAGAGAAGAAGTTAACTTTTCTTTGATGAGTAGAGTTATCAAGCAGATGAGCCATCTACATATCCAGAAGCCCTACGCTCAAAAGCTTGGAAAGATGCCATGGATTCGAATATCAATCGTGATGAAGAATAACACTTGGCAACTTGTCGATCTTCCACTGTGGAAGAAACCCATTGTCAGTAGATGGATATTCAAAACTAAGTACAAAGCAGATGGGACAAAGGACAAGTGTAAAGCAAGACTTGTAAAGAAAGGGGCATGCACAAAAGAAGGCATTGACTATGAGGAGACATTTGCTCCCACAACTAAGATCAAAACAATCGGATGATCTTTGCTCTAGCTGCTCGGTTTGATGGAAAGTTCACCAAATGGACGTAAAAAGTGCCTTCCTGAATGGAGATTTACAAGAAGAAGTCTACATGACTCAACCTAAGGGATATGTTGTACCTGGTCAAGAAGAAAAGGTATGCAGACTTAGGAAATCTCTGTATGGCCTCAAACAGGCACCCCGGGCATGGTACATCAAGATTGATGAGCATCTCATACAACATGGATTCGTCAGAAATCCATATGATCCCAATCTCTACCTCAAAAAGCAAGGGGGAGATTGTGATTGTTGTTGTTTATGTCGATGATCTATTCATCACTGTAGTTCAGTGAAGATGATTGATGCAACAAAGAAAGATCTTAACTGATCATTCGACATGATAGATCTTGGGCTCATGCACTACTGTCTTGGGATCGAAGTATGGCGAAAAGAGAATCACATCTTTGTTTCTCGATGAAATATACCAAGACAACGCTCGAGAAGTTTAGGATGATGGATTGCACACCAATCGCTACACCTATGGAGAACAGATTACAGCTTATCTCGCTCGATCCATCTCCCGAGGTAAGTGCCACTCTCTATCGGCAAATGATTGGGAGTCTCATTTACCCGACCTACACTAGACCATATATCGCTTTGCAGTGAGCTATCTATCCAGTTCATGCAGAGAACCCAAAATTTTTCATTGAAAGCAGCAAAGCGCATTTTGAGATATCTCAAAGGATCAAGGATCTTGGTCTAGAATACAAGAAGAATGAAAACTTCTTCTTGACCGGATATTCGGATTCAGCCATGCAGTAACATTGATGATAGAAAATCCACTTCTGGATTTGTATTCTTTATGGGATCTGGACCAATATCATGGGGAAGTAAGAAACAACACTTTGTTTCTCGCTCTTCCATAGAAGCCGAGTATCGCTCGCAGAGAAGCTATCTCGTGAAGCGATTTGGCTACGCCGCATACCGAAGGACTTGGAATACCATAGACAAACCGACTACCATGTATGTTGACAATGAAGGTGTTCTCAAACTTGTTCGCAATCCAGTTTTTCATGAGAGAACAAAGCACATTGAAGTTCAGGTTCATTTCATACGTGAACATGTGTTGAAGCACAACATCTAACTTCGCTTTGTCCAACAAATTGAACAACGAGCGCAGATATTTTCACAAAGTCACTTGCACGTGACAAGTTCGAGTTGTTCGTAGCATTTCTCTCCTCATCTTTTCGAAAATGCACAATTAAGGGGGAATGTTAGGATAAATTTTATTATCCTATTATTAATTATGCATAGTAGGATTATTTAATTAATTTTATTAATTAAATAATAAATGGTTATACTGTTGTATGGTTAATCAACCATATTTGTTTGTATTCAGATTGTTATATTGTTTTAAACAATATATTTGTCTTTATGTAATTTTGCTTCCCGGATGTTATTGGAAGCTTGTTTATTCTGGTTTGTGGTTGCACCTGTGCAACTCATTTTCCCGGATGTATTTGGCTGTGCAATATCTATAAATATTGCAGCCCATCCTCTGTAATTGTTTACTAATTGAGATTAATAAAATCTACACAGCTTCCGTCCTGTTTCTCAATCAACATTGTGATCTTGGAAAAATGGAGGGATGTAAGAGGTAAAACGGATGAAGAGGATTCTAGAAAATTTCACCATAGTTCAAGGTAGAAACACAGCAAAAGTGGGAGGAATGAGAAATTGCTAACTATAGGTTTTATAAGCATGAGGAAGGGGGAAAAAATTTCCCCCTTGTTCCATTAGATAAAGACAAAGGGGACAAAAATTTCACCTCCACCCATAGATGACAAGTGCCATGCATGCATAAGATGAGGGGATAGCGAAAAGAGCTCATTTTAAGCACCTGGGAGCTAGTTTTTGTCATATGAGGAACCTAGCGAGAGAAAGGTGGGGGTTGCATTTTTATGTCCCCATTTTCCCATTAGAAAGGGAATAAATAGATACAAAAATTTTCCTCCATCCCCGGGTGACAACTATAAGCGTTAAACATGCGTGACTTGGAGCGAGGGCTAGAAAAATGCCAAAAGTGCCTATCTGAGCCTCTCAAGGTCATATGATGTGTCCATGAGGCCTAAGGTGGGGGTGCATTTTTATTTCCCCCTTATCCCCTTTGAAATTGAATAATGGGACACAAAATTTTGTTTTTAGTGTCATGATGACATGTGGCACTAAAAAAATTCTAACTGCGAGAGCGTCCTTGAGAGAGAGCTTGAAAACGAAGTTGCCAGAGATCCCAAAGGTCTTTTTGGGAACTTATTTATATGATTTTGACTAAAAAAATAATTTTTAGAAGAATGGGATGGGTTCCATGATCTAATTATTCCTGAAACATCCTCAAAAATATCATTTTTCTCAGACCTCAAGGTGTGCCTTCCAAAACTAGATTGTGGAGAGAAGTGCCTTGTTCTTGTGACAAATATGAAAATACCATCATGTAGGGAATTGAATTATATTTCTAATGGTATTTTTACCTCTAACTATTTTTGGAGCTCCCAGAATCATCTTCTAAAGCTCAAATGTTTTTTGAGTGTTATCTCCTTCACCTTCAAAACCCACTTTTGTTGAACTTGCTCCTAAACCACCAAATCTTCCCTAAATATTCCTAAATAACTTTTGCAATGATCTTGGCTCAATTAATAGTCCTCCTGATGAATTTAGGATTAAAATACACTCGAATAATATGCACCAGCCTTAGAAAGGCTAAAAATAGTCATTCCTAAGCCTCTCGAAAGATCCTTCTTGAAAGACGTTGTCTCGAAGGACCTTGTGAACTTGTTTTCATATTTTCAACACATGGAAAAGGTTAGGACCACCTACATATACATTTCATGGATGGGGATAGGCATAGAAAAATGGATGAACTAGTCTAGAAGGGTGTCTCGGGAAGTTTTACAATGAAAATTTTTGACACGATGGTGTAGTTGTCCCATTTTCAAGTTGAATGTTGCCCTTGACAAACACAAGAAAACACCGCAATAGTGTACCGCAGAGTTTCAAAACCCACAGAACACTAAATTAGTGTACCATATAATTATAAAATCCTCAAAATAATTTTTTTATTGCGTGATAGCCTAAATCACTTAGATTATTTATGGATTTTAATTCCATTCGAACAAAAATTGACTTTACATGTGTTATTCGGAACAAGTTTTATATATTTACATGTTATCCTAAATATTCATGTGATGATTTATGGATTGTAATTTCATTTGTATAAAAATGAAATTTTTCATGTTTCCCTACTTAAAATTAAGGGGAGTGTAGGGTTTGTAATATTAAGCGAGAAACAAGCTTAATAGAAATCGCCAAAGTCTAACGGTCATGGCTTATAGATTATATTTAAAATATAAGCATGGAGGAATCCACTACTACATTGGAAGTGTTTGAATTTAAAATATAAGAGTGACCCAAATAAGTTACCCACCATGTATAAAACATGGTGATCTCATTAGAGATCGGTGACAAGCAAACACAACGAAGAACATGTGAGTAACAAGTTTATGTGAGCAAGAAATGCAATGATATTAATGATACATGATGCGAATGATATAAAGGTTAATCTCTACACATGAGTGAATGTATATGACAGTTTATAATTCCTCCTTGAAGGTGTAATCATTTGTGGATTCAAGGAAATAGTGGGAGTGCTAGGTGAAATATATATTCTCAATAAATATAAGTGATTTTTCAATGGGTTTTTTACCGAAAGGTTTTCCCACTTAAATCTTATGTCATGCATTAATTTAATTTAATTTGTTCATGCACTAAATCTAATATCTAATTCATTTTTTGGTGTAATATATCTATATTTTTTGTTCAATCATAACTATAATCCTTGGTTGTTTATTTTTTGGTGGATATATAAATTTGTGTTATTATTTATCTCCATGTTTCCTAATATATTCCAAGTTAGATTTGGGTGACCTCTTGAATCTGATAATTTGTGTTCTTCTATACCTCTTAATCCCTCATACATATGAAGAAATTAGGAAGAACAATATTTTAAAGTGACTTTAGGAAGAAGTTAGGATTTTGGGGGTGCAAATAGGCTTTGAACTCTAATCCTCCTTGAAGTAGAATTTAGGAGTATATGATAATTAGAAAACTTCAATTGCCTTTGAATCAATATTTTGAAGTGAAAAATATGATAAAATTTTGATCAACTTCCAATCAAGATTTTGGAGATGAAAAGACCAATTCACTTTTAGTTGGAATTTTAGAAATGTCCAACTGACAAAAATATTGATTCAAAGACAAAACCCCACTTGATCATGAGTCACACTATTAGAAATATGTGATAAGCTTGAAACCCCTCCTTGATTTGATCAAGATTTTGATGGTGTTTATTAAGACAAAAACCATGATTGGCTACTAGTCAAAATTTTGAGGAAGGAAAAGTCGGTGGAAACTCTTCCTTCTCTATGCAAATCAAATAGGAAATTGAAAACTCCACCTCAAACTTGTAAATTTAAAATTCCAACTCCGGGCATTCCTTTCCTACTAAAAACAACATTGACTTCCTGTCATTCACAACTGAAAAATCTTGCAAAACACAATTAGATGCTTGAAATCTCATCAATTTTTGTAAGAGAGAGAGAGCATGAGAGCAAGAAAAAAATCCAAAAATCCAAAATAATACTTTACAAGTGAGTGGAAATACCAATGAATAAACCATTTTAGAACTATAAATGTTGGCATGTATGAAAATTCTAATTAACATGGACATTAATGGCAAGTGAATCAAGAAAGTATGACTATTTGAAAAGTATGACTCAAAGGGAGTCAAGATTTTTTCCTTGTTAGACAAAGCAAAAAGTATGACTCAAATGGAGTTGGGATTTTTACCTTTTCGCATAAGGAGAAAATCCAAATCAAAGGGAGTCAAAAATTCCTTTTTAGATAAGGAAAAATTATAACTCAAAAGGAGTCAAGCTTTTTCCTTGTCAAATAAGATGAAAATTTTGACTCAAAGGGATTCGGGATTCTTACCTTATGAAACAAGACCGAAAATTCCGACTCAAAGGGATTCAGCTTTTTGTCTTGTCAAACAAGGTGAAAAAGTATAATAAAATGAGATCTTGGTTTTTGTCGGTGTAAAGATGTGTTTCTTATATCACTTATAATTTTTGGAAAAAATCTCTAATCTCCCAATAATTTTGCAAAAATATTGCATGGTTACCCCTAACTTGTCAATGTAATTAAAATTTTGTAATAACAAATTGGTATTAGGAATAAATCTTGTAACATACATTTAATTTGTAATGTATATTTATGTTACAAGTGATAATAATATATGAATATATATTTTATTTGATTTTGAATAACCATTAAGATGTGAATGAATACTAATCATATTTTTCTTCTATCGGCCCCTCATACTTATTTTTCCCTATGATGCATCCGTGAGTCATTAGTTTCGTGCAATGGCTAGAACTGATAATAATAAACAAATGCCGTCATGAATTATAAATTATCACCTACCCTATATTTATCTATTCCTAGAACATATTTTTTCCACCAATAACTAGTGACATTACACCTTATGTGGGGATTCTTTCTTTCTTGGTGCACTTTGCAATCACCTTATTATATTCATGTATTACTTTCAATAGAGGTGGAGCCTCACCCATTTCCATGAGAATATGTTTAAGTTATATGCACTTGCACACACCCTACTCTCCCAACAATAGCATCCTTATTACTAAGGAGGATGAATTTTGTGTGATACTCATGGATATCAACATTATTGGTGTTAAAAGAAGTGTTCCTTGAAAAATATTAAAACATTACCCCGAGACTAAAAAAATATTCACTATATCAAATTATATTAAATGGGACATTGAATTATTGAGCCTTAAAACCCATAGGAAGTGTAGAAAGATCAAGGGGAAAATCATCCTAAGGGAAACTCTTTCTCGCAAAGAATTCACCTCACACCACTACACCATTTATCACTCACTTTTTCATCCTACTATTCCATTGGGAAACAATAGTGACCCTCTATAGTCTTTTACTACCCAACTGAGCTATGTGCATTGGCACTTCATCCAAAAAAGTATGGATGCTCACTCAAAGCACGCATGACCATTAGGTTTCTCCTTTGTTTTGCTTATCAATATGTTATCATGTGTTCATCATATTCATAATCATTCACAAAGAAACATCATAATCATGACATTCCAACAACACAAATAATAAGGAAATCATTTGTGGAAAGTAACAAGTAAGACCTAAAGTACCCATGATCAAACACGCTTATTCTGAACCCATAAGCAAGCCTTCTATTATAATCCATAATTAGTTACATAACATAGAAGTTGACTACAATATACTCAATACATCAATGTGATGGACCATACATGCTCTCATATAAACTCCAAAACCATAGACTATTGAACTCTATCTCTAACTTAGAATCCTTTATTTGTACTAGTCAAAACTAGGATGCATTACCCACAGCTTATACTCGGTGGGTACTTGCCCTTCACTATCTTCATACACCTTCCTAATAATAGGTGTTATTACAATAGCTTACATGTTTGTCCTCATAATAGTTTAAGATAAATATATATCCTATTTTTATCTTCTTTAAACTTATTATTAGACCTCTCTCGTGTGTCAATTCTATTCTTAGTTGCATGTGCTTTTCCTATTTGTATCCCTTGTGTGCGCCTCAAGTTACTCTCGCTTTTGTCTATTATTAGCCAAGTCTCCAAAAAGGCTAAGTCTAAATTTTTACTTACGTTCGTGCATCCCTACGCACCGGTTTATCCTTCTTTGGTGTGCACCCCTTGCACTTTGATCTATTTTCCTACACGTTCACCCTCGCGTAAGCCTCTACATTAGGTTGATAATTAGTAAATTTTCTCCGACCAACATTACCCCACACTAGGGATATTATCTCGCCTCGAAATATTAAACCAAAGAATGTCTTTCAAGAATGAATAAATAAAGAATTTGAACAATAATGTGGGCTTGCACCCCAAGAATGAAAATAATTAGGTTCTATAACATGCACGGTTACCATTTCTCAAGCCTTTTTAGGTGGAAGGATCCTTAAATATTCCTCATCCGTAATATTCTCTAACTCCTTCCATCCTTCATTATCCTTTGTTTCTTTTATAGGCGCAAGGCGTCAAAATGACAGTATTTCTACAAGGGTCAACTCAATTATATTTCCCTTAAGCTTTGTGATCATTTTATTTATTTCTAAGGACACATCATCTAGTGCATCCATTATGTACGTGAACAAAGGGAAGAGCTCTTTTATTACGTCCCGAGAACATAACCTTCAAATTTTAATCAGTCTCTTTTCTACTCCACTCTAGACATTACCTTCTTCCACTTGACCATGTTGTTCTTCATTTTGGCTTGTATTTTCCTTAACTCCACCACTTCATTAGCAATAAGCACGCTCATGACCTAATCAAAATCTTAGTAGTTATCAAATACAAACTCTTCCCTTCACACATCCTCCTTGGCCTCTTCTACTAGTGCCTCATCTGCGCAGTGTATCTCTACTTGTTATCTATCATTATTCTTCTCGCAAGGCAATCTCCTCATCCATCGGCCCCGTTATATCATCCTCTTTTTGTGTAAGAGCGTTTATGCCAAGTATTCCAAATAGTGTAATAATAATGAGTACTCATCCTTAGCATGCTCAAATAGTTCTGGGCACATGATTGTGATAGCATTCATAATTCACTCTGCCTTCTTGTATGTCACGTACATTTGTCCTTTTTCTTCTCTAAGTTCTTGCTTAAGTTCCTCTATATTTTGGTATTTTTCCTCGGTTTCCTCATGTATCCTCTTGATTACGGAATCCTTATCAAAAATTCTCACCTTGATTTATGATGCTATTTTATTTAGCGATGCTTGTTCATTGGTGAACATTTCAATGTCTACCACTGGAAAGGCTTATCCTAGCACGACTTTAGCTAAGTTTTAGATAACAGATTTTTCATTTATTTCAAACTCCAGCTCTTCCATGTGTGACTGATAATCTTAAGAGAGCATATTTCTAGTGCATAGTAGGGCTTCATTCTTATCAAAGAATGACCAGCATAATAGGTCTTTTGTGGCCACTCAAGCATTAGTACCATGCCCTAATGATATTCATAGGATCATCAATATATTGTAAGTGAGGGACCTTGGGGATATTCCTTCACCTTCTTCCTTTCCCTCTACATCCCTTCGGCACCTTCTACACAATAGAATGAATCACCCCACTAGCCTCTCTTGTGTGTTCATCTTTCCGGAAATGGTATCCTTTTATTTCTCTTACTCTTCCTCTTCGTGCTCTACCTCGCACTCTTCTTCATGCCCTTCATCTCATCTAGTGCTTGAAATAGTTAGTCCACATGTGCCCCTTTCTTATTGATCTATCCTTGGGCTTTCCTCTTCATGTGCATCGCGATCCTTCTCATCATTGTCATCATCCAAGTTATGGATGATCAAAGAGTCTCGCAGCAGCTCCTCTTCATCTTTAGACTTGGTTTCTTTGGTGACTTATTGAATTCTTCTGAAGTTCTCACACCTCATCATGTCTCCCTCTAATCTTGTTGTTTCTTCTTCTTTTCACTCTTATCCACGGAAGGATCCTCCTCATCCCGTTCTTCTTATTCATCTAGTCTTAGAGGGGGAATATTCTTGCATGATCTCTTAGCTCCCATATTTTTTTATCAATCATGCACTTCTCATCCTTCAATTGTATCCCGAGGTAGATGAACACTTTGATATCTTGTTTCCCTATTGCCATGGTAGTAGGAGTTATTTCCATGTTATCAGACTCCATGGTTTCTACGTATGCAAACTTGGCAGGGTAGACAAAGTTTTTATGAAAAGTGTGGTAATCAGATTCCACACTATTTACATCAAAATTTAATTTGAGCACCTCCTTTATCATGTTGAATGTGCTTTGAAAATATTTTATCATGAAGGAAAAGGGTAGCTTGCACCATGGGTTGTAATCTCCATCGCTTAATTTAAATCTTCCTAGGCTGAAATGTGGATGCACCAAAAACCATGTCTTTCCTTCAAGTAATGAGGTAAGTTCCCTCGTGTGCGCCATTCATTCTCAAATACTTTACACATTTTCTTTGACCACTTATTTTAGGTACATCTTATATTGGCTAGTGATGGAACCTTCACATGTAAACATTGTAAATCTCTACACGTATGACTTGTCTTCAAGAGGGTAGACCCATATTTTATCCTTGGGTCCATCTGGAACACCAATCTTGTAAAATACTATGAGCAATAGGATCATGCCCCGTGTTATTTTCTCACCCTTCTCAACCTAAATCCTGGATTCATCTACAATCTCCTTAGCAATGTATAATGCAATGTTGTACATAATCTTCTACGCCATCTTTTGCACTACATGTAGCCATTTCTTATTTACTTGTGACTATCTTTCTCGATGCACCTAGTTTACAAATGACAAGGCACGTCGTGACACTCGTGATTGGATAATTGACACCGCAACATTCATGGCATGACTTCCCCTACGATAGTTGAGCACAAGTGGTAGTTTCCTCTATTACTTAACACCAACTGAAATGGTGTGTCATTGTTCAACCATTTATAGGTTGTTCTATATGCCCAAATAATGTTTGATACCTTTTCATCCCAATCCTTTCTTCCAACATCGCATATCTTTATATCTTTGTTTGTCCCAAGATCTTTTTGAAAGATTCAGCAATTTCATTTACTTGATGGTGATAAGGAGTATTCTTATGGTGTGCCACTATAAAATTTTCCGATAAAATTGTAATAGTATTATTTAAAAACAATTTCCTCTATCACTTGTGCTCCTTTTATAGATTTCCAAATTGTTCTCACATTTATTTCTCCTCACCTACCACCATAATGCATATTTAAGTATGCTTTCTACTTTATCACGTCTTTTCTCCTACTTTATTCCACGTGTGATAGTTGTAACCTTCTAGCATACCACTACTTCCTTATCCGCAAACATCCTCATGCACCCTTTCTTGTGTCATAACCCATCTTCCTCTACACCACATACCAAGTAGTTCATCTTGTTATTGCCTACCTTATGTTACACTCGTGTGGCCTCTTTCTCACATGGTTTCTTAATCTGAGTAATTCCTTACAAGAACCATCATTCTTAAACACACCGTAACACTTTATTTTTTCTTTCGTGTATACCTATCTCATATCCATCAACCACCCATTTTCCAAAATTATTGCACGCACCATTAAACTAACTCTTATCTAAGTACTTGCATCCCAATATATTTTGTGCACAAATACACTTGTTTCACCCCACACTAAAAGTACATGTGGTCCCATTCGCATTAACTCAATAATTCGTAATTAGCTTCGTGTGCAAACACACTTATTACAAAAAAAAAGTAAAGTAAAAACATAAAAGGAAAATATAAATTAATTGGCAATACTACCTTATTAAAAACATAGATGAATCTTATTTATAATAGGGCTTTAGCCTAGTCCCATTAAGTAACCGGAAACATGGTACCATCCAAAGGTGCTTGTAATTGACATGCACTTGATTCTAGTATCTTAGTCACTATAAAGGGTCCCAACCAATGGAATTTCAACTTCCCTGGGTGGCACGTAAACTTGGAATCATATAGAAGTACCATCTTTCCAACTATAAAAGACTTGTTCTTGATGTTCTTGTCATGCCAAGCCTTATGTTGTGCCTTTTATACCTTCGGCTCCAACGTGCAATGGTGTGTCACTCATTTAATTGCACTAATCTATCAATGTTCTCATCAACTACCTTTTCTTTATCCAATCCTCATGCACACGCAATACACAAGGATGGTAACATAAATTTCACATGTATTATACCCTCCATGCCAAACATCAACTGAAATGATGTTTCTTTGTTCAACCGTTTATAGGTTATTCTATATGCCTAAAGAACGATCGATACCTCTTCATCTCAATCCTTTCTTCCAACATCACATATCTTTGTTAGTGTTTGTCCTAAGATCTTGTTGAAAGCTTCGATGAGTGTCATTTACTTGACGGTGATAAGGAGAAGTATTGTGGTGTACCACCATGAACTTTGCCAATAAAATTATAATAGTCTCATTTAAAAAATGAGTTCCTCTATCACTTGTTAGACTTAATGGGAATCCATACCTGCTGATAATATTTTCCCAAAGGAACCTCTTTTTGTTGTTGTTGTGCAATATTTTGTAGGTGTAGCCTCTTCTGCCTTGTCAAATAATCAATACATGTGATGATGTAGCATGCACTTGTCCTATGTGTGGGTGGTGCAATAGGTCCTACAAAATTAATTGCCCATTTTTCAAAAGGTTTCATGCTTGTTATAGGTCACAATGACATCTCGTCTCTACTTCCAAGCTTTCTAATTCTTTAATAGTGATCACATGCTTTGACAAAATCCTTGGTATCTTTATAAAATGTCTCCCACAATTTTCTGTTAAAAGGATCTTGTGCATGGTTGCTTCCCCTGCATAGTTTCCTCCTGCGATGCCTCCATGTGCTTCCTCCATGATGGATTTTTGCTCATGCTCTAAAACACACCTACACAAGACCTCATCTCTACCCATTTTATACAGGTCTCCTCCAATAAGCTGATATGGTGTGGCTTGAATAGAAAGTTTTTTCTTTTCCAAGGTCTTCATTCCTTTTGGTGTAAATCCAATGTGTAAAAATATTGCTATGTCCTCCAAATCAGCTAGTGTGCAATTCAATATGAACAATTGTGCATCTAGAATAGTGTCTTTAATACTTTGCATGTCCTCTCCATAATTGATCCTTGACAAATGGTCAAGTCCCAAGTTTTTATTTCCGGCTTTAATACGACCTAAAATCAAACTCCTAAAAAAGAGTATCCACCGATAGATGTGCCCTTGCAAAACAAGTTTTTTGACCAAGTACTTCAATGTTATATGATCTGTATAGAAGATGAATGGTGTGGCTAATAAGTACTATACAAATTTTTGGATCACGTATATCATAGATAATTTCTCACACTCTATCGTTATATAGTTCTACTCTATTGGTTTCAACTTCCTATTCGAAAATCATATGGGAGTATCTACATTACCCTCGATTGATTGCACCAAGACTGCACGTGTTAATAGCTATACTGAAGCATCAATATGTACATGGAAAGGTTTGTTTCATGAAGGAAAGTGCAATATTGGTGTGGTGGTAAGCTTTTCCTTTAATGTTTCAAATGATTGTTGGTATGTATCACCCCAATAAAACTTTCCTTTGGCCTTGAGCAATTCCTCCAAGGGCACAAAATATTTATATAACCTTTGATGAACTTCCTACAATAGCCAATGTGCCCAAAGAAACTTCACACTTCACTTTAATTGGTAGGTTATTTTAGCCCCAAAATCATTGCAATCTTAGTTGGATCTACCAATAATCCATCCTTACAAATAATATATCCAAGAAAAGTTCCAAAGGGTGTAGCAAAGATACACTTCTTAATGTTGAGAGAGATTCTCAACTACCTACACCTCTCAAACATCAATCTCAAATTATCACAGAGGCCTTTCATAATTCCATAAATGTTACAATCATCTAGATAAACATGTAATAACTTACGAATGAATTCATGGAATTCTGAACAATGATGCATGAAAACACTATTCACACATTCTTTAACCTAAATGGCATGACAAGTGTACACAAAACTTCCCCATTCAATGGTGAAGGTGGTATTTTCATGATCCTCACATGTAATGCACACCTAGTGATACCCTCAAAATCCATCAGCAAATGAATAAATTTTGTGCCCCGTAACACCTTCAAGGATATCTTCCGTAAATTGCGTAGGAAAAGAATATATGGCACATGAAGCATTGAGTTCCTATAATAAACATTTATCTTAATCCCACCATAATTATTAATGTTGATTACCATGGGAACTACCCACTCGGAGTTCCTCAATTGGTTTGATGATTCCAAACTAAAGAATTTTTTTCAATTTATTTCTTGACCTTCATGGCAGGTTTGAGTTCATCCGATAAGGCATCTTCCAAACCAAACGTGCACCATATTTCATCTTAATCTTCATCTTTCCCAATGAGAGATGCACACCTTTACACTCATGTTAACCTCTTGGAAAATATCCTGGAATTCATGAAACAGCCCAATGTTCTTTGTAACCTCTAGTTCTAACCAATAATATCCTCCTTAGGTGCATCCTCAGTGCAATATTCACCTTCTTAGTCTTCATAGGTACATGGTATGTGTGCCTTCTCATCTGCATAGTCCATCACTTCATGTACACCCTCAGTGTGGATAATATCTAAGTTCTCTACTTCTTCATCATCAATAAGGTACACCATCTTCCCTTTTTCCTTCTCTCTCCATGCATGACTTAATAGGGTCTCTTATGTATCTACTACATCTTCACGCACATTAGTCTCATGTTCTTATAAGATTTGAACCATGACTTCCTCTACCTTGGTGTTATCACCTAAACTTATGTGATTTATGATCTACATGGACATATGGACTGGTGGCTTATTATACAAATAATCAAAAGTGTTAGCTATACCATTATTCATTTCTCAACTTGCAATCTCTTACTTGAGATCAGCATTACGCATACCATGCACACATGGAGCCCTTAAATGTTAAATATAACTTATGAACCCAAAGAGATGGTGACATATCCTCCTAGACTTGTGCCCACTATCTCTCATAGTGGTGGACATGTACCAAATCAAGAGTCCTACCGCCATACCCATGTATAAGAGAAGGAGAATTTCTCTGAGAAAACCTTATCAAAATGGCTACCCTTACCTCACACTAGCCCAAAATATTATCTTTGTGTGTCACCCACCAAAGATGTTGATGTTCTACGCAATGTATAAACCATCATATTCCATATATCCCCCTCATTTTTCCACTAGTCTTCTATGGCACACAAGAAAGAGTCAAGTTTTTCCTTCCTCCTCTGAATATACCTAGGAAACTGAGTTCTACCTAGGTGACTCTTCCTTGACCTCATGACCTACCATTTCATAAGTGTCATGGGCCCAATTATCACAAGCAACACTGGTAGTGTCACTAAAAATTGTGCATCTTCCCACTAAAATACGCCTTCCTTAGATGGTTCCACATTCTTAGGGTCACACAATGAACATGCATAAATCCTATTAATTCTTCTTCACTCACAGGATCAATGTAGGGTGTAGCCTTCATATCATCTAGGGTTATGATAACACTTTCTTCCTTGTTCTCAAAACTGATATATATTTTATTGAAATACAGTTTGCATTGTTGGCATAACACCAAGGATGCCCAAGTAGTGCTAGGAAATTATCTTCCTCAACTAGCTTAAATGCTTCAAAATCTCTTGTAAACTTTACACCTTGAATAGTTATTAAAGTATCCTCGATTACACCAATAGGCATGACCTTGTTTTATTCGCAATATACATTACATTAAGAATATGGCTATAAATGCGGTCTCCCATCTCGATTCCATGCATCCAAAGTTATAACATTCACCTTTGTGCATGTGCCAATTACAATATTACTCAACAACAATTATCAATCACGCATCCAGTGTAATTTATTTTTCATACTCATGGTTCTAAGGTGGTAAATTTATAGGAAGTATCTCGGTGCTCTCATTCAACTCTAGCACGTAGTACCTTCTCACAAAACCATTTTCCTAGTATAGGGATGATGTTCTTCTCGCCTCATCATCTGAAAACCTCCTTCAAATCATCTACATCCTTCTATGGAAGCTTACTATTTTTCACGCTGCTTCCTCTCATGTGCTTGTTCCTTCAAGCCGGATCTCACCTTACAAATCTATGATTACCCCCATGGTCTCTTGATAGACATCTTTCTCGATGAACCACATCTAAGTACTTAACATGCATAATCTCCTCCCTCTTGATGAGATATTTTTCTTTAATAGGTTCATGCATGTGCGCTTGCTTTACCTCTGCATGCATGTAGTCACTAATACATGGTTATAGTTCTAGATCATCCATATTTCTAGGTGACCATTATTCCTTCTTTTTTTGCTCTACGTTGATCGTCCCAAATATTTTTTTCCTTCTTATTTATTTACACATATATATAGAGGTAGAAATATTCAACTTTGTGTGTTTTTCCATAATACGCACAAACCTAGCTTCTTAGGGACACTCACGTTAGTAATGATCTAAATACCCAAAAGCATAGCAAGTCCCACACGTGAACCTTCGTCTACCACCATGGCCTCTTCTCCTATATCCACCTTGGAACCCACCATCTCCTCATCTATCTACGGCACAAGCTAGTTTCACATGCCTTATGAATCTAGTCTATCAAATAGAATTTGGTTATATTATGGGTATGTGCATCACAAATATTGCAGTATTTAGAGACATTCTTCATCATTGTTGCATGTTTCTGAAAAGGGGGCAATCCTGAACATCATGATTCTTGTGGAAAATCTCACAAGATTGTAACAATAGCACACATTCCTACACATACAACTATCCTTAGTATGTCCTTCCACGTCGCAATCGGTGCACCATAATCCACTACGTGTCTCATGTGCCAAATTAGCAGAAATATTTTCAAATTGTTTATCCATAGCCATTATTTGTGCCTCAAGAAAAGGACTCACTCTAGTGTGTGCGCTCCCAACTGCTTCAGCATGCATAGCTACTTCCAAATCTTCGTGTGGATCAAGAAATTTATTATGTGATGAATCCCTTCAAAACAGAGTCAACAAGCCTCCAACGAACCATTGTGCATGTTGGCTCTGATGAATATCATAAGATATCTTGGATAAGAGAGTTTTAAACTACACATCATACTCCCTCACACTTTCAGATAATCCATATTTAATTTCCTTGAGTGCACTAATACTCTATCACTCAAACTCGATAATTTGAAATTCATCCAAAAAGGAAGTATGTAATACATCATAATCCAACACACTCTGGTGTTGATCATACTTTTCGTATAGCAACTTTGTGCATGCCCTTGAATTGTGGTGGTGGCAAAATGACTTGTCTTTCTATCGAAGCTATTATTCCCTTAGCTCTCCATAACAATTCACACTTGTACACATGCTCAATTGCATCCTCCACACCTTTATACTCTAGAAAGTGAAGAGACATATCAAAGAATACTTGAGGTGTTGTTTGTTGTGGTTGTTGAGCTGGTTTTTGTGATGATTGTTGCAATGGTTGTGGCCCTTGTCTTGGGATGGGGCCAAATCTTGAACCTAAACCTCCACCATGATTTTATCCATGTGATGGCTAACTTGATCCTCTTACCATGACATGTGGCCCTATAGATGAATTTTCTTTGTCCCAATTTTTGTGTGAAATTAGACACCAACTTGTTTTGCTATAGTAGGACCTATAAGATTGCTTCCAATTGTCTATTCACTAAAACTTTGACTCGATAATGTTCCCGTAAAATTACCTCTAAAATTAGTTGCTCCAAACACTCGGCGCCTACTACATTACCATGTGTTCATCATTTATCTGTCATGATTCATGAGTGGTAACTAAAATGTTTCTATGTGTGTCTCCTACCCAACATGTAGATGTTACTTTCTCACCTTCACTATTATTCTCTTCAACAACTACATCTAGATTTAGAACACTTTGCACAAGGGCTAGGAGGACATGCTTTGGTCAAATGTGTGTTTGCGGTTCTCATTATTTCCTCAAACTCACTCTCATCAGATGTTGATGGGGTATCTCTAATGCACTTTCCTAATGTTAGGAGGACATGATATTGTTTTCACTCATCTTCCACAAGGCTCTCATCACTTTCACCAATCATCATTCTTCTCGACCTCAATGCCTCATCAACTACCCTTTGTTGTGCCTCGTTATATTTGATTTTTCTTTCCTCTCTTTATCTTTCTTCCACCAGGGCCACTAACATCCTTCCCAAACTAGCTCCTGCCCCTATGCGTGGTGGGGTTTTATCTCACCATAGGTAATTTCTCCATTCCCAATTCAACTATCAAGATCTTGATAGCTAAAGGTATTACATGCAAATAAGATCCTCTTGGCTCATGCAAGAACCAAAATTTTGCTTCCTCTAGGCAAGAGTATGTCAAAATTATGTACTCTAAAGTATAGTTGCATAGTACACCTTCCCACCAACAATCCATAGCTTTATTCCATGGATCATTTGAATCAAAGAGTGTTTGATAGTCTTCCTGCATCCAAGATTTCTTTCTGAGAACACCTCCATTTTTATTTAAGCTACCAACCACCGTATAACTCTACTGGGAAGAAGTTAAAGAATGTCTCATACAAAAATTCATATAAATTATCTTCCACCCACTTGTGTGCATTAAATTTTGGTCTAGTACTATATCACATGTGCAAAATCATGTTATTCATCTTCTATCTAGCTTTCAATATTCTCCAAAGACTGTCAAAAATGTCATCTCGCATGTAATAGCCTCGGTAGACTAATTGAAAAGAGATCCTGAAACAGAACCAAAATGTAGTATTTTTATTACCAAACTAGAGCTATGTGCACTATCACTTCATCTAGAAAAGTATGGAGGCTCACCAAGCGTGCGCTAAAAGGAACAATAACCAGATCGTACCAAGCCAAGAACTCAAATGCTAATTAAACACCACGATCAATAATATGAAAGTAATTCACTAGAATAACTTTACATAAACCTTTGCAAACAAATGAGCAGCAATATCATATATTATTATGGAACTCAATGGAATATAATGAGAATGGACCTTGTTTATATAGGAAAGGAATAACAATCTAAGAACCAGTCAAGGTCGTAGATCAAGCCATAAATCAAGGAAAGAACTAGTAATCAAAGAACTATTTAAGACCATAGATTTAGGAAAGAACTAGACATCAAGGATCTAGTCAATACCATAGATCAAGGAAAGAAATAGTCAATATCATAGATCAAGGAAAGAACTATACCTAACAACTAGATAATATCCCCCTAATATCTAAATAACTATCCACACACATAAGTGGGTGAGGATAAATACAATAAAGGTAAATAAATTATCTAGGTGAACATGAGCTAAGGTAAATACCTACTCTAACACCCCCCTCAAGTGAAGCTAGGGGCCAAAATAGAAGTGGCATGTCCACAAAGTATGAGTCTTAACAATGGGTTTGATGAAGTACTCATGTACAATATATCCATGAAGAAATCTCGAACCAAAAGAAGGAAAGAATCTTGTTAGAAGGAAAGAGAAGAAGAAGAAGGAAGATGTTCTCATGAACACCCCCAAGAAAAACTTCCAAAACCCCAAACATTCCATGCAACTCAAGGTAGTGAGGTGATGCAAAAGGCTTCGTAAAGATTTCTGCAACCTACTACTAAGTCAAAATGTACTCCAAGCAAATAACTCCATCATGAATGTGTTGACGAATGAAGTGGATGTGTATCTCAATATGTTTGGTCCATTGGTGCTCAACTGGGTTGCGAGAAATGTGAATTACACTTTGGTTGTCACACCAAAGTATAGTCGATGAATCCTATGGGAATCCAAACTATGTTAATATTTGTCAAATCTAAATAATATACTTGACTCGTTTGTAACTTCTTCCTTGTACTATGCCTCTACGAATATGAAAATGCAATGGCTTGTTTAGTTATACACGCCAAGTAATCGGAGAAGAACCAAGACAAAAAAGATATCCAAAAGTGGAACGCATGTCATCAATAGAACCTTCCCAATCTAAATATGTATACCCAACCAAATGAGTAGAACCCCTAGTGTAGTGTAGGCCAAAGTGGGAAGTTCCCTGTAAATAGCGCAAAATCCTTTTAGTAGCCTATCGGTGTCTACTATACGAGAGAATGTGCAAGTGAGATATAAGCCCTACTACAAATGAAATATTAGGGCAAGTATGGGTCAAGTACATGAGACTTCCAATCAACTACCTATACAATGTAGGATCACAAAGTGGTGTAGTACATGTGGAAGTAAGAGTAACCCCAAACTGAAAAGGAGATGGACTTGCCTTGCAATCAGCCTTATCAAAGCATTGAAGAATATCATGGGTGTACTTTTTCCACTCAAATGAATCCCTGAATCTATCTGAGAAATCTACAATCCAAGGAAATAATGCAATAACCCAAGATCTTTTATGTCAAATTGTGTAGAAAGAGCCCTCTGAATAGTCTGAATGTGGGAAGAAGAGTTTCCAGGTAAGTAGAATGATCATCAACATATAAGACAAGTATCACAATATCCTCACCAACATGTTAGAGATACATTATATGATTGGAGTGGCAATGAACAAAACTAGTAGATAGAAGAAACGAATCCATCTTCTCATACCAAGTCCTAGGGGATTTTTTTGAGACTGTAGAGAGACCTTCAGAGCCTACAAACAAGAGAAGAATCCTAAACAAATCCAATAGGTTATTCCATGTATATTTCCTCTTGTAAATCTCCATGTAAGAAGGCACTCTTCATGTCCATCCGTATACTGAGCCATCCCTATGATGCGGTAATACCAAGTACAAGGCATACAAAATCCATCTTGTCAACAGTGCAAAAGTCTCAAATTAATCAATACCTTCAACTTGTGAAAAACCCTTTGCAACAAGGCAGATCCTTATGCTTGTCAATGGACCCATCCACTGTATACTTGGTTCGGTATACCCACTTACACCTAACCATATTTCTTCCTTTAGGAAGAGATACCAAATCCTAAGTATGATTCTTCATCAAAGAAGAATACTCAGTTGTCATCGCATCATCCCACTCCTGTATCCCATGAGCCTTTGAAAAATATTGTGGATCCTCAAAAAATTCGACACAAAATTCCAAAACCTGTAGAATGTGTGTGATGATGCCTAGTGGGTGGAAGATCTTGTATGAAAGGTGTTTCCTCATAAACTATAGTATGAGCCCACTTAGGCATAGTGACAACATCAGTGGGAATAGGATCCTCAATGACATCTATAACCTCCTCATCAACCTCAAATGAATTCCAAGATGGAAAGGTCGGAAGGTTTATGCTTTGGGCTGGTAGTAAATAGAGCCAAACTTACTTGCATAAACAATTAAAGCATCTTGATGAACATATGACAATAGTAGGAATGAATCCAACAGAATAAAAACATAGATCTAACTTAAGAAAGATCTTATGCAAATAACACATACATTAAGCACAAAGTCTAAACATATGTATTAATATTTCTTCTGTTACAAGAAAACACAAAGTCTTTCTCTCCTCACTTCTCTTTTCATACAAAAAAATGTCCACCTTTGAATACAACAAGTATTCAAGTATTTATAGAAGGAGAGAGAGGAAAGAAGACAAAAGCAAACCAACCACTACTTACAAAATATCTTACAAGATATTTACAAAATATCTAAAAAGTCAAAAGTTGACTTTGGGCAAGTTTTGGATGAACATCCCATGGTGCAACATGGATGAGGTCATCATAAATGCCAACATGCTTTTTAAATATTTTACAAAAATGATCAACGCATACACCAGAGGAGAAACTACTCCTCATCATCTCTTTGTTCAAACTTGGTGTCTTGCTTTTGATCAGGAGAGATGATGTGACACTACGCTCGATATTCCATAAACTTGCTGATCATCACTTGAAGTTGATCATGATCTGGACCTTTAAAATGGTCACAATGACTTCACAAGTTTCTTTCTCATTCTTGAGCTTGTCAGGTAACTTCGGTGAAAGTTTCACATGCATCGATCAAAAAAGCCAATGAAGTCACGGCAAGCCAAGAGGTTATTGATTGACTCTCGGTCGAAAGTGACCTCTGGTGCCAAACCTTGAGTGATGATAGCCTTGAAGCACTGGAATGTATCATCTACTTCCCTCAAGTTATACGATTCACTTGAGCATCCCTGGAGACATTTTTGTAACTATCTGCTCCATGTTGTATCGTGCGTCCAGGGCTTCATCTTTGATTTTATCTATTCTCTCCAGGATATATTCCATTTGATCAACCCAGTAATCTAAAGCGATGAGAGCTTTGTTATGTGCATGTGGGTGATCGATAACACTAACCTTCAATAGGTCATCAGCTGAGCAATTAACCATGGTTTGGAATGTTTCATGCTGCAACTTGGCATTATCCACTCTTCGGAGAGGGAACCTGCTACTGCTTGTAGCTCCTTATTTTCTTGAGGTTATATCTTGATAGAGCAATGTGAATTTCCCAATCATTTCTTGACCATCTCTGAGGATCCACTCGATCCAGGATGATATTGCTGCCTTGTTCACCAATCTTAACATATTCATTTATTTTCTCTTGACTGGGAACTTGAATGGGTTCGGTGGCAGTCACTGGAGGAGCGTTGCCCATTTTCTGCAATGCTTGTAGGAGATGTTTGTTTTGTTCCTTGAGTATTCTTTTCTCCTCTTTTTCTTCTTGGAGCTTCTTGCAGAGAGCATCCACAGTAGACAAGGCTTCCCCTTGCAGGACTTTCAGATGAGGTCCCCATTGTGACTTGAGTCACTGTGAAGTCTGTGGGAGACAAGATCCTCTTTTCTCTTGGTGGGATCCGGGTAAGCTATCTCCATGACTCTCTCCCAGTGCTTTTAGAAAAGTGAGTTATCACTTTCTGCTTCTTGGTTCCCTTCTTTGGAATGATGGAGAAATCCATGGCCGCAATGGGAACTTTCCTCTTATGCTGGCTCAGATGGTCAGAAATCCAACTAGGACTTATGGGAGTGGGAGTAGAGGAAATAGAAGAAGAAATGGGAGTGAGAGGGGAGAAACTGTAGAGAGGCCTCGGGAAGTGTGTTGAAACACTTGGTGGTGGCATTGACAGGGAGTCCAATGCACCACTGCTTGTGGGGCTGGAGTTACTACGGGGAGAAGAAGGACATGGAAATGGAAGGGATCTCAGCAATTGGATGGAGGAATATTGGGTGATAGATCTATGAGAGAGGAGAAGATGGAAGAGGTGGGAGATGGAAGGGAGGAAGGGAGAGGAGAAGACACATCCATAGGAATAGATGCTTGAATGACGGGAGGAGGAGAAGAAATGGAAGAAGGAACATTGGGTACCTCTAGTAGTTGTAGTTGTGATAACATCTGGGTGGATGTATCCATTGAAACCTCTGTTGTTTCTTCTTTACCTAGAGACACCAGGTCGACTACTTGCTTCTCAGAAGTAGGAGGAAGGCCTTCAGGAGTTTCTTCTTATCTACTTGATTCACCCTCCTTGTCTTTTCCTTTTCCTTTTGGCACATGGGCCGGTCTTGGAGGTGCTCTACCTGAAGGAGAAGTAGTGAAATCAACTCTGAGGTAGGTGAGACCATTATGTTTGCACCAATGTTTGGTGCGTTGCAATGTGGGCTTAACCCTTTCTGAATGGTTTTGGTGCTTTGCTCTGTCGATCTCCATGAATGGCCAATCATCCCCATCTGTCATGTCAAGGTAAACTGATCAATTTCTTGATCGAGTCTCTTGGAATTCCTTTGGGACAATGGCTACCCATAGTGGATGATCTCCTCCCGAGCCGGTCGGGAGTGATCCTTTCACTTTGATGTCTATCTCATGTGTCAGGTCGATCCAAATGTCCTCGAATCTCGGGAACATGGATGGGATCAATTTTTTTCCTTTGGGAGGCAACTCGTAGTCGAAGGTCGGCCTTGCTTTGGGGAAAGTTGTGTTTTAAATTTAGTAAACTCTAGCTCAGCATACATCTCCCATGCTTTGGTAAGTGTGGGGCAGGTGTATCGGCCAACTGTAAGGGGGAATGGGTTCCTCCTTTCTTTCTTTCATGCACTTCTCATGATAAGTGATTAGCTTCCTTGACAATTCCAGTAGGATCAGCTTTGGCCCTGCAAACCTTGGCAGCTTCATTGGTCTCCCTCAAAATTCACAGCTCTGAGGTATGTGAATGTGGGGAATTGTGTGAACAATGCTCCCCATTTCTTTGTAGCAGCAATCACACTCGGGCTGGTCCGACCATGTCTCATGTTTGGCCTCAGCAAGCAGATTACCTCATAGAAGAAGGCATCATTAATTTTAGAGAACTGGGAGATGTTGGCCTCGAGCCTTAGCTCTGGGTAGAACTCATATATCTTGACTTGGGGCCATACCCCATTTCGAGCTAACCCTGTGAAATCCCTTTCTTGATGCAACATGTATACAACATAGGAATTCATGTAGAACTTCCCAGTTGTTAGAACTTGTTGAAGCTGTTGGGAGATGGTGTCACTGATGATTTTCCCCAGCCAAAATGTTGATCAGGTGCATTCTTGCTCATGGTCTCTCAGGTATCTCAGCATCCACTTGTGGAAATAATGGGCATCAGGGAGCCCAAATACTCTGTTTAAGAAGGTGATTGTATCACTCAACTCCTCATTGAAGTCACTACGGTGGATGGTTTGTGGCCATCTGCTCACTGACTTCTTGTTCTTTAGATAAAGCTCATTCATCATCTGCATGCATTTATCCTCATTATCATCCCAGGTTCTTGTAGTCTTTGATACTTATTTCTACATATTTCCTGTGATGAGGAATGCCCAGGATCATTCAAAGTGATGAGTTGTGAGGTCGATGATCATCTTGTGTTCTTTGTCTTTGACACATCTAGTGTCTTTGTTATAGCACCGAGCAACCAACATGATGAACTCATTATTTACGGCACTTATTGGAAGCCCAGTAGTGCAAGTGCAATCCACTTCCCACTAATTTGTTCATCCATGGGCCACTTTGCTTTCTGGGTGGTCCTTGCCCAAAATCATCCATGTCAATATGACCCAGCTCAGAGTCTCTGATGTCAAGGCTGCACTCTGCATATGAGTCAGGCATTCTGACTCTCTGATACTTATACTTCATCTCTTGTTCTAATTGCTTAGCTTTAGTTGGTTTCTTGCTTGATGAAGACATATGTGAGCTCAAGGATGGATGTTGTTGTTCTGAGAAAGAATCAAGGAGGTCCAACACAGAAGAGCCATGTCAACCATCATGTTATTCATAATGAAAGCTTGCAGAATGAAGAATGAGCAATTATAAGCCTTAGGGCGCAAGGCGCAGGTTCACGACAAAGTTCAGTGAGGGCTTAAAATTGTTTTGGCACACTTTTTATTGTCTAGGCATACACTTTTTGGAAGATGTCGACATGAAAAAAAGTTCACATAAAAAATTGACATGAGAAAATTGACATGGAAAAGTTGCCCAAGTTTAGAAAGGGCGTAGTTTTGAGAGGTGTTGCATGAAAAGTTTCAGCACCAAGGATAAAGCAGTAGGGCATGGATTTGTAGCATGCAACATGTTATGTTGATGTTAAGGAAGTTGTGCCTGTGCCTTAGGAAAAATCTACTTTGGTTGGGCTGCAGAAAAAAGTTTGTGTTGCATGTGTTTAAAGTGCGCCAAAGTGCAACTTTGAAAATATGTTGCAAGGAAAATCAATGCGCGAGGAAAAGTGCATGGTGGCATGGATGGATGAAGCACACAACATCTTATGTTGATGTTGTGTTGTGGCACTGCACTGCCCCCACAAAACTTTAAGTGTTCTTTTAACTGGGCATGGAAAAAGGTTGTGTTATTTGTTAAATGCAAAGCAACTTTGGGAGGTGTAACATGAAAAAACAGCGTGCCAATGGTTTCAATAGTTTGATAATTTTGGCAATTTCTTGATTTCTCTTCCTCTCTCTTTTGGATTTGTCAGATGGCAAAGAGAGGGTTTGTTTGGCAAGGCAAGGAAAAGCAGGGAAAGATGGGTTTTTGGTTTCTTCAGAGGTAGGGGTCTTCCAGATTTGTAGATCTGGAAGGAGAGGCAAAAGGGCTTCAGTTGGTTTGATAATTTTGTTAGGTGTGTTTCTTTAGATTTTATCTTTTACACCAACCCTAATACCTAATACAAACAAAAAAAAAAACAACAACCAGGAGAGGAGCCACTTACCTAGATTTATAAAAGATGAAGAATGACGTGGGGTCCACAAGCTCAAAAATGGCACGCGGGGGTGATAAGGATGGCTGACAGGTGCAGAGAAAATACTTTTCACAATTTTCAATTCATGAAAATGACAGGTGTCGGGTGCATATTTATAGAAAAACTGGCATTTATTATCTCACCAACCACCTTTGGCATGCTTTTGGGAGTGTCGACACGAGGAAAAATGTGCCTTAGCACAAATTTATTGATTGACAACAACAATTTTCAGATGCACTTAAAAATTTCCAGTGCTTAGCACATTTTATGATGTTGACACAATATTTTCAGTGCCAAAGGACCAAAGGGGCACAATTTTGGATGTTGACATAACAATTTCTGCACCTAAGGATTTTAAAGGTGGGCGCACTTTTTAGGATGTCGACATGAATGAAATGGCACCTTGTTCAAAAAGGCACATTTTTAGATGTCACATGAACTTTTGATGGGTGCGCCAAGGAAGGATAAGCAGAAAATGGCTAAGTCTTACAAAACAATTTGATTTTTGAAAGGGAGTTTTGGGCCATTTTGAACGTTATCAAACTTTCCTAGGGGCCAAAATAAATTTTTGGTATGGTTACCTACAAAATTGCCCTTGTCATTTTGCGGATAGGATAATGGCTCTTTCTGGGGACTATCTTTAAGTGAAACTTAAGGGTAGAGAATCCCATATTTTCATGTGCCTATCCATTGGGTTACAGAGAGTCAAAAACAAGGGTGACCAAAAAGGGAAAAAAGGGAACACAAAACAAACAAAAGCAAACACACAACAAAGAAAAGACAAAAAAAAAAAGAAAAAACTATAAAAAGAAGAGAGCAAGCTCTACTTCCTGAAGATCTTCAGGTGTTTGCCCACTATAGGGAAGCGGGAGCTTGGTTCCATCCAGATATGAGAGATAGAAACTATTCTCTCCATTGAGCTTGCTTGATCTTGTATGGCCCTCTCCAAAGAGAGTCAAACTTCCCATGCATACCTTTCGGTTCTCTTCGTTTGTCCCACAGAAGAACAAGATCTCCCACTTGAAATCTCTCTTGCTTAGCTTTCTTGTCGAACAACCTCTTAACTTGATTATGATGTTCGGTGATCTTGTCGACCACTTTCACTCACTTTTCTTCAAGTTTCGTTAGGTACATAATCCTCTTTTTTCAGAGAATTCTAAAAGTTTCATCTTGATTGCTCGAGCTAAGCGCGGCGAGCGGGCGGGGAAGTTCTGGAGATAGGGATTTCAGCATCGATCCCATATAACACCTAGAAAGGTGACATGCCGAGAGACCTCTTTGGAGTGATACGATCCACCCACAAAGCATCATATAATGATTTGTGCCAGGACCACTAGGTTTTCATCAACTAGCTTCCATATGATAGTCACCAGGTTCTTGTTGTTGGATTCTACCTGACCATTTCCTTGAGGATAATAATCAGAAGCATGAGCCAAGGTTATTCCATATCCATAACAAAAACCAATTACTTCCCATGAAGAGAAGTTGGAAGCATTATCAGCAATGATTTTGTGTGGAATGCCAAATCTCACAATAATATTCTCTTTGATGAAGTTGCAAACAACTTCAGAAGTGGCATGCTTGACAGGTATGGCCTCCACCCATTTTGTGAAGTAATCCATTGTTGTTAGGATGTAACTATGTCCAGCACTCGATTGAGGATTGAGTGCTCCAATGAAATCAATTCCCCATTGTCTGAATGGTTCATCGATGATGATGGGCCTGAGGGGAAATGCAACCAACTTTGGTTTGCCAACGAACTATTGGCAAAGTTCACATTTTGCTACCCAGGTGGTTGTATCTTGAAATAGCATCGGTAGTAGTACTGGCTTGAATGATTTTATGTGTTGTCACGGATGAGGAGAAGTGACCACCACAGTAGGTGAGTCATGAAAACTCTCCAACAATTTTACTACTTGCGGCTTATCAACACATCATAGAAAAATGTCATCAATTCCACGTTTGTACAATCCATCATCCCATATGACATATCTTGCGGCTCTGAGCTTCACCGATTCACTTTTCCTTTGTGGTTAGGTGAGTTGGGCACTCTCCATAGGTGAGAAAGAATGTGATGTCAGAATACCATTCATCGTTGGTTGCGACAAAAAAACCATGGGCAAAGAATCCACTTTCTCTAGTTCATTTTGTTCTCCATCAATGTGATCAACTTTCTCTTCAGGTACCTCTGAGTCTTTATTTTCAGCCATTAGCTGACACAGGCCTTTACCTCTTACCAACTTGGTTGGTTTGATGTCTAGATCATATTCTTGGACCTTTGCGATCCAATTCCCTCGTAAGCTCCTAACTCTGTTGAGTCAGGATAGACTTAACAACCATGTCGAAACCAACACTACTGTATGAGAATTCAAAATATAGTAGCGGAAAATTTTGACTACTTTTACCATGGAAAAGGCATGCTTTTCCAATTGTGACATCTTTAGTTCATGAGGCTTAAGAGGAGAGCTCATGAAAGCAATCGGGGATTCAATATCTTTGGAGTTCTTTTGCATCAAGATAGCTGATACAGTATGCGCAGATGCATAACTTGTACATGATGAAGTCTTTGTTGAAGTCAGGACACACCAGAATAGGAGCATGAGTGATGGAGGTTTTTATGTCTTTGAATGATGTCTACCTTCCTCACTCCATCGGAATGTTTGGGACCCTTTCATCATATTAGATATATGACGAGTCTTCTCAGCAAAATCAAGAACAAAGCGTCTAAGAAAATTTACCTTTCCGAAGAAAGAGTGAACACCAGTCTTGCTTGTAGGAAAAGTAAGGCTCTGAATAGCCTTGACCCTTTTGACATCTATCTTAGTTCCTTCTCTGCTGATGACATGTCCTAGCAGCTTTCCTTTGGTGACCCCAAAAACTTGACTTCTTGGGATTTAGTGAAATTCCGTGCTCTCGGCATCTGATCAAGACTTGTTCCAAATGATCGCAGTGATCACTTCATCTTTTGGAGAACATGGTCAGGTCATCTAGGTAAACTATGATGACTTTTCCCATCATACCTTTGAATGCAAAGTCCATTGCTCATTGGAAGGTGGCACCGGTTGATCAAACCAAATGACATTCTGTTGTAGGTGAAGGTACCCCAAGGAGTGGTGAACGTTGTTTTGAACTGATCTTCAGGCGTGACTTGAATTTGATTGTAACCTAAAAACCATCAAGCATAGACAACATTTCTAAACGGTTACTTCTGTAGCACTTGATCCATTATCGGCAGTGGATAGTTATCTTTTAAGGATGACTGGTTCAAGTTGTGAAAGTCCACGCATATGCGTATCTCACCATTCTTCTTCCACACACAGGCACAATATTTGCAACCTAGGTATTGTGATGAATTGGAAAAATAATTCTTGCATCCAACATCTTCTAAATTTCAGCTGGATGGTACCTGAGATTTTGGGGTTGTAATGCCTTTGCTTTTGATGAAAAGGCTTGACATCATCCTTGAGTGGAATGTCGTGCCGAATGTCCTTTGGCTTGAAAGACTTTAGATCAGCATAAGACCATGCTAACACATCCATGTACTTTTTTAGCAACTTAACAAATTTTCACTTTTCCTCGGGCGTACAACACTTCCCGATATTCACGGAATGAGGATGTTCCGTAGTACCCAGATTGATGGATTCAATTTTCGAGAAAGAGGAAGGATCATCCTGTCACTTTTTCTTGACAAAATGGTCATGATTATCAAATAATCATTCTAAGGAAACCAAACCTTTTGGAATCTTATTTCCTTTGAGTTGTATCACTTTGTTTCTTTTTTAGATTCATGTGCTTGACCGGTGAGAGACTCACGACACGTAGAAGTTGATCCATCAAAATGAAGTTCTTTGAAATTGTCAGCTTTCTCCAAAAAAGTGATAAGTTGGTTGTCATCATTGAACACTTGCCAGTGTTGTGAATTATCTAGCACACTTGGGTGAAAAACCACCTCAATGGTATATGTATCTATTTTTAACCCTAGGTGAGGGAGCATGAGAGAGGCTGAGATGGCCAATGAATCAGCCATGTCATTTTGAGCTCGTGGAACTGCTTTGATTGAGAAAGCATCAAACTCTTCGATGTTATCCCATACGCATTGTGGTAGTGTCTGAGTTGGTCATTCTTTACTTGATATATCCCTTTTACCTGATTGACAATTAGCTCAACATCACCTTGCACTCTTAGATTCTTGATTCCTTTCTCTTTTGCAGCTTGCATGCCAAGTAACAAGGATTCATACTCGGTAGTATTATTCATATTGAAGAACTACAACTTGAAAGAAAAAGGGAAAATCTCCTCTTCGGAGATATTAGAACAGCCCCAACACCGCATCCACTTGTTGCACAACTGCCATCAAACTGCAATGTCCATACTTTGTTGAGATCCTCTTTTTGGATGAGAACATCCATTCTATCTGAGTCGGTGGACAGGAAATAGTTCCCCATCCCTGATGATTCGAAAAGAATCTGAGCCTTAGGGTCATCAGAGTTGGTGACTAGATATTTCTTTTGTGATTCTGGTTCCAATGTCTGCATCACCCCTTTGACAGGAATCCTAGCTTTGGACCAGTCCATATGAATTTCCCCACCAACTTCTTTACAAAAGCTCCTCCCTAGCAATATCCCATATATTTTTTGGAATATCAACTACGAGAATAGTCATTTTTACCCTTTTCTCAGGAAATGCCACGAATGCAAACTATGCATCCTTGATCTGACCAATCAATGGTACTTGTTTGGTTTCCATGGAGTAGCATCTGCCAAAAGGTTTAGTAAGTGTGAGGCCCAAAGCATGGGTGACCTTTGTTGGCATAACATTGTCAGAAGCTCTAGAATCAATTATACAGTTACTTAGTTTATGACCATTGATCAGGAGAGATAGGTAAAAAGGTTCAATTTTCCCTGATGTGGAAGTCGAGGCAACGTTTACGTGAGATGTAGGAGGAATGGGAAGAATTCCTTTTGGGGAAATGGGAGGAGGGACATAGCTTTGGCTTTGGATATACTTAGTTAATCTTATAAGCTACTCTGGGTTGGACTGAAGGTACTCAACTTCAGACATCTGGATCTTGGTCTTTTTGGCGTGATCAATTATATCGAATGTGACCAAGGGTTGTGCTAACGAAGGAATGAGTCCTTCATTTCACATTTGTGGAGGAGGATTACTGGTCTTTATGGGACTGGAGGAAGGCTGAATTGGAGGAGAAATAGGAGGAAAATATTTCTTTACAAAAGGTTTAATAGGAGGTTGAGTAGGAAGGGGATTACCTCTTTTAGCGATCGTTGGAGGAGGAGTTACCACAGCCTTTTCCTTTTGTTTTTCAGCAGCAACATTTTCTTCTTTTCCTTGTGAGTGAGTGAAAAATACATATGATTGTCTACTCACATACCCTTGGGTACCCTCTTCTTCATCAGATTCCTCATCTTCAAATTCCATATACCCAATAGTAGAGTCACCAGTCGGTTCACCGACATCTTGATCATCTTCACCTTGCGATGAAGGTTCTTCATAATTTGGATCATCTTCTTTGATTTCAACCAAAGCATTAACTAGAGGGGCTTCAATTGCTAACCTTGGAGAAGCAGCAGGAAAATGTGGCCTTTGGGGGCATTGTTGGGAGTGAAGTTCCTCCATGGGATATCTCGGTATGCGGAGTAGTAGATGATGTTTGAGCCAATTGCTTCTTTAATGAGAGCAAGTCATTCGCCATCTTCTGGAATGCTGGATCTGATGAGGTAGCTTGAGAAGAAGTTGAAGCCTTTGATTTTGATGGCTCTCATCTTAACTCACTTGGATATAAGAAGGTTGTCTTCTATCCAAATGGCCATAGCTTGAGCAAGAACCAAGGTGGGTATTTGTTCTGTAAAAGTAAGAAACTTACTTTCAAACTCATGGCATTCAAGAAGAAACACTTTTGATTCTCTAATGTTGGCATCATGGCAAGTGGCACACGGTTGATCAATGAATTGAATCGGGTGATAAAATCATGCATGGTTTCATTGGCCTCCTTCTTCATGTGAGTGATTTGTGATAATAACACAAATGCATCTTCTGAAGGTTTGTATCTATCTTCAAATGTAGTCCACAATGTGTTCCAATTGGTGATGGATGCAGCTGGTAAATGTTGGAACCATTCTGCTGCAGGCCCTTGCAAGGTCTCCAGAAAGAGATGTACCGATACGTCCTCATGAGTCACATCCAGAATGTTGCATGACATAATAAATGTAGCTATATGCGCGTCATGCTTTGATTTCCGCTCCCATCAAATTTTGGGAAATTTTTGTGATTTTCATGAGGAGGGGGTTGGATTGGATGCGGCAGTGCTAGAGGACCCATGGCATTTCCCCATGGTATAGGTAGATTTACTTGCCATTTGAAAAGTAGGAAAAAGAACATGAGCAGGGAGTGTGGTTCCACTTAGCAAAAGAGCACTGCAAGTTGATGTCGAGGCACCTTGTGAAATCCGGCTCTTTCGTGGAGGTGAGGCACTTCTTGCTTGATCGATCCATTGAGCTTAGTGATGTGAATCATGTTGGAGTGATACTGAAATTGTGCCTTCGAAGTAGATCAAAAATTGGATCAACTTCTCCATGAGCTCTTCTGCTGAGTAAATGGTTCACCCACCAGCGTACCCATTCAGATCTGCAACAATTAAGAGCAGATTTACAACAATCTTTTTGTTTATACTTGCTGATTTTCTGATTTTTCTGGCAAAAATCAGCAGCATGTACTTTTTCAATATTTAATTTTACCCTTTTTAATAACAACCGATTGTGGTTTTAAACAAAGATTAATAAGGATAAAAAGTGGGTCAATTTAGAAAGCTGATTTTCGGATCTTTGACCTAAATTTTGCAAGGTTTTGAAAATAACATAAAATGTCAAAATCTCAAGATCTACTGAAATATACAAGTTTTTGTAAAAACTCAGCAAACTAAAAGCTCTATCTGGTCCCGATCTATGGATTTGTATAAGGAAATTTTCAGTTTTGATCACTTATGCAAAAATTTTAATTTTTAACAAAGAGTTAAAATTTGCAATCTGGTAGTGATTTTTACAGTTTTTTAGTTATTTCCTTAGTTCGATCCCCAGTAGAGTCACCAAAAAATGTTGGTCCAAAAACTATCGAGTTAGGCAGGTCATGGGGAAATAGGCCAACAGTGTGCAGGGCATAGCCCCTCTTTGAGACAACAAAGTGAAACTGGTTTATTGCTAATCTATCAAGCAGGAATCTGTGCAAATCTACACTATTCTAACTTCAGGGGGTTTGGGATCTCATCCCAGTAGAGGTAGTTCCAACTACGAATAGAAAGGTAGGAGGAAGGAATGGAGGAGGGTAGATCTGAAGGAAGAAAAGAAATGAATTCCAAGACGGAAAGGTCAGAAGGTTTATGCTTTGGGCTGGTAGTAAATAGAGCCAAACTTACTTGCATAAACAATTAAAGCAATACTGATGAACATATGACAATAGTAGGAATGAATCCAACAGAATAAAAACATAGATCTAACTTAAGAAAGATCTGATGCAAATAACACATACATTAAGCACAAAGTCTGAACATATGTATTAATATTTCTTCTGTTACAAGAAAACACAAAGTCTTTCTCTCCTCACTTCTCTTTTCATACAAAAATGTCCACCTTTGAATACAACAAGTATTCAAGTATTTATAGAAGGAGAAGAGGAAAGAAGAAAAAAAAACCAACCACTACTTACAAAATATCTTACAAGATATTTACAAAATATCTAAAAAGTCAAAAGTTGACTTTGGGCAAGTTTTTGGATGGCAACATCCCATGGTGCAACATGGATGATGTCATCATAAATGCCAACATGCTTTTTAAATATTTTACAAAAATGATCAATGCATACACGAGAGGAGAAACTACTCCTCATCATCCTCTGTTCAAACTTGGTGTCTTGCTTTTGATCAGGAGAGTCGATGTGACACTGTGCGCTCGATATTCCATAAACTTGTTGATCATCACTTGAAGTTGATCATGATCTGGACCTTTAAAATGGTCACCAATGACTTCACAAGTTTCTTTCTCATTCTTGAGCTTGTCAGGTAACTCGGTGAAAGTTTCACATGCATCGATCAAAAAGCCAATGAAGTCATGGCAGGCCAAGAGGTTATTGATTGACTCTCGGTCGAAAGTGACCTCTAGTGCCAAACCTTGAGTGATGATAGCCTTGAAGCGCTGGAATGTATCATCTGCTTCCCTCAAGTTATATGATTCACTGAGCATCCCTGAGACATTTTTAAATTTATCTCTCCATGTTGTATCGTGCGTCCAGGGGCTTCATCTTTGATTTTATCTATTCTCTCAGGATATATTCCATTTGATCAACCCGGTAATCTAAAGTGATGAGAGCTTTGTTATGTGCATGGGGTGATCGATAATGCCGACCTTCAATAGGTCATCAGCTGAGTAGTTAACCATGGTTTGGAATGTTTCATGTTGCAACTTGGCATTATCCAACTCTTGAGAGGGAACTTCTACTACTTGTAGCTCCTTATTTGCTTGAGTTATATCTTGATAGAGCACTGTGAATTTCCCAATCATTTCTTCACCATCTCTGAGGATCCACTTGATCCAGGATGATACTTGCACCTTGTTCACCAATCTTAACATATTCATTTATTTTCTCTTGACTGAGAACTTGAATGGGTTCGGCGGCAGTCACAGGAGGAGCGTTGCCCATTTTCTGCAATGCTTGTAGGAGATGTTTGTTTTGTTCTTTGAGTATTCTTTTCTCCTCTTTTTCTTCTTGGAGCTTCTTGCAGAGAGCATCCACAGTAGACAAGGCTTCCCCTTGCAGGCTTTCAGATGAGGTCCCC
The DNA here is from genome assembly GCA_018340775.1 of Taxus wallichiana var. yunnanensis. Classification (NCBI taxonomy): domain Eukaryota; kingdom Viridiplantae; phylum Streptophyta; class Pinopsida; order Cupressales; family Taxaceae; genus Taxus; species Taxus wallichiana. Next base: position 84,624,001 of record CM031238.1, read on the forward strand.
ATTGTGACTTGAGTCACTGTGAAGTCTGTGGGAGACAGATCCTCCTTTTTCTTGGTGGGATCCGGGTAAGCTATCTCCATGACTCTCTCCCCCAAAGTGCTTTTAGAAAAGTGAGTTATCACTTTCTACTTCTTGGTTCCCTTCTTTAGAATGAATAGAGAAATCCATGGCCATAATGGGAACTTTCTCTTATGCTGACTCAGATGGTCAGAAATCCAACTAGGACTTATGGGAGTGGGAGTAGAGGAAATAGAAGAAGAAACGGGAGTGAGAGGGGAGCAACTATAGAGGCCTCAGGGAAGTGTGTTGAAACACTTGGTGGTGGCATTGACAAGGAGTCCAATGCACACTGCTTGCTTGTGGGGCTGGAGTTACTACGGGAGAGAGAAGGACATGGAAATGGAAGGGATCTGCAATTGGATGGAGGGAATACTTGGGTGACAGATCCACGAGAGAGGAGAAGATGGAAGAGGTGGGAGATGGAAGGGAGGAAGGGGAGGAGAAGAAGACACATCCATAGGAATAGATGCTTGAATGACAGGAGGAGGAGAAATGGAAGAAGGAACACTGGGTACCTCTGCAGTTGTAGTTGTGATAACATCCTGGGTGGATGTATCCATTGAAACCTCTGTTGTTTCTTCTTTACCTAGAGACACCAGGTCGACTACTTGCTTCTCAAAAGTAGAAGGAAGGCCTTCAGGAGTTTCTTCTTGTCTGCTTGATTCACCCTCCTTGTCTTTTCCTTTTCCTTTTGGCACATGGCGGTCTTGGAGGTGCTCTACCTAAGGAGAAGTAGTGAAATCAACTCCGAGGTAGGTGAGACCATTCTGTTTGCACCAATGTTTGGTGTGTTGCAATGTGGGCTTAACCCTTTCCTGAATGGTTTTGGCACTTTGGCTCTGTCGATCTCCATGAATGGCCAATCATCCCCATCTGTGTCAAGGTAAACCTGATCAATTTCTTGATCAGTCTCTTGGAATTCCTTTGGGATGATGGCTATGCCATAGTGGATGATCTCCTCCAGAGCCATCCGGGGGAGTGATCCTTTCACTTGATGTCTATCTCATGTGTCAGGTCGATCCAAATGTCCTCGATCTCGGGAACATGGATGGGATCAATTTTTTCCTTTGGGAGGCAACTCCGGTAGTCGAAGGTCGGCCTTGCTGGGAAGTTGTGTTTCAAATTTAGCAACTCTAGCTCAACATACATCTCCCATGCTTTGGTAAGTGTGGGGTAGGTGTATCGGCCAACTGTAAGGGGGAATGGAGTTCCTCCTTTCTTTCTTTTCTTCATGCACTTCTCATGATAAGTGATTAGTTGCCTTGACAATTCCAGCAGGATCAGCTTTGGCCTGCAAACCTTGGCAACTTCATTGGTTCTCCCTCAAATTCACAGCTCTGAGGTATGTGAATGTGGGGAATTGTGAAAAATGCTCCCCATTTCTTTGTAGCAGCAATCACACTCGGGCTGGTCTGACCATGTCTCATGTTTGGCCTCAGCAAGCAGATTACCTCATAGAAGAAGGCATCATTAATTTTAGAGAACTGGGAGATGCTTGGCCTCGAGCTTTAGCTCTGGGTAGAACTCATATATCTTGACTTGGGGCCATACCCCATTTCGAGCTAACCCTATGAAAATCCCTTTTGATGTGAAACATATACAACGTAGGAATTCATGTAGAACTTCCCAGTTGTTAGAACTTGTTGAAGCTGTTGGGAGATGGTGTCACTGATGATTTCACCCCAGCCAAAATGTTGATCAGGTGCATTCTTGCTCATGGTCTCCAGATACCTCAACATCCACTTGTGGAAATAATGGGCATCAGGGAGCCCAAATACTCTATTTAAGAAGGTGATTGTATCACTCAACTCCTCATTGAAGTCACTACGGTGGATGGTTTGTGGCCATCTGCTCACCGAATTCTTGTTCTTTAGATAAAGCTCATTCATCATCTGCATGCATTTATCCTCATTATCATCCCAGTCTTCTTGCAGTCTTCGATACTTATTTCTACATATTTCTGTGATGAGGAATGCCTAGGATCATTCAAAGTGATGAGTTGTGAGGTCGATGATGATCTTTGTGTTCTTTGTCTTTGACACATCTAGTGTCTTTGTTATAACATCGGGCAACCAACATGATGAACTCATTATTTACGGCTTCTTACGGAAGCCAGGTGCAAAGTGCAATCCACTGCCCACTAATTTGTTCATCCATGGGCCCTTTGCTTCCTGGTGGTCCTTGCCCAAAAATCATCCATGTCAATATGACCCAGCTCAGAGTCTCTGATGTCAGGCTGCACTCTGCATATGAGTCAGGCATTCTGACTCTCTGATACTTATACTTCATCTCTTGTTCTGGCTACTTAGCTTTAGCTTTAGCTTTAGTTGGTTTCTTGCTTGATGAAGACATATGTGAGCTCAAGGATGGATGTTGTTGTTCTATAAGAAGAATCAAGGAGGTCCAACACAGAAGAGCCATGTCAACCATCATGTTATTCATAATGAAAGCTTGCAGAATGAAGAACAAGCAATTATAAGGCTTAGGGCAGCGCGCAGTTCAGGTTCATGAGAGTTCAAAATTGTTGGGAGGGGTGTTTTTATTGCTAGGCACACTTGGGAAGATGTCGACATGAAAAAAATTTGCCCAATGTTGACATGAGAAAAGTTGCACCAAGTTTAGAAAGGGCACAATTTTGAGAGGTGTTGCATGAAAAAATTTTAGCGCCAAAGGATAAAGCGCGGGGCATGGATTTGCAGCATGCAACATGTTATGTTGATGTTAAGGAAGTTGTGCCTGCCTTAGGAAAAATCTACTTTGGTTGGGTGCAAAAAAAGTTTGTGTTGCATGTGTTTAAAGTGCGCCAAAGCGCAACTTCGAAAGATGTTGCAAGGAAAATCAGTGCACCAAGGGAAAAAGCACGTGGCGCGGATTTCAGTAGCACACAACATCTTATGTTGATGTTGTGCAAGTGGCACTGCCTGCGCCCCACAAAAACTACTAAGTGTTCTTTTAACTGGGTGCAGGAAAAGGTTGTGTTACATTGGCAACTTTGGGAGGTGTTACATAAAAAAAAATGCGCCATGGTTTCAGATTGGATAATTTTGGCAACTTATCTTGATTTCTCTTCCTCTCTCTTTTGGATTTGTCAGATGGCAAAGAGAGGGTTTGTTTGGCAAGGCAAAGCAAGTAGGGAAAGATGGGTTTTTGGTTTCTTCAGAGGTAGGGGTCTTCCAGATTTACAGATCTGGAAGGAGAGGCAAAAGGGCTTCAACTTGGTTTGATAATTTTGTTAGGTGTGTTTCTTTAGATTTTATCTTTTTACACCAACCCTAATACCTAATACAAACAAAAAAAAAAACAACAAGGAGAGGAGCCACTTACCCGGATTTATAAAAGATGAAGAATGAATGTGGGGTCCACAAGCTCTGAAAAATGACACGCGTGGGGTGTGAGGATGGTGACAGAGCACTGAGAAAAAAATACTTTTCACAATTTTCAATTCATGAAAGTACTCCCCCATTATCAATGTGAAGGTTCTTTATGCAACTCGAAGATTGATTCTCGACCAAAGCCTCAAGAATTTGAAGTGTCAAAAACATCACTTTTTTAATTGCTAAAATAAACCCAAGTGCACCTCAAGAAATTATCAATAAAGGTAAGTGCATACTTAGCTCCATTGAAAGAGGGGTAGGAAAAACCATCAAGTCACTATGCACAAGCTCAAGTGGTGAAGAAACTCTCTTGGACAAATTCTTAGAAATGGATCTCGGTGTTGTTTCCTAATGCACACAGAAAAGCAAACTCCCTTAATACAAGAAATTCTAGGAAGACCGTCTACCATACCATTAGTACTCAACTCCTTCAAATATCTATAATTAAGATGTCCAAATATTTCATGCCAAAGCTTACTCTCTAAATTTGCATGAGAAACCAATCTTATGCCTATAAAATAAGTGTCATCAAAACCCTGAAAGTGATATAGTATAGAACTATGATCAACAATACCCTGAGAAACAAGTGAATTAGGATCCAAAAAAGTTCGTACTTCTACCCCATGTGGTGTAAAATTCATTGTTTTCCCTTGACCAGAATGACAAATCTGATATAAAGAAAGAAAATTTGTAGTGATGTTAGGAACATATAGTTCATCTTGGATACTGCCACCATCGAGTTATATATCACCTTTTCCTTTAACAGAGAAAGAAAGGAAGTATCTCCAACCTCAATTTTGGAAGTAGAACTCAAACCTAGAGAAACCAAAACTCCTTGGAAGAATTCATGTGATGAGAAGCACCAAAATCTATAACCCAATTGTCTCGCAAGTGGTAATCGAGATCTCCCAAAAACATTAAGTGCTTTTCCATGTTGATTAGAAAAAGTGGAGTGGAGGTAGAAATTTTTTGTTTTTTGACCGCATCTTTTAAGGATTGCATTCGTTTATAACACCTATGTTCTTCATGACAACTACCCCCACAAAAAGAGCATGAAAGGCTAGACTTATTCTTGGATTTAAAAGACTCCTTGGGTTTAGAGTTGTTTTCTTTAGGTTTAGGATAATTTTGAGATGGAGAAGGGGTGGATTTGGTTTTACTTTTGGTTTTCCCTTACCCTTAGGATTAGATGCAAATAATTCCTTTTAAGAGGTGGAAGACTCAAGGTGAGACAATTTGGATTCTTCCTGGTAAGTCTTTCACAAAATGTTTCTAAGTCAAGCATTTTGAATGTATCACCTAAGGCGTCCCATGCTAGAGAAAAGGTAGAAGAAAAGATTTAAAATGGTCCTCACAACTTGGATAGAATCAAGTAAACACACTCTTCATCTTTCTTACCTCGTCCACTTCCCTTTAACTATGTCAAAAATGCTTGAACTTGGTAAGATAGTCTATAATTGTTGGAAAATCTTCGGATTAAGAGAGATGATCTTAATTTCAAGTTGCATGGATCTCATATGATCCATATTGCTAAATAAATACTCCAATTTCTCCCATATTTTGAAAGGAGAGACACATTTTGCCAAATGAAACAAATGACTTGTCACTTATATAAGTTCCTATCAAACCCATACACTCATCAAATTTGCATTGGTACTAAAATTTCTCATATTCTCTAGTGAACATTGGTTGTTTTGAAGAAGTTAAATCCCATAATCATTTCCACTTAATTATTGTTTCAATTCTTGGTTTCCATGTGTATTAATTATCTGGTGTTAATGGCTCAACATGATTTAATGCGAAGTAAATAAATATTCCATCCTCAAAAATGACCAAAAGAAATGCAAGACCTAAGCAATGCAACAAGAGCCCCAAGAATGCAACAAGAGCCCCCGCATTTTTACACTTTACGTGTTACAATATGGCACTTTATAATTATAGTGAAATTCTCAAAATAAATATTTCCAAAGGAAAGATCACAAAAATAAGTACTTTTACAAAAAAATGGCATTCAAAACCGAGTTACCGATCAAAAGATACAAGCTTTTCAATATTATGCTCTAGTATTTTTTTTAGTTTCTACTAAAATGAGATAAAATGCTCTTGCCTTCACCACACAAATAAAATGAAAGGGGGTGGAGTTAAAAACCTACTAGGGAATCACAAGCTTAAGGCCTCATACGACCATACTAGTAACTCATGCACAAGAACTCACGGACCCCTGCTAAAAAAAAAAGAAAGAAATGTCTTTCTAAAAACACCTTGTTGCACACCAACCAAGAAAGCTGCAACACAAAAGAAAAAACCTAGTTCATATCTTGAAAACCGTGATAAAACTCATTAATTGATTTTTTGTTTTTCTCTTTGATTGGCATGAATTCCAAGACGAACTAACCTACGTCTCTCAGAATAACAAAATAACCCATAAATCGATCACTAGCTTTATGAAATGGTCGATTTTACAATCCGATCTTAGGGTTTTCCACCTTCCGAATCCAATGGAAAGCTCTTTTTGCATAAAAATTCATGCAACAACAAAATACAAACAAATTCTGAATATATGAATATACAAAGAACCTTATTTGTAAAATAAAACTTACAGAATGCATGTCAATAGCAATCTATCTCTCTGATACCATAAAAGGAACGATAACCAGATCGTACCAAGCTAAGAACACATATTTTAATTAAACACCATGATCAATAAGATGAAAGAAATTTTCCAAAATAAATTTACATAAACCTTTGCAAACAAATGAGAAGCAATATCATATATTATTATGGAACTCAATGAAATATAGTGAGAATGGACCTTTAGCTTGTATATAAAGGAATAACAATCTAAGAACCGGTCAAGGTCGTAGATCAAGCCATAAATCAAGGAAAGAACTAGTCATCAAAGAACTAGTCAAGACCATAGATTTAGGAAAGAACTAGACATCAAGGATCTAGTCAATACCATAGATCAAGAAAAGAACTAGTCAATACCATAGATCAAGGAAAGAACTAGTCAATACCATAGATCAAGGAAAGAACTATACCTAACAACTAGATAATACCCCCTAATATATAAATAAATAAAAATAAATATCCACACACATAAGTGGGTGAGGATAAATACAATAAAGGTAAATAAATTACCTAGGTGAACATGAGCTAAGGTAAATACCTACTCTAACACACACACTGACCATTAGATCCCTCCTTTATTTTGCTTATCAAGATGTTAGCATGCATGTTTATCATATTCATAATAATTCATAACCAAAACAACCATTCATGCATAGAGAAGCATCATAATCATGACAATCCAGCAACACATATAATAAGGAAATCATTCATGGAAGATAACAAGCAAGATCTAAATACCCATGATCAAACACAATAATCTTTGCAACCCATAAGCATTTATCCATTACAATCCATAATTAATTACATAAAATAGAAGCTAACTATAATATATTCATTACATCAATGTGATGGACCACGCAGTTCTCATATAGACTCCAAAACCCTATACTACCGAACTCTATCTCCAACCAGAATCCTCTATTTGTACTAGTCAAAACAAGGATGTATCACCTATAGTTATACTTTCGGTGGGGACTTGCCCTTCACCATCTTCATGCACCTTTCTAATAATAGGTGTGCTTACAATATCTTGCATGTTTGTCCTAATAATATTTTAAGCTAAATATGCATCCTACTTTTTCTTCGTTAAACCTATTATTAGATCTCTCCCATGTGTCACTTCTATTCTTAATTGCACATGATTTTCCTATTTATATCCCATGCGTGCACCTCAAGTTACTCTTATTTTGTCTCTTATTATCCAAGGATTCAAAATCGATAAGTCTCGATTTTCTACTTGCATCTGTGCGTGTATCCATATGTGTTGGCATGTCCTTCTTTGGTGTGCATGCCTTGCGCGTTGCTCTATTTTCCTACACACACCCTTACATGTAAGCCTTCGTGCTTGGCTGATACTTAGTCAATTTTGTCCGACCAACACCCTATTTTCATTCTAATATGATATCATGATTTACTCAAAATCCTAAAAAAATTGTGAATAGTATGTGTTTGTGGATCCTGGAATGATAAAAGAACATATTTGAGCCTTCAAGAAAGGCTTCACAAGGGTGAATTTCTAACATGAGGACATTGCTTACATTTGTTTCTCCTATGTTCTATATGATCCATCTTACAAGTGGTTTTTGGCCTCCCACATTTCTCCATTACTTCATGGGGTAATATTAAAATAACCTTCCTTAACCAATTCACAATACCTTTTGATCTATCCATCTTGTATCATCAATTTATGATTGTGCAAAGATAACCAAATGATCTTATCATCCACTTTAGTGACCGCTTCCATAACCTATATAGGCATGTGAAATACCCCTAAAACCGTACTAAATCTTTGGCCATTCAAACTTACCTCCAATCACTTCACCCTCTCACATATATATTTTTGTAAAACCCATGCTTCCTTAACCACATTAACATTTTTTATGGAGAGGTGTTGAATATTGGACATGAAATGAGCCCTCAAGATCTTGGTTCTACTAGAACTTTTCCTTCCTTAGGGAATCCCACTTTGTCAAAACTAAATGTAAATCATCAATCAAACACTCGTGCATGATCAAAAATTTCTCAACCAAATCCCTTGTACATAGATGCCAAATTATTTATAATTTATCATCCCTTTGGAATATATTCCTTCTCCCATGAATCTCTTGCATAAATGATTTACACCACAATCTACTAATTAACCCCTTACATTTACTACACCTAATCACCGTGTCACAATGGTTACCAATAAAATTACACATTCCTATATGAAAAATCAATGGTAAAATTTACACATTATTAGCCTACCATGCATTTATTTAAAAACTAACCTTTTTCTTATGCATAAACATCTTCAACTCCTAATGTTGAAACCAAGAACTTCCATCAAATCATCCAAAATGTGTCAAATGATGTTATAAACTTGTAGACGCGAGGAGAATTAAATCATCTCTATCCATCCACTAGTTACTCCATGTGAAAATTTATCTTCCAATGCAACAAACAGAAATGGAACACCAAACCAAAAAATGGGGGCATACCTAATCATATCGAACATAGCATGTAACAAACTAGAAAATTTGGTCATTGTTCTAACTCTTTCAATTTAGGATATTTAGTCTTTGATTCTTGTGCAGATTCTACAACAATGAGATCACTCTAAGGTGGAATGCCTATACTTTTGTGCAAAACTTGACATTTTCCAAAAGTAAATTGAAAACCTTGAGTTAGTGCCCCCATCAAAGATAGTGCATAACGCACCGATATTAATCCTTGGACTACTTTAGTCTTGAAAACATGTGAGTTTTCAAGGGAAAATAATAATGAACTAGAGGACAACTTAGAGGATGTCCACACTTACCAGCAATAGGAAAGAGAGAGAAAATACATCCTCTACATTAAATCGTATGAGCCTTTAACTACATATTCTCCTCCCAATTCTTCCCAAGCCCCACGATGTGCATGCATCCAATAATCCTCCACCTCCCAAAGGACCAAATGATACATGCCCCACTATAATAATCCTAATCCTTTGTTCCCTTCAACACAATTCCTTGTAGAAAATAACATTTTTGATGACTAATCAAACACTGAGGTCAATTTTTGTACTTAAACTTGATCATGTGCATGTGGCTTTAAAAATTAGGGTATCCTCCTTTCTTTATAATAGTTAGAATTTTTGGTATAAACTTACACGAGTATTAGATTGATTCAAGATCCTGTAGAAATATCATATCATATTTTATTTACATACTATTAGTTATCTCTCCTACACATTCTAGTCATAGGGTGGTGTAGTTGGAAAAGGAAAAGGTAAATACATGGTTGGAGAGATCTTTCACATCCTTATGCATCTTGTCATAAATCCAAAGGTCTAATGGTTTATTGATATCCAAGTTATGGACATCCTTGAGGCATATGACATGCTTTTGAGAAAATATTGGTTGTGCACTCTCAATGGCTAGATGGTGACATAATTTTAACATATTTAGCTTCTATGTTGAGGTTTCACAAATCAAATAAGGATTGACTAGAGACTCACATGAAATTCATGATCATGGAGTATAATAATGTCAATGATATCTTATACATTGAACATGATGCTGCAAAGATATGTTATGGATAAGAAGACACCACAAAAGGCATAAGTGTTATTTCTAGAGTATGCGAACCTTGTGCACAATATTGTTCGATGAATTACTTAGTGAATAAATACACACTTAGTGCATAAATTCAAGAAGATAAAGTTTGTGTAAAAATGTAAAGCCTTAAAATTACTAAATAAGTGTACACAAACATCCCTAAGAAATATAAAATCCATAAAAATGATAGATTGATGCATGCAAAGTTACTAATATTTAATCCCAACTGAGAAGTTCGTGGGGAAATCCAAGATGAAGGAACATTGGATGAAATATTGTGCATTAGAGGAGCGGGATAATGGATATATATTATGCAAGCTAAAGGATTAATGCATCAGCATTTGAGATATGATCAAGATTGAATTACTCACATTTCCCAACCGGTGTCTTGTGCATTTAGATGATTCACATGGAGATAACTCATGTGCCACTTTATTTTCTATCTTCTAGTGCATGGAAAAGGAATCTTAATATATGGTCCAATGCACAGATGATGAGTGTGCAAGAATTAATCAACATGTGGCTAGAATAGTTAAAGTACCATAGTTGATGAAATGCCACCAGTAACCCATAGGTGTTTGGGGCTCTTACGGTGTCTCAAAGTTATGATGATATGTTCTATGCAATGTAGAGAAATATCCACATATGACACTTTGTTCATAGAATACATTGTAGGAAACATAGGAAAATTATCTTGAGGATCCTCATTTGAATATAGTAAGGTGTTATAGAGTTCCCACAATCAAAATAAATGTGTGAAATATTCCATTTCATAATTTTTAAGGAAGAACATTTTATGGCTTATCCTAAGACATAATTCAAAAATGGGAGAGCATAATTAGTGTTTAATTGATCAACCCCAAAGATAAAATTTATCGCACAACATTCTGATTCATTTATCATGTACTAATAATGGTACAAAAGATAAAGTGTGTATACATGGCTTATAGTTTTCTTTACATAAATGTGTCATGTATTTAAGGGAACATGGATATTTTCAATTGGTCATTGAACAAGGAATAATCTAGTATACCGACCATGACAAGTTCCTATCTAGATACAAAAATTATGGAACCTCATTGAAGACTTTCATGAATTTGGAATTTGTTCCATACTTGCACAAAAAAATGTTGTGGATGTGCTAGGCTTGGGGCTAACATTATGGTGCCAATACAAAGATAAAATATCAAATGCTTCTCATTTAAATTAGTCTCCCAACCATCCATCCTAGATAACATTGAGAATTTCTTAGGTGTTTAAGTATAAAAACATGTCATAGATTTTTCTTTAACTCTAGAGCTTTTAAAGCAAAAAAACTATGAAGTTACTATGGAGGAACCCGAATGGGATGAAGATAGTGTTATGAAAAAATAAACCAATTACATGCCCACTAACATCATAACCTTAAAGATGATTTTGGTATGTATTACCATGCAAGGAATGAATAAAGGTCCTTAACTTCGAGAGCATGTAATTTTAGTATTATAACCATGAAGATTGTACATATCCAAAGAATGTGTTAATTGGATAATCTTCATGACAGCCTACTAGATAAATAAGACTTTGTATGCAATCAAGTGCTACCAAGATGTTATTACATAGAGTTACAATTATCTATAGACATTCGATAATTCCATTCTAACACATACCATCCCACTAAATCCTAGTGTGAATCCATTATATCGAGGTAGAGGTTGTTCATTCCTTGCTCAAGCCTCTCATATTAAAGGAAGTAAAAAAACATTAGTCGCAAAGATCACATTTATAATACACCACTCAATTTGGGTTGCAAATTTTGTTTATGTCCATAAGAAAAGTGGATAAATCCACCTTTTCATTGATTTAGGTAATCTAAACAAGGTGTTTAATAAAGATGACTATCCATTACCTTCCGTTGACGAGGTTTTTTCAGATTATGTACACCATTTTATACTTACTAACCATTTCTTTTGTGCATGGGTTGATGAATTCTCCTCTTAAGCAAGTTCCTTAAGGGTGCTACCAAGATTGGGGTGTGATTATATTTTTTTATGTGAGATAGGCTTCATCATTTGAGAGATGTTTCTATTTATCATTATTTACCCTAACCTTTCATCATTTCTTCCCTTTTTCACACATTACACCCATCATGTCCACTTGTCCCATTATGTCTACTTAATTTTTTTATTAGACGTTATATCCCTACTTTCAATCACTTTGGACCTTATTCGTTCACCTTCATTTACCTTCCAACCACCATGTGTCATATTTTACACATCTTGACTTAGGGTTCCCTCAAGGTCAACGTCTTCACCCAAGGTGATGGTGTTGATTTTGGATTTTCTACATTTGATAAGATCACCTATGAGTGATGACATCAAGTATATATGCTTGACCCAATCACAACCAACTACAATAAATTTACAATCATTTAAAATTTCTCTTGCTTACATTATTTTCCACTTATTTTTTGACTTGGAGTCTTAGAGATAACTTCTTTCGCATTTGGGTCACCATAGTGAGTTAGGAATGGAGATCTTATTTTGAGCTTTCCCTTCTCCACCCATAGCAATTCTCTCTTACTAAATTATATGTAATTTATAATTTACATTATATTATTATAATATGTTCCTTGGCTTTATCCACCCCTTGGTAACTCTTTTTTCTAAATCCTAAGTAGGATGCCTATATTTATCTTGGTTGTAGGCCTTGAAACCCATAGATATCATAGAGTTAGGGTTACTATCCTCTAGAATTATGACACTAGCACTCCTTAGTCACATTTTTATTTGCACAATGTGACCAATATTATATTAGATCCCTAAATTTTATAACCCAATTATGAGGCTATCTATTACCCATCGTACATTATAGTGAACCTAGCGTGAATCTTACTCACTCTCTCGATTGAGTCATCTTCACATTTCATCTCTTATATTCACATTAGACATTCTTAAATTGAATATATTAATTTTCTAAACTCCTTCTTGTCATAGGATTTCAAATATATCGATATTAAAGGTTTTTATTCATGTCCATCTATTTTATGCCTAAAATATGGTTTTATAATTTCCCTTATGGTCCCAAGATTGGTCCTCCTCTTTGGGTTTAATTTTGGGGATTTTTATTAGACAACACACATTTCATTATATATCTAGAAATTAATTAATCTATCGTAAAATATCTTTGAGGATTTTTTTAATTTAATAAATAAAACAAAAACCTCTTTTTGGCATGATTTTTGCATACTTTTCAAAAAATCCAAATTATGTTTTTAATAACAAGGCGTAATTGATAATATATACACTTTTTGGAAATTCCTTTGAGGTTTTTATTCCACACATTAATGTGATAAAATACCTCTTTTGTTTTGTTAAATTCACTTTTTATTTCCATAAATGGTCGTTTTAGTAATTTGACAATGATAATATTTTATTAAAACATCACTTTTTGGCCTACTTTCATTACTAATTTTGTGATCACTCTTATTCATCTCCAATAATCAAATTCATGGTTATCTATTCTATGAACTTATTATCTATTGTATAATATCCTTTCCTATTCATAATTTAGATTAATTATCTTATTTTTGTCTTCATTTCCTACACAATCATCTACTATGTAAATCCCCTTACGCAATTGATCTTTCCTACTTATTTTCTCTTGTGATCTTATGCCATCGGCCCTCTACATATCTTCATAGTTAATCTCATTAGAAATTGGGGAAATACCACTGGGCACACTTTCAACAACCTTAACCATGTTGAAAACATCATCAAAAATATATCGATACTAACTTGACTTACATCATTTCTAGATTTGATGATCTAGATACTGATTCTTTCTACTCCATCACAACCAAGAACCCCAAAATTACTTTATCATTTATTATTTATTTTACATCTTCCTTTGCATAAAAATTATATCTATATCTCTCGATGTCATTTACCTTTATGCTTCAACACATTCCATCATGTTTGTAAATAGAGTTCAACAATGAATTACAACATGGTAAAATTCAAAAAATGAATTGATCCCAAAAAGGAGGGGCAACATTTCTTAAGGAATCATTCCTACATAAGAGAAAATCCTAAAACCTCATTTAATGCCTATTATTCATTACAAGCCTCCTATAAATGGAGTAACCCCTAATCAATCCCCAAAACTCTTTTACAAATATCAATACCAAGTATTTTCCTCTAGTGTTCCTAATCCACAACTTTATCCTAATCTAATGATGATAAAGTTATTTGATCAAATGGACATCTTCAAATATTCCACCACTTATTTCATGCTTCAAATGCAAAGTTATATTTCACATATGTCTTCTCAAACATCACAAATCCTAATGATTCTTAATCGAACTTCAATATCTCCTTTTCCTTTGGAAATTAATGAGAATCATGTCCATCTTCCTTCATTCTAAAATAAGGTTCTTAAAACATTTAAAAATGAATCCCTATCTCCTTACATATCTTTTATACATATAGGGTATCTCTATTTTTTATGATGGATCAATTGATCCAACCATCTATCTTAAGAATTTTTGAAACATCTATAAGGTGTAGATTCAAACCAATATCTATGATACAACCAAGATACTTACAAATAAATTTATAGGAGATGCTTTAGAATGGTATAACCAACTTCCTTCACACTCTATTATTGATCTAGAGACTTTAGTCCAAGATTTAGTGAAGGAGTTCCAACAACATGACCTTCTTGAAAATACCTTTCAAAACTTCATTAACTTGAAACAATCCCCTAATGAATCAGCTCATGATTTCATCAAGTGATGGAATATTTTATCTAATCAAGCCAACCATTACCTTAATAATAAAAAAACTCAAACATTCCTTAAATATCTAGTTCCTAATCTCCAATATAAGGTTTTATCCTTCTCTCCCACCACATCATTGAAGAGGATCTTCAACAAGCTAAGTGGTAGGAATACCTTATGTGATAATTTGAACAACCTTCTATGCCATCAAACATCCTCAAATTGTTTTCTAATTTTATCTACCATAAGCCCTTCTTAAAGGAAAATCTATCACACATTCCTCTCCAAACAAGGTTGTTGGAAAATTTAAATCTCATAACTCACACCACTGAAATTTATCAGAGCATAGTGAACTATTACAAGTTCTTCCCATGCCTCACATTTTTCCTCCTACCAAGAAACTAAATTCCTTCAATCCTAACCTCTTTTGTTGGTGGCATGCCACTATCAACCATTCCCATGAGGATTTTTTAGATCTTAAGAATTTTTCCTTTGATTTATTCATCAATTGTTTTGATACTATCATGCTATTATCTAATAACGTTATGAGAAATATCAATCCCTTCTACAAGCCCATGAGAACCACCAATCTAGGACCAACCATAAAAAAGAACCTATGAACCACTTTGTAGGTACTATTGAAGGGTCATATGATCATAACTATCTCGAATAAAGTAAATCACTTGCATACTCCTGACATAAGGACCCCATCCAAAACCAAAAATACCTACCTAGTAACCAAAAACGATTGATACATCCCATATACAATCTAATGATGAACCCGCACTCTTTTGTTAATCCTATTCTAAAATCACTCTCACCTCACATTCATAAGCTTATAAGTTTATAGCCATAGAATTCACTAGGATGGTATGATTAAAATGAAATATTCCATATTGAAAATATTTCCCTCTTTATTAGTTTCATCATTCATGAAGTAAGATGAAGGCTCATGAATTAATGTCGCTTCTTTATCTCTCATTCAAAACATTGGATTTTCTACTAATGACGCTAAACATTCTTAACTAAATTGTGGTGGATTTTAAAAACTTCAAAACCTCTTAGTTGTATTTGATCCCTATTATTAAAGGATCCAATACCATGTGTATCAAATTCATGGTTCTAGATCAACCTCTATCTTATTATTTTTAATTAGGTATAATTTGGAAACACCACATACAAACATTCACATCATTTGGGTACAAATGCCTTCAATTCATTAACAACTAATGATATAATAATGATGTTTCTCCTAATCCATGGGACATGCATACATCCTTCCCTAATAATCCATTCCATATTCACAATACTCCTATAATGCATAGTATTCCATATCCCAAGTTCTCTTACTATTGTCTTGATCTCAATGTCACTCTTTCTAACTTAGATGACAATGTGCCTAATAAACTACAAAACATGATTAAAAACCCATCTAACACAATCCATCACCAATCAAATTCCTCCAATTATTTTACTATGGGACCGGTTTCCTCCCGTATTAGAATCTGACGAGTCTCCTTATAATGCAATCAAAACATCTTACATTTTTATGAGAACCTCTTTGAATGTAATGAATTCGGATTTCCAAACTATTCCATGATTTTCCACCCCTTTCTCCTTGCTTTTTCGTAAAGCCGGAATCTCAACCAAAGAATTTTGTTCAAATTTTTACCCCTAATGACACTAACATACCTACATATACCATTTTACCCTCCTATTATGAATATTACATCTTATCACAAGCACAATATAGATACCTCTATGTACTCCATTATCAAAAATCCTAGATATAATGCATACCTTTAACCATAATACCAACATGATTGAAATTTATTTTGGGGCATCTCACAATGCCACTTATTTCACCACACCATATTTTGGGGCACCTTACAATGCCCACCATCCTTTAAATTAAAAAGTAAAGTCTGAGAAATATTTAAATAATAACCTCTCCTTAAAAAATTAGATAAATTAACCACTTCACAAACTTATTATTTTACTTTCATTCATCCCCCTTTAGTTTATCATCCTCACTTTTTTATACGCTCATTATTTCTTACCTTAAATACTTTAGTAAATTATCTCTCTATTTAGGTCTTATAACTCCATGACATCACATCCTAGTATGTGTTTTTATAATACTTTATCATTCTTATATGCATCTACCCATTGGTTCATTGCACTCTTCAATATTGTTATCCACCTCTCATCTCTCATCCCTTATATGTTATACTAGATAGGTGATTTATGTCTTATTTTAGCGACTTATATTCTAAAGTTTCTTTTTATTCTTGATTATTCATAGTTCCAAAATCTAGTGATCCTACTATAAAATCTGAGTGACACTGACAGCTTATGTATATTTCATTTGGTGGAGCTCATTATTTCTATAGAACTTTAATTTTAGCTTCACTTTCAACATTTCCTTTTGATTTTGTGTTGCGTATGATATATTTCAAATACCATATATTGTTTCACTATTGTGATATGTGATGATCTTCCATGAGGGAATATTTATACACCATATTTTGACACATGACAACCATTTATTTTTGGTAGGGGTTGTTGATGTATTTTTCTCTTCATCGGATGTCTTAAGAGGCCTATTGGGATTGAGGTGTGATCGCACTTGGTAATGTGGGGTAGACCAAAAAAATTTATATATGTTGTTATTTAACCTTATTTACCCTAGCCTTTCCTTGTTTCTTCCTTTGTTCACATATTATAACCATCATGTCCACTTATCCCATTATTTCTACTTATTTTTAATTATTGTGTGTTATTATCCCTAATTTTAGTCACTCTAGGCCTTCATAATTCACCTTTATTTAAATATTGGCCTCCATTCCTCATATATGTTACACCTCTTTACCTTAGGATTTCCCAAGGAAGACACCATTTCTTATGGGTAATGGTGTCTTTTTGTATTTTCTATAGTTGATACAATCACCCCTGAGTGATGGTATCGTGTATAGATTTGACCCAATCATAACAAATTACAACCAAGATACAATAATTTAAAATTTATCTTGATTTCACTATTTCACACTACTTCTCACTTATTTTCTAACTTATATTCTTGTAGCTTACTTATTTTGAGTTTGGGTCACCATAGTGAGTTGGGAGTGAGATCTTCTTGTTGAGATTTCCCCTTCTCCATCCATAGAGATTTTCTCAGTGTTGTCTCTAGGGATGATTATGTATCAACATTCACACACATGGTATAGGTAATTATTTATAACTCTATTTAGATGTTATCTTGTATGTGCATGTTATTTATCAATCATTCATTGTTATATACTAGAGTAGATGTAAATTTTCTTTAATCTATTGCATTGTTTTTTTATATTAGACCCTTGGATTTATCCACCCTTTGTTACTTTTATTCTCGAATCCTAGCATGATACATATCTTTATCTTAGTTATAGGCATTAGAAACCTATAGTTATCCTGCGCTTAGGGTCACTATCCTCTAGACTTACAACACTAGCTCTCCCTAAGCACTTTTATATCTTCATAGTGTGAATGGTCTTAGATGAGATCCATATATTTGAGAACATAGATGGAAACCTATATTTTACCCATCATAAAAAAATGTGATTGGTGCACAATAGGGACAGGGCTAGTAGTGGTACACCCTAAGTTAAGGGGTCCACAAAATCAATTGTTTATCATATGGGATTGTGATTTTTCACTAATATGTAGTTCAAATTTGTGTTAGCTTATATTTTTCTTTGGAATGTTCAATTGGAGGGAAAGCCATATTTTGAATTGATTTAAAATAATAAATTTGAGTTACACTACAACCATGGTGGAAACCAATACTTGAATATGGGTGAAAATGCTTGAACATTGAATTTTTATACTTGTACATGGGTGAGAGGTCTTACATGTCATGATGTGATTGGCTACTCTACATAATTATTATGTCAAAAATAAATAACTACTACATAGTACTATGACAACTATTGGGTATTGTGTGATCAATAGTCATGTCAACTATTGGACCATGTTCACCTATTGGCCCCTCTCCCTAATTTCCTTCATTGATGGTTACTCGGGATATAATGAAGTTGTTGTGCGTGAAGAAGACAAGATCAAAATGGCCTTCACCACCAATTTGGTACATTTACATACATAATAATTTCATTCAATATAATCAATTTTGGCACAAATTTTAAAACATGCCACAGACATAGCTTTTAAATACTTGATTGGAATGTGCATCATTGTTTGCATGAATGAGTCAAGCAATATTCTCCCAGGAGCATGCAAACCACGTTAGAGATCTACATGTAGTTATCCAACATTGTCATGAGCATGGCATCTCCCTCAATCCAAATAATTTTTTTAATTCCTCGAAGGTAAACTACTAGGGCACATCATCTCAAAGAAGGTAATGTCCACTTATTTGAGTGTACCAAGGAAATATTGAAGATCCCCTCCCCATAGTCAGAAAAATTGAAATATTTATTTGGAAAGATCAAATTTCTAAGAATGTTCGCCTCGGACTTTATAGAGATAGTCGGACCATTAAATGTAATTTTAAATAAAGATGTCAAGTTAGAATGGAAAGAAGAATAAGAAGTTATGCATTCATAGAGATTAAAGAGGTAATTATATGACATCCCTTTCTATACACCAAAACTATGTGTACCCCTTCTTCATTTATGCCTTTTCCTCTAAGAATTCTTGTTCATCTATCCCGACTTAGAAGGAAGAATATGCAGAAAATGAAAGTCTTGATTTATTCGCAACTTCACATTTGTGTAGTGCCAAAATTAACTATTCTATAATTTACAAATAGTACTTCACATTAATCAAGGACAAAGAGATTATGACACTATATATTGTGTAGTAAGGTGATTGCCAATTTTTATCCTACGGTGAAAAAAAAATTATGCAAAATGAGCTAGGTGAGCTCCATGGAAAATGGATAACCATCCAATCAAAATATTAAGAGGTATGGGCTTGAGTTGTGTAGTAAAATAAATTGATCTAAAGGTGGTCTTCCAAAAGTACATAGTCAAGTCACTTGCACCTAATGAATGGTACTAAGACATAGCTTATTATTTTCTCCATTAAGCATGTTTTTACACTTGAGCCACACGTAATGTACATTATTGCACTTGAAAACCAACAACTTCATGATAAAATATGGTGCAATATATATAATAAATAATGAAGGAATATTCTTACGATGTTTATCCAAAGAAGAATCTTCCTCAATATTGTGCAACTTCCACAAGAATCAACACCGCATAGGTTAGAAAGTTCTACATCACATTAAATTCTAAGAGGGGCATATTATTAGCCATATTTTTCAAAGAAATTCATTCTCGCGTTAGGAGATTTCATATTTTAAAACTACCATGACAAGTGAGTGTAATAGTGGTATGCCCTTACAAACTATCATTGAGCGCACCAATTTTCCAAATGGGCATTGGAACTCATTGGCATCATCAACAAGAACTCTTCATCTAGCCACATGTTACTCCTCACCACAATTAACTATTGCGCGTTGCATAAAATCACAACCATTCAATAACTACTCCATAGATGTTGTTATCAAATTCATTGAGAACCACCTCATCACTAGGTTTGGAATTACCTTGCAGACTAAGTATGTGGACAATGGTTTTATTTTTCTTCCATGTAATTTCTTGAATGATCATGAGGTAGGTGAAACAAATTCTAATTAAAAAAATCATTATGACTATTTTTTTCCTAAATTGGGTTTTCTTACATTTTTGTCTCAAACTACTACACATAGTAATATTCTTTGAGAAGCTGTAATAAGTGGCACAAATATCTTACAAGTTCTATGAGTAACTAGAAAGAACATGAAAATACATTTTATTGGTGACTTATGACCTCATGGAGGTACAAAGTAACATACATTATTACTCAATGATTCTAATGTAGAACCACAAAATTAACACTAGAACAAGAAATACCCCTTCTACGAATAAATAAGGTAAGGAAATAAATCGATGCCCCAAGCCTCTCCCACTCAATAATACAAAGGAAAAGGGAAATGAACACAAAATGTGACAAAGAATTCTAAAAATGTGATCCGGAGGACGAGTGTGGAGGACATATGTTCCCTAAATATCCTAGTATTGCACGAAAATGGAAGATGACTCTGAGAGCTTTCCGTCGACTATTTGAATGTCGAAAATGGAGTCCGCGTGTGCAAATGGTGACTGGTCAAAGTATGGTCAACATTTGGTCAGTGTTGGTCAATGCTAAAATTTATGGAATTAAAATCATTTGGATTCGCGCCATTGTTTAGAGCTCACCAAGATCTTTCGACTCATTTTGAACGGACCAAATCCAAGTCCGTATGCGAAAGATATGAGTAGTCAAAGTTCTGGTCAAACTGCTCGACAAAAACAATGACGTGGCATTAATATGGGAGTGACATGTGGCATTGTTGTTTATGGACACATGGATCTGTTGTTTCTAGACACTTGGCATATTTGAATTAGGCACATGGAATGAAAAGTGGGTTAATGTTTTACCCACTTAAAAATATTTTAGAATCTTATAATATATATATATATATATATATATATAGTCCACGTGAAAACAAATTTTGGTGGATAAAGCCTATTAAAAAGGCTTGCATATAATGTGGGATTTTCCCCACATAAAGCTGCTCCATCCACGTGAAGAGTGGATATTATTATGGGGTTGATTTTTTCAAATATGGCTTAAGCTTATTTAAAAGCTTTAAAAAAGAGAATTAATCCCTATTAACCCGCTCAAAGCCTTATTAAGGCTAAAATTTGTTTATCCCTATACGGGATTATAAAAAAAAGATAAATTATTTATCCTTATATTTCGTGTGCTCAAAGGCTATAAAAGGCCCCTCATACCCATTCATTTGACAATTCGAAGGCATTAAGCTTCTAAACCAATTCAAAGGCAAGAAGAAGATTTTAAAAGCTTCCAAGTTATTTAAATAGGCCTTATAATTTTTAAAGGAAATATTTTTGTAAAGTAAGTCATATTTAATATTTTATAGGCAATATTGTCGAAGCTAAGTCCTATTATTTTAATAGGAAAATTGTAAAAAAATAGGAGTTATTGGAAACTCACCAATTGGCCCATAGCGCCACACTTTTATTTGTGAAGCTTGAAATTGTTGACCGGAGAGCCATAGGCGTCTTGCGAACATTTTGAAGGCTGATCGATTTCCAAAGGAGATTGTGCACCAGGAAGGTGGAGGACGGACTAATTGATCATTAGTGTTTGTCAAAACGTTGAGCACTTTAAAAAGGCAAGTAAAGTCCCATTAGGTTTTATTATAAGATATAACATTATACTTACAAATTTTGACTAGTGGAACAGTTCGATAAGAACCCGGAGACGTAGGCTATTTCCGAACTCCATAATCAATCCATGTGTAATGTCATTTATATTCTTGCATTATTTTGGATTGTTTTACTTAAAACAGAGTAATTTTTATAGGTAATTTTTAATAATCCTATAGGGTTCCGAAGGTCGTAATATATATATATATATATATAGATATATATATATATATAATTTGACCGGATTTTTGGATCAAGTTGGTATCAGAGCAAGTGATCAAGCTTGTAAACTTTCTAAACTCGATAAATTTTGGTATCATAATCGGTTGATTTGACCATGTGATTGCTTTCGGTTGTGCAAAGGTAGTTCGAGTGTGATCGACTGCACAGTGCACCATGGGAAAGATGTCCAAAACAGTGAAGCTCAAAGAAATCAAGCGTGCATAATCACCGGATCCAGAAGAGAACTCTCTCTCGTGATCAATGTATTACTCCTTGAAGAGGAGAATGCTCATTTGAAAATGGAATTACAAACCAAGGATGAGCTCTTGGCAAGGCTACAGGCAGATGATGATCAAAATAAGAAAATTCCTTCAATTTCGGATGTAGAGACCATGGTAGATGAGTGCACCGTAAGTTGTTCACCACAAGATTATTCTTCCTCCCATTAGGTTTTGGATTTAGGTAATGATGTCTTTGGTTTGTTTGAAAATCATATTAGGCGTTGGATCCAAATTATTAGATAAAATGGGATTTGATGGAAGAGGCCTTGGTAAAAATGGCCAAGGCGTTACTAACCCAATACAGTCGAGGATTGTCCTCATTTTGCAAGTTTGGGTTTTCCTTTGAAAAGTGCGGGAATGGATATTGAGATTGCCCAAGAACACTAACGGAGATAAACTTTCGAAAGCAAAGTGAATACCCCACTAGTCCTCGCAAAAAGATTCGATCAAGAAAATTGTGCTTCGTGCGTCACAAAGAAGGATGTGGTAAGAAAAATTAGTGAAGAGGTAATGAAATTCCACCTCCAAATTCTTACCATGATAATAAGCACAATGAAACTTCCGATCCACTTTTTTAGCTTAAGAAGTGTGGTTATGATTTTCGAGAAAATGTGGAATGCTTTTCCGTGTACTTTTTGTGGATTACATAATCATTTGTGGCCGGATGTTGGAAGAGAAGGACATTGACAAAGAATTTTATGTCGCTTCATCGTGAACGTGGCAAACCAGAAAGACCAATCTCGCTACATGCGAGTCAAGAAATGGCAAAAGGATTTCTCATCCCAAAAGAAGGAGATTAAGAGTAATTTTGTGCTCACTGCCGGAGGAATGGGCACTAGGTGGACAATTAGCTGGAAACTTCATCCATCTCACCATCAAAGTCATGGCAAGCCAAAGATGGAGTGGAGGCCTATTGCTAAGGCAAAGGAGGTTTCTACTCCACCACTAGTTGACAATTCAACCCAGACCGTAATACCCGAAAGTGAAGTTCCTATAAAATGGGTAAGTCAACAGCTTTTCAATTATATATTACATAACTCATATTGATGAATAGTATGCAGTATTTGTTTGGAGATCATATTTTGTGAGAAAATGCTGAGAGAAAGGTTTACCATACTCAATGGATTTTCTTACTTAGAAATTTTGATTAATACTCCAAACATATCTCCTAATCAGCTTGTGAGTACCTATTACAGCTTGGATATAAGATTTAACTCATATTAAGCTTGGAGATCTATCAACCACATGTGTAGACAGTTGAGCTCACTGGTGTCAGCTCAAAACTTCATTCTGTGTAGAGGCATTGTGACCATGCAATAGAATGGTAGCTGAACACCGTTGGCATCTAACAACAAGTCAGAACTTCATTCCCGCAGAGGCATCAGATTGTGCAGTGAGTGGTACCTTATAGTCTTCGTCAATAGGAGACTTTATCTTGTATAGATTTGGTAGTCATGCAACAAGTTAGAGTTACCATTTTCTATCTCGTGAGAAATCAACTCGATCGTCATTCCGTGTAGAGGTATTGTGAAGGTGCAGCGTGAGTAATGGAAGCTTGATCATCAAGACTTCAAAGACAACGCATCAAAGCGTTGAGGTCTTGAAAGATGACTTAGCATCACTGCGGGTGATCATTGAGGTTTGGAAAGGGATGTGACATCAGTCACATCTTCATTCTCGTAGATTCTCTTATTGCCAGATGTAGCGAGGATGGTACCACGACAAGTCATTACAATCACCGACATCGGATCACTCTTAGCTTTACGTATGTAGCATGCAGTTCCTTGACTAGTTTGGATTCTAAGAAATCAACTCAAGCAAGGAGCTATGTTATAGTAAAATAGGATCATTGTTGTCGACATATGTGGAAGCTTAAGACCACAGGTGGAGCGCTGAGGTTTCACTGGGAAACTTAGCATCATACAAATGAGGTGAGGAGGTCTTCCTCGGATATCGAGTGGTGTAGATGTGGCAATGAGCCCAAGTGCCACATGTCCTAGAGTATGAACCATCATTTTTATTGTGGAGTTTTCATAATCTGCGTAGATCTCTTCTCAAAGAACGTGATTTGGAGTTTGATGCTTTTTGGGACAAAAAGTCTTTCCCATTAGGAGGTGTGATCCAGAGGATAGTGTGGAGGAAATATGTTCCCTAAATCTCCTAGGATCATGTACAGAGGTGGAAGATGACTTCGATATTTTTCGCCGACTATTTGAACATCGAAAATGGAGTGCGTATGTACAAATGGTGATTGTGGTCAAACTTTGGGTCAAAGTATGGTCAACATTTGGTCAACGTTGGTCATAGATAAAATTGATGGTATTGAAATCATTTGAGTTAGCACTATTGTGTAGAGCCTGTCAAGACCTTTCCAACGCATTTTGAATGGACCAAATCCTTGAGTCCAAATGTGAAAGATATGAGTCAAAGTTTTATCAAACCGTGACAAAAATGATGACATGGCATTAATGTGGAGTGACATGTGGCATTGTTTTCTATGGACAGGTGGATCTATTTTGTATAGACACTTGACATGATTTGAATATGGCCTCGAATGAAAAGTGGGTTAATGTTTTACCCACTTAAAAATATTTAGAATCTTATATAATATATATATATATATATATAGTCCACGTGAAAACAAATTTTGGTGGATAAAGCCTACTAAAAAGGCTTGCATATAATGTGGATTTACCCCACATAAAGCTGCTCCATCCACGTGAAGATTGGATATTATTATGGGGTTGATTTTTCAAATATGGTTTAAGCTTATTTAAAAGCTTTAAAAAGAGATTTACCCGCCAAAGCCTTATTAAGGCTAAATTTGTTTATCCCTATACGGGATTATAAAAAAAAAGATAAATTATTTATCCTTATATTTCGTGTGTGCTCAAAGGCTATAAAGGCCCCTCATACCCATTCATTTGACAATTGAAGGCATTAAGCTTCTAAACCAATTCAAAGGCAAAGCAAGGAGATTTTAAAAGCTTTTAAATAGGCCTTATAATTTTTAAAGGAAATATTTTTGTAAAGTAAGTTCCAAAGGAGATTGTGCACTAGGAAGGTGGAGGACGGGCTAATTGATCATGAGTGTTTGTCGAAATTTTGTAGCACTTTAAAGGCAAGTAAAGTCCCATTAGGTTTTATTATAAGATATAACATTGTACTTACAAATTTTGACTAGTGGAACGGTTCGATAAGAACCCGAAGACGTAGGCTATTGCTGAACTCCATAATCAATCCATGTGTAATGTCATTTATATTCTTGCATTATTTTGGATTGTTTTACTTAAAACAGAGTAATTTTTATCGGTAATTTTTAATAAGCCTATAGGGGTCCGAAGGTCATAATATATATATATATATATATATATATATATATATATATATATATATTTAACTCCTGGATTTTCATATCACTTGTGGCAAACTAGGTAATGCTAAATAAATATTTTCATGAAAATTTCATACTTGAAGAAGTTACTAAAAATAAAACTTCCTCCCCTCTAGAAAAACAAATTTACCTTTTTGTAACAATAATCACATCGATAATAAATGAGTGGAATTTGGGTTAAAGATCCTTCAACCATACGGAAAATCATGCTTCATTGTTTCAACTTCTCAAGGAAAGAAACACAACTCATTTTTTTTTGGGAAATGATACTCCTCTCTTTGTAGAATGAGAAGGGTCAATTGAGATGAACAATGGAATTTTTGATAAATTTATCCAAATTCTATATGTTTATATAAAACTATTTTCCATCTTTCAAATCACACATTCTAGTGAAGGAAAACCATTGAGTTTTTGTTATCAAACATGTAAAATACCAATATGTTATTGTAGCCACTAGTAAGGTGAATGTTAAGACAAATTACACAAGTCTCAAACCTTTATATTTGATTAACCTCCTCAAATCATGATTTCACAGTGAAAATTACTAACGTAAATTTTGGCATGATAGTTTTTACACCCAAAGTATCACAAAATATTTGTGAAATATCAGAAGAATAACATGGTTTTAGGGTTTACAAAATTTTCCTTCATAAATGATTTTTTAGGTTTCAAATTTAGAAAAAAACAATAATCCATTTCCAAAAGGTAAATCTTGGAGGACAAGTGAAAAATTAAAGTTGGATCATAGTGACAACATGTCATTTCTGCTATGTCTTTTTTTTTCATAAACATAAATATGTATTTACATTCATTGAGGATTTCTCTCATAGAAATTGGGTGAACTTTCTAAAGAAAGAAATGAATTATTTTAGCGACAAAAATTTCAAGGACCTTATTGAAAATATATCTAAGAAAAAATACATCTCAAATCAGATAACTTCACACCTTTTGCACTTGCTTGTCATATCTTCTTATCCCCTTCCTCACAATTTCATTACACCTAAGTTTCCCACCTTCAATGGCCATGGTGACCCTCTCAACATCTTCAATTTTTCCATGTGGCATGTCCGGATTATGTGGATGATCATACAATACTAGCTAGCTATTTCCTTAAAGTTTACAAGATTACGTCATGCGTTGGTTTTATGATCTACCTATTCATTTGTAACTAGTCAACGCTTCCCCTTGCTCATTTTTCCATCAATATCAGCACCCAAGATATCCTATGTACAAATTTCTCAAATAAAACAAGGATTTAATGAGCATATAGCCGACTATGTGTTGTGTTACAAGAAAATCTAGCTAATATGACCAACGTTCTCTTGATTCCAGAATCATGAGATCTTTTATTCCAATTCTCTTACCTCAACTACAAGAGAGTGTCATTTTCAAAACATCTTCATCCTCCGATTAATTACATCATACACTCAAAATGCGTGAAGGCGACTCTTATCTATGGGAAAATTGAAATACTATGATAATGATTCATCATCATCTTCTAATTGGTTTCAAGCTAAATCTACTTTCAAGCCATCTCCTAAGCATACCTAAGCAAAATAAACTTTTAATTTCATCTCTCCGCCTGAAAATCTTCAATTTCAACCTCCAAATTGTAATTTTACCAAGTTACCCTATCCACCCCGCTTTCTATTGCCACAACTCATCAAAAGCAATCTTATCACTCTTCCACCGCCACTCACCCATGTGGCCACAATTATGATGAAAATGCATGATGTGATTATCACTTATGTGTTAGGAATTTACTAATTGTTGTTTAAAACTCAAGCATATTATTCAAGATCTCATTGACAACAATGCACTCAATCTCCTTAAGCCATCCACTTTTCTAAGCCAATTAATGATAATAAACAACCAAAATATTTAATGGCCCTTTGTCCAAATGATGACAACCAAGCTCCTAATTCTTTTGTTTCATTAGGACCTCTCTTGATTTCCTTTTACTTTGTGAGAGACCCTCAAGTTATACTAAGAAAATGATTGTGTCCGCCCTAGGAAATTAGCACCTAGGGGAGGACTAGAATCAAGCAGGCGCCAGTGTCTGATTTTGGGTGCTAGTGTCTACTTTGTGTTTGGACCCAAGTCAGCTTCTAGGTCATTTTATGACTATGTACTTGTGTTTTTATGTAATGTGTTGATCTAGACTATAGCTATTAGTTGTTATGGGATGATTTGTTCACCTCATGCATGTCCCCCTGCTTGGGGTGCATGTGATGATAGTAGGAGAATATGACCCAAAGGATAGGACATGATGTTGATCTCAAGTGGATACCACAGGGGGTAGGGATGCGTGATAGAAACCATGACACAGAAAACAAGAGAGGTTGATAACATGTGTCAGAGCAAAAGTAGCTAGCAAGCAAAAGAAGACAATGTAACAAGCAAGTGTGTATACAAGATAGACCGCAAAAAGTGGATTTCAAACATGGGACATCACTCAAAATGTCACAAGGCAATTAGGGCCAAAGAGGCAAAAATCATACAATGATCACACAAGACATAGGGCATAGCCCATAAATAATAGCATACAATAACAAAACAATACTAACTAAACTGTGATAGATAGCCATGGTTATATATAGTCCTACAAATAAAATGCTACACATGAAGCACCCATTAGCATGTTAGAAAGATAAATAGTATGTCAAGGCATGTATAAATCAGTAAAAGTAGAGTAAATTGTAATAGGAAATAGTGAGTAATGTAGCAATAGAACCTGAAGTGTGTAGAATGTGGTAGTAGTGAAAGTAGATGCCCCAATATCCTCAATGGGATTGGTAAAAGGTACAGTGCCAAGCATCATTATAACATGTAAAAACTTGTAAGATATTTTCATTCACCTCAAAATACCAAGTGAACATGCATGTGTATATATAGAAAGATGATGACATACTAAGAATCCATCTAGCATGGAAAACAAAGTGTAACATGTAAATAGAATAAGCTAGCAAGAATAGATGCAACCAAGATATGTAGATGTAATGTATGAGTATGATGGTATGATATGTAAAATGTGGTGATGGCAGAGCATCATTCCCCAAAGGATGTGTATAATATTAGCTTCATTTATAGGACCTCTAAAATCCAAGAATTAACCATGAATAAGAGTGTGTCATCAGGTAGTGAGTGTATCAGTGTCAATAGATGATGAAAGATGTAAGCATGAAGCACGAGTGTGAAATATTTAGATGATCTGAGGTTCATTTTATAATTAAACCCTCAAAGAATCGAGAATGAATTTTGGAACAAGATTACATCCAACAAGATTACTTTTCTATCTCTTACTCTTTCACATATCATGCACGCTTTCCTATTTACACACTTTACATACTTATACACATGTTTATTTGACTTATCATACGCATAAGTTTGACTACATTCTTACTCTTCTTTTCAGAGGTCCATCCTTACAATAAGAAACACATACACAAGCCATATCAGCATGGTATCGACACATACGCTTCACCCCTAGGGTCCGCTTCCATTTTCTAGTCTCCACGCTTCACTTTCCAATCACTCACACTTCACTTATCCACTCGGCACATCATTTGCCACAATCTTTACAATATCATAAGGTACACAACTTCTATCTACTTTACATTATCAATTATTCACTCAACAACGTAAAGTGGGGAAACGTAGACATAAAATCACTTACTTGGGTACTATATGTACCAAAATCAGAAGGTACCGCATCGCTTTTAGTAACAACGTGACATGTGCCCAATGATGATACAAGTCTCTCGCAAGGTGTTCAGATCCAAAATCTCCTTAGGTGTGCGTTAACATCCCGCATACCCCACTCAAACTTCCCGCGTGCTTTGTTTTTCCTCCCTTTTCCTCTTTTCTTTGCCTTTTTCTCTTTAAGGATGAAACTGCCGCCCGCTTAGGCAAATGGTCCTTTACACGTTTCCGCGGCTCTTTAACACGACTCATGTAATTTCAACATTTTACCAGCTTTCTTTCACCACCATAAGCTTGCATTTATGATTTTGGTTCCCTGGAATAGTGTTTTGCCATTGTTTATAGTTTAAGAGTTCAATTTGGTTTTACCTTGGGTAAATGAAAATGCTATAAATAGTTGGCTTGTGCTCAAGCAAATGGCCCTCAAATTTGCTTCTAAATTTCTCATTCAGAATAGATTAGTCTCTCATTTTTCTTAGAATTCTTAGTTTCATTCATCGTGCATAACTAGTTAGTGTTGTTTTGTTGTTGGGAAGCCACATATCCATCTCAAGCAAGTGCTATTGATATTTTATCCAATCCATTGGAGTAAGATAGTTTGTTTTTCATTAGGATTCCATTAAAGTTGCAGGTTTTTTTCTTCAAATAGGATAGATTCGTGTTTTGGACGCTTTATGTTGCATGACCTGCAATAGATCCCGCCAGAATCGTGCATAAGCCAAGCTCCGTACTCTCGCACTATCCCCTCTACTACTCGCATTGTATTTAGTCCTGCTCCTGCCGTCCTTTGTCCCAATATACATTCCTGTTGATGCTAGCATTACATGCTTTTCGGGTCTACGTGAACATGAAGGAACGAGGAGATCACACCGAGGGACAAAATCACACACACCATCGATTCACCACTATTCTCATGGAATCCAGTTCTAGCTTTCAAAGTTCTAAATTAAAGCATATCAAATAGAGTATCCAATCACTTTATTTCAGTCAAATTTACTTTTGATATTACCAGTGGAAGCCGTGGGGATTGATAGTTTCGAGAGACTATGATTCATTCCTCACTTCGAGGTAGGATCGAGAGTCTTGCAAATAGACTAGATCAAGTACTTCATTATTTAGAATAGGTTCACAATTGCATGCACAAATAGCTATACTCAAGTTATCTTGTTTGTTTTAATTTCACATTAGATTAACTATCAAATTCTAGATATATTAGAATAGTTTCTCTTTAAATTCATTCAAATAGTTCATCGAAAATACAAAAAGAGAGAAATCATATATGCTATGTATATACTTCACGTAGTTAAATTTCACTTCATCACGCAGTTTTAATTTATATCAAGTTGCTTTTCAGTATGACAATCACGGACCTAGGAGCCCAAAGAATACATATTCGAGCCAATCGTGCCCCAACCTCAATCTCATCACACAGAATAATCGATATAGATCAAAATCTTAGGATCCAATTCTTCCGAACAACGGTAAGCTTGCAACAAATCGATTCTACTGATCGGATTGAACATAAAATATTGCATAGTAAGCAGCATTTACACAATAAAACAATAGATTTCTTCTTAATATTAATCATGCTAATACAATGGCTATTATATAGCCAGAATGTTGTTGAAAAACTTCCTATAAAATAGGAAGTATACAAAACAATAACCTTCTCAGATTAATAAATTGTTATACATTTGTTATAACAATATAAACATACTAACCAATTATAATAAACTAACCATGTGAATACTAATTCCTAACATTCCCCTTTAGTGTTTACATGGTAGAAAAACATCCACACACTCAACTACGATGCTCACCCCGTGGCATGTCCAACTCGTGACTCATGACCTTGATCCAAAAGAAAGGCTCTCTCCTTCCATGGTTTTAAACAAGCTTAACACAAACTCAAGTGACAGAACCTCATCAACTATCCACCTCGTGGTGGTTTTTCGATCCTCCCACAAACCCTTTCAAGATCCATGAACTCGACTTACTCGTGCTACTGCTCACCACTATGCTTATACATCAGTGGAATTATGTAGGAAACACAACATGCATATCTCAAAACTGCAGCAATAGAAGATATACTAAAAAAATTCACATTACTTCCTATAAGAATCGTAATGTTCTTAATCGTAGTCTTTGTCATCGATCGCTTTGCCACTCGATCTCGAACAAAGATAGAAAAACTCGCCACACCCATCGGAAGCTTTCTCGACTAAGTCGCTTGGGTGCAGAATGGGAATGGAACATTGGTATGTATTCCCCCACAATTTGAAATTCCAAATAAGAAATCGAAAGGGAAAAATGTATTATGTTGTATCATACTAACTGGATCTTGTTGTCTTGATCTTGCTGCACATGATCACCATTGCCAATGAATGTATTCATTGACCGATCATCTTCCAACGAAGTACGGTAGTCGAGGATCTCTCGCAATGAGGATCTCCGTAGTTTTCTCGCTCTCTTATACAATTCTTTCCAAAGATAATAATAAATCACACCACTCAAAGCAACAGAACACTGTAAATCAAGCACACTAAGAAAATGGAAACTACACTCGGAAAATCATATACTCACACCATACATATGCCACCACAAACTTCTGCGCAAGCACTTCGCTGCCAGGTGATCGACGAGAGGTCACTGTTCGACCTCCTTCCTCCGATGCCTCCTTCCTCCATCTTTCATGCTGCTAGTTCAGCCAGATGTGATCATGAAGCTCAAAAAATACCTTCAATAATTTGGACGTCGCGTACAAGCGAAAATGCGTCCAAAATTGAAATGCAGCAAATTTTTTATTTTTCGAACTTTGGAAGACGACACTTTTTACAATAGCATTGACCCACAATGAAATTTTGATGACTAAACAAAAATCGACTCTCGACTTGACAATGACTATTTTGAATCTGGACAAAAAGACTCGACTAAATTAAAAAGTAATAAAATGAGATTACTTTTTAAATGAAAATGAGTATTAAAAATCCTAAAATCACCTATATGGAATTATTTGACTTGTTAAGCTTTTGAATAACATAATGACCCTCTAGATAGACATAGGATATTAAATCTGTGACTAATACAAAATTAAAATGACACTAAAACTTGACACGTAATTTAAAAATAACTGACTATGAATAGACACTAACTCGAGACCGATTCAATGAAGAGTTTATATTATACTCAACACGTCATATAGAGAATCATCTGAATGGCCACATGGAGAATGAGACAACTTCAAACCTGTTGACTGCAGATTTGCAAGATAACTTTTTCAGGCTTATAATACTGCACGTC
The DNA here is from genome assembly GCA_018340775.1 of Taxus wallichiana var. yunnanensis. NCBI lineage: Eukaryota > Viridiplantae > Streptophyta > Pinopsida > Cupressales > Taxaceae > Taxus > Taxus wallichiana. Next base: position 84,656,624 of record CM031238.1, read on the forward strand.
AGAATAGTCTATGTGTGAATCACCAGATTTCAATGGCATTGGGTAAATACACTCCTCAAATACGGCTAGGACAACAAATGTGAGAGCTCTTAATTTGCCGACTATGACAATGCAAAATCAGGTCTTTCTATTCGGAAATGATCTTCATGAATGTTTCACCAATCTGCAGGTGTCAGATATTTGATAGATTGCACAGATCTTATCAATACACACTATTAATGCCACAGAATCAAAATATCATTGATCTGTATAAATTGTAGAGGAGACGAGTACAGGGGTTTCCAGAAATAAATGAAACTCTGAAATAACAGTTTGCATGGAGCATAGATCTTGATAGCTGTGACAATACCAGAGCTCCTTCAAAGTGGAACAATAATCCTATGTCATCTTCAAATGCAATGAATTCCAAATGAATAGTCGACAGAAAATAAAATTTTAAACTACTCCATGAAAGTATAAGATCCTCCACGTGTGGGGTGGGTTACACTCCAAAAGAAAACTCCAAACGCCTTATGATCCGACCAGATTACATTACAACCTTGGATGCCATGGATGCATAGAATGACAACGATGCAGATAACCATAAAACTCGAAACTTTCATGTGCAGGGGCAAAAATTAGCAGCGGATCTGCCCCTTACAATTTTCACAATTCCATAGTGTTCTCCATAACGCTCTGATACCAAATATTGGTATAGCAGCAGATTTACACAATAAAACAATAGATTTCTTCTTAATATTAATCATGCTAATACAATGGCTATTATATAGCCAGGAATGTTGTTGAACAACTTCCTATAAAATAGGAAGTATACAAAACAATAACCTTCCCGTACTAATATATTGTTATACATTTGTTATAACAATATAAACATACTAACCAATTATAATAAACTAACAACCATGTGAATACTAATTCCTAACACATGTAAGACGACCAAGCACACACGTTTTGGTCAAATCAGCTAAACTACATATTACCCTAGGTAAACATCCACATGACCGTAGGAAGGCTTGAAGAGAGCAAACATTTGGTCATGACCTTTGTTCCACAACCCAAATGCAGAGAGATACCCTCACGCATATGATACTAGCCTGAGGATTCAGCCGCACTAATGCCCATAAGATATTCTCGAGAAGATCACACAATTATTAATCTCCGAATATAGTGTTTGCGAGAAAGAATACGATTACCTGGACACTAGGGATTAGGGACTAATTTCGTACATGACCATAAAGCAGGTCCACGCAAAGAACCACAAGTCTACTGGTCATGCCAGACCCACAAATCTTGGGCATGACCAACGAATCCATAGGTGAATCGCATGATGATCCGGCCTATGTACACTAGTATTCTCGGTCTACTCCACTTCCACCTATCATCATCGAACAGCTTATCCTTATTGAACATAAAGAATAACAAAACTAGGGAATTTCGGACAGGCCGCAGAATCGCCCATAAAACAACTATATCCATCATTCATTTTATGACCACATGTCTGAGACATACACGAAACTATCCCGTGTCATTTTCCATGTATTCCGTAACCCATAAATCAAATCACGCCGAGCTCGATATTGATTGGAGCCTTTGAGCAGCATCCTCGCTGATCGATCTATCACACCGGCCTCAGTTAGAGGGCCTTCTTTGCTTTAGATTCACAAATTCCACTAGTGTGTATTGAAGACATCATATTACCCAACTAGTTTGTCTACATCCCACACATATTCCATCCTCACCAGCTATCCCGGCATGACCTCAGGGGAGGTCAAAGCGAGGAAAAGTTACTTGTAGATTCCTGCAAGCTCGCTTGTCACTTTTCCATCGTACAAAAAATTAGTGAACCCAACGTGAACTTCCTACTTTCTAGTTTGGAGTCATATCTCCTCGCTTCTTTCAATTAAAATACTTTTCATCTTTTTCACCTCATCTGCCACCATCACTTCACCAACAAAATTGGTGAACCCAACGTGAACTTCCTACTTCTCGGTTCGAGTCATATCTCTCCTTGTTTCTAACCTAGTACTTTTCCTCGCTTCTTCCTTCCGCCGTCCCTCCTTCCCATTATTCCGTGGGTATTCATATACTCCCGAATATGCCTCGGGGATTCGATGCATATGGACCCTCTTGGCCTTGAGGCATACTATGCCCAACAAAATAGACAATCATCACCCTCACTCTCGCATGGGGTGACAACTACTCAACTAACCAGTTGTCAACACAAACTCCGAGGATCGAGATATAGCTCATCCCTCCAAACAGAGGAGTTGGATCAGCTCGCCCAAACACAACAAAAAGAGCCTTCGTGCTCGAACAATATGACGTTCACAAGAGAGTCTCGGTTGCCTCCTTAGTGTTGCTTAGACCACAAGTTAGTAGACAATCGTGACCCATACCGGGTTTTAGATAATGAACATTTGCACGTTATGCCAGAATGAACAACACTCTCGAAGTATGTACCTACACCCATAGGGATTTTTCAAACACAACCCGAGGTCTCCTTTCGAGAAAATACCTCTATGTCACCGCATATAAAAATGCCCTGAGAAACTTGGCAAGGGCAATCAATTCATAGCAGGATATCACATGCCTATACAATGAAATTAGGGTATACAAACGCCACTAAGGAAAATAGCGTGACTTCACAAAACGAGGTCATTTCAACCTTAGTAGAAAAGGTTAGGGGTTAGAACTTGCTCAGAAAATCACCATTCTCAATTCATGCGGCTAGAAAATTCTAATCCTCCACACCACCTAACCAGTAGACCTCCTCACAGAATAGGCACGCTGGGCATGCCTCCTCGCATTCACAACAAATGCCAACTAGAACCGCCATTTCTAACATCGTCTCGATCTTCCTATTTCAGTACAAAATAATCCATTCTTAGACAACACCCCATCATACTTAAACATGTACTCCAAATCGCCACAAGGGGACATGTTCTCCACTCCCAACATGTTTTCTCAAACACAGGGGTTTCCTTACACCCCTACCAATGCATACGCTACGCCATGTCAACAACCCATTCCACCACCGCTCCCCCAGCAAGCACCATCAATGGTCGAAACCTACGCGATAGGGACTTACTCAAAATATTTGAAAGAGCCCTTAGATTTCACCATACGAAGCGTCATGCTTCCAAGACCCCTTCCCGATCTACCCAAATACAAAGGAGAGGGAGATCCGAATGCACATATCAAGGCTTACGCCATAGCCATTCAAGAACTACTCCCTTGGGATGGGGTTGTTGCTAAAATATTCCCCAAAACCTTGGAAGGTATCGCTCTCGATTGGTATTATAGTAATACCCGAGGCTTCCATACATTCATTTAAACAACTCGTTTCGAGTTCATGAAGGCATTTGACATGAATAAACTATTAAGAATAGGAATCAAGGAATTCTCTGCACATAAATCAAGAACACAATGAATCACACCCATTTCATCCGGAGGTGGCGTACGCTTCTTTATTCCTCAAAAGTGCTCCAAACATGGACCAAATGGAACTATAATTTATTCCTTCATTCTCTCAGTAGAGAAGTAAAGGAAGAAGTCCAGAAGTTCCCACTAAGAACTTACGATGAAGTAATTGAGAGCGCTCTCCGAATAGATCAAGCGGCAATAGATAGCGGTCGTAAGACGTATGGAACAAACGGGAGGTTAATCACCTCCAACCAGAACACTACAACTTATCTTACTACCACGAATGTCAATCAAGGACCTAAAATCCTTAATAAAAATCACAGAGTGACAAACAAGATGGAGTAACCGATCAGCCTAAGAAGGTAAATGTTGTCAATACTTCATCACAAATAAACAACCAACGAAACAACAACTTTACCCTAACAATCAATGCAAAGGGATTTTAATCATCCACTACAACAACAACAATGACGGAAAAACCTTATAAGGGTTCGAGCCAAAGCTCAACTCAAGTTATCAAAATCGTAGAATCAAAATCAAGAACAGCAAATGCAAAACTTTAATCCTAATAGGCAACGGTTTGATCAAAGTTTTGGGCCACAATATGCACCAAACCAAAAACTAGAATTACAATCGTAATTCATATTGTGGTTTCCACAAAATTTGTGACCACGACACTAGAACATGTCGTGACTACAATAAATTCATGCAACGCTTGCCGAGGAAGAACAAAGACAAATTTTCATAGATATGTTTTTGGCATCCCGTGTCACCAAAGATCAAATACTTTTACAGGTGCGCTTCTCAAAACGCACTCCTCGAAGATCTTTAATGATCCACTCCTGAATCACGATAACAAAAGGCTAAATCTAAATGGGACAAACAAGAGCGAAATGACAGAAAACAATAATCATGAAGCCTCGACTTCACTAAATCCATCACCGCGCCACAATTAGGAAGTTAGCCGCGACCCAAGATAGTCGGGCCAGTAGAGTTAGATGCCGAACTACCCATAAAACTATAACAAGGACACGAGTATTTTTTCTCAGCCAAGTCCAAGTCACCTACCAGGACAGATAACATCCAACAAATAGTAGTAAAACATGTGGGTGCCTATGATTTAATTAACGATCTAACAAAAACCTTCTCGCACATTTCGCTTTTGGACTTACTAAAGAACTCTCCCCTTGCCTACTGTGGCTGCTCTTTAGAGGCATTAGGTTTAGTCATTTAATTAACATCACTCCACCTCCCAAACACAAATCATATAGACTTTGATATTTATCCTCTGGGCACGGATAGGGATGTCTAATTCATATTCGAAATAAACAAAATACCAACAGATGCGCTCTAGATTGCACGCCGAGGTGATCCAAATCCTTACATTTTCAAGCATGGGTTTATAATAACTATGTAAAGCGTGCATGGTTTCGATGATGGGGCAGCGGTTAACATAGTCCCCTTCTCTTTCCTTCAAAAGCTAGGGTATGGAAAAACAAATTGTTCCACGACTCGAAATACACTAAGAGGCTATGATAGCCTTAAAGCCACCCCTCGATTGAACTATAATACTACTGGTCACCTTAGGACCCAAAACCATCCCGATCGAGTTTTATATTATAGATCGGGAAACTAACTATAATATGATCCTCACGACCATGGATACATCGCATGAAGGCAATCCCTTCTATGTTATTTCAAGAAGTAAGGTTGTTACACTTAGGAAAGATATTCGTAGCCAAAGGTGATCCAAAACCATTTGATATACACCTAGCTGACTTAAAGAAAATACTAAAGGCGTAGCACTGGAGTTTGAACTCCCAACAAACCAACTTAATAAACCCACCGACACAAAACCAGAAGAAAATTTGGTACCTACAACAGATCTTGAGACCATGAGCCTAGTCAAGACAATCCCAAATCCCTTAAGGATGAGGCAAAATATTGTAGAAACAATATCATTAGGAACTACCGCAAAATCGCTTAATTACTAGAATATGATCTACCAATGTTCCTACCATTTGATTTTGTAGGCATGGGATATTCCTTAGGTGTTGGTTCTCTTCCAAGAGAGGATCTCTCGCATGATAGAAGTAGAATGCGTAAACACAACAAATATCTCAACATCCATATTCCTGCACTAAATATTGACTCTCCATTTCGATGGAGCTAGATGTTGTTACGAGTCAGGGCACGTGTAATCTTTACTCCCCTAAAGGAAAAGTCCTACCATTTGCCTTTAAACTAAATTTTGAATGTACAAACAATGGCACTGAGTACGAAGCCCTCCTCCTTGGCCTCATTTTAGCCAAGAGGATCGACGTTAATAACATCGTGGTGTTAGAGACTCACAACATGGTAAGAAACCAAGTCTCCGAGATATATGAAACCAAAGTCGAGCACTTACAACTTTACAAAACAGAGTGATTATATTTAAGGAAAGATTTTGACTTCATTTTGATCAAGCAATCCCACGAGAAAAATCTTCTCACCGATTCTATAGCAACCTCGCATCACGCCTCACTCCAAACAATGAATTCCAAAATACCCGTTTCATGGTGTCCCTTCAGATCTTGAACCATTGTAAAAAATTGTTGTCAAATTCTCTCATTAATAAGCAAGGATAAGAATAAATTTACTATCCTAGACCACGTTGGTAGTGATATGGCAACTCGAATTACTTAAATGCCTATGCAATGTTACATCTCTCCCATCGCATGATAGATTCATCCTTAATCCCACATTCATCTTCCTACTTTGGAAATCCTATGATGGAGCTTCCTCACAAATGGAACCTAGCATATACACGTTAGAAAATGGGGACGATTTGGACTTACCTCTAGCCCCATCCGAGTTTGAAGAAGGTAACGCCTTTAATCGAAGAAACAATTGATGTTAACATCGAACGGAGGATGAACCAAAGATCTTGAAACTAGGATCCTCGTTAACCCTGCGTAAGAAGTAAAAATACACACTCAAATCCTCAAAGAACATCGAAAGGCTTTCGCATTTAGTTATAAAGAAATGACAAAGCGCCAGCACCACACATTGCATGTACACAACCTCGTCTACCATCCAGTACGAAACCCATTAAACAAAATCAAGACCCATGAAACCTAAAGTAGCTCTCATGGTGAAAAAGGAAGTAATAAAACTCCTCCAAGTAGGATTCATCAAACCGGTTCGATTACTCTCAATGGGTATCTAATATCATTCATGTTCTCAAAAATAATGGGAAGATACACATCTGCATAGACTTCCGAGACATTAACAAAGCGTGTCCTAAATACGACTCCCATCGCCATCCATAGATGTCATCATTGATGCAATAAAATGGATTTGAACTCTTGTCCCTCATGGATGGCTTCTCGTGATACAATCAAATCAGAATATATGAACAAGATCAAGCTAAAACCACGTTTATAACTCCTTTGGGAACCTATTGCTACGCTTATGCCATTCGGTCTCAAGAACACTAGTGCTACATACCAAATGAGCTATGACATATATATTTTCACGATCTAATTCATAAAATTGTGAATCCTACGTGTAGATGACTTGTTGGCTAAGGCCAAAAGCGTTGCCAGGACCATCCTGAAAGTGCTCCGCATCATTCTTTCACGCCTAATAGAATATGGAGTCACGCTAAATCCGTAGAAATGCGTCTTTGGTGTAACAAAGGGAAGCTCCTGGGTTACATCATATCGTCACGAGGATAGATGTTGACCAACCAAAATTTAGGCTGTCTCTTGAAATGGTCCCACCTTCGCATGAATCAGAATCGTGTCATTTCTCGTAAAGCTTGGTGCAATCCGGAGATTCATCCTAATTAAGCTTCGCCATCCATCCAATCAACAATCTACTCTAAAAATATTATAGTATTGGTTGGACCGAAGACTGCAATGAAGCTTTTAACATGCTTAAGCATTTCGTTATCACCACCTACGCT